>CACSLK010020100.1:29315-51425 GCA_902706635.1 Striga hermonthica
TTTTATTATTTAAAGTGATAGCAGATAGAACATATAAGACAGGCAAGGCAGATAAAATCATGTAATCAAATAATTCACATAAGACAGATACGACAAGCAAAATCCAATGCTCACTGACAGAAATTATCTAAATGTCCATATATTGTGCTATATCACCCTTATATGAAGGGACTATGAACTGGTTAAAGGATTCCCAATTGCCTCGACTAAATAAGGCGAACCGAACCCTTACACTACATGATTAAAAATCATACATAAGTCATAAATTCTGAAACTTAACAAAAAAATTAATCAAATCATACATGAAACTCCTGTGAAAATTTCAAGTCGAAAAGCCAACTGTAGGCGAATGATTCAATTAGCTATATATAGCACTTAAACATGAAATCGACACTTATTGGTTCAAAAATTTCTCTAAAATTCTATACTTAACATTTTCAGCTGAAACTCGACCAACATGATTATAACTGATACATCAATGCCTCATAAAAATTTCAATTTGAAAACATAAACATAGACTGAGATATAACACATCTAAGGCCAGACTGACATGCTGAACCTCTCATCTTCTTAATTCAGTCAATACATCATTTTTTAAGCTGGTACTTAACAGGCATACTCTCAACACATATACTAACATGTCATAGAAGTTTCAGGTCAAAACGATAATCGAGGACTGAGATATAGCAACATAAAGTTTCAGCTGGAAAATGAGCTTTTGAATTCGAACTGCACTACAAACTTAAGAAATTCATATCTCAGGCTACACACGTCGAAATGACCTCAAACTTGAATGAAAATACTCACAACTTATACAATAATTTACCATAAAAATGTCAAACTAGCAGGTCATTTATAGGTAGGGCAAAACAAGGTCACAAATCAACAATACTACATAGAAATCTTTTCGGACATAGCTTCAATCAAACATTTGTTAAAATTCATTCCAAATTAAAATAATCTGGAATTTTACAGTAATATCCTAAACATAATCATAAATTAACACAAAAATTTTCATAATTTTCGGAATACATTAGGCAGGGCAAAAATCGACTCCAACTTGCTGCAGTTTCATGAATTCGAAAATAGACAACTATTCAATTTCAAGCTATAATCTTATATACTCAAAGGCTGAAACTTCCACATCTTAGGACTCATATTTTCAGCATGTAATCAACACCAATAGCATGGCAAAAGAGGCTCAGCACAATACATAAACATCAAGGTTAAAAGACATGAAACATGATGCTATATCCTTCTTAAGACTTAACAAAAATTTACCATTGCTCATAGCCCCTTTTTCTCTGAAACTAGTTACTTAAACCACATATTCAGCATAAATACACCACTTATCAGTATAAAAAGCACATGCTAATAGCTTTATCATAATGGAAACAAAGAAGGAAAAATTGTAATGTAAAGCACCTCAAAACTTCACCAAGACTTAGCATATTCCTTGAACACGTAATAACTGAAATAAAAACACATAAGTTCACATGATCTCAGCCATTTAGAGGGTAAAAAGAGTCAGCCATAAAACCTTTCTCGGGTATCAAAAGAAAGTGGAAGAGGGGCTAGGTTTTCGCTTGACTAGGCTCGCTTTTGGGGTTGGTGCTTTGGCCTCGACTTTTGTTGGGTTATAATTTGTTCTCAGGGCTGTTGGTGGCTGAATCCTCTTCTCCTCGGTCACTTGGTGTCCTTGCTGCTTAGTCTCCCTCTCGGTAGCGTCCTCGGCTGCGTGCGGTGGCTCTCGGCAAGCCTCGGGTCTACGCGGGTGTGAGGAGGTGTTGCTGCGATTTTTGGCTGGGCTTCTATGGGATTATCAGTGTGCTTTAGGTGATCTTTTTGAATAAAATGGAGGCTACGGCTGAGGTAAAATAGAGCTTAAATAGGTGGAGAAAATAAATGAGGCTTAATGGATGAGTGCAAGCCTATTACTGAGGTCTGTTGATGACCACTTCCTATTTGGTTAAGCTGGCGGCTAAGAGTGTATTAGGAGGGAGATTAGGGCTGCTTGAGCACCTAGATAATAGGGAGTGGTTAATGGTGTAGTGGATTTGGTCATGGGATGAAATCTAACTTTAAAAAAAATGCTGAGGTCGGTCATATGCATGGCTTAAAGGTGCATGGCCGAGAGGTTAAAGTACAATTAGAGTAAAATGGGAACATAAGGAGAATAGATAAAACTTAGGCCAAAACTTACATATTCACTAAACACATAAATAAATACAACTCAGGCACCAAAGATGAAATCACAATAAATATACTAAGGCATTGGCAATACAAGTAGATTTAGGCTAAAATATAACTCTTAAGCACACTTAGGTGAATAAATCAAATTAACATAACTATAAATAACATTTAAACAAATTAATCACCTAATTCAGTTAGGCAATAACTTATAATGAAGCACAATTAAGCACTTAGAACTTAAGGCAATTTAATGAAACAATAGCACAAAAGAATAAACAAGAAGCGGTTTAACCTAAGTCGAGCAATGCAAGTGATATGACTTTAATAGAATAAAACGGGGCGTTACACCATGATAGTTGGATCTTAGTTCCTCGTTTATTATTGCCTACTAATCATGCATGTCCTTATGTGATTTAATTGCTCTATGTGCAAATTGAATTATTAGGAGCATGCTTAAGAAAATCCCTTTATACTAAAAATTATTTTAAGTGTGTAATGGGTTGAAATAAATAACATCCATGGCCTCCATTATAGGTTTGTCAGTGAAGTGATTTAAATCGAGCCCAAAGGACGTTCACAGTTCACAAGGACGAATATCCTTCGGGATGGTTATAGTGAGCTATTTCAAAAGCGTACGGGTCACCCAAAGGTGGACGTATAATTTTGGTAGTAAACTTAGTACCAATTAATGGGTTACACTTAAAGTGCAAATAATTACGATATTCCCAAAGGAAAATGTCGTTTTTATTTCTTATAAAATTTATTTATAAGTTGATTGCACTGGCCAAAAGTTCGACCGACTATTAGTTAAGTATTGTTTGGCAGTATGTTAAGCTAATGGGATTTATCCCTCCTCTTGCGACGGTTTGAACCGTAGACGTCCACACTCAATGGCCTGCGGGGATTCGGTGTTTTGAGGTGCCGGTGAATATATTCAAATGTTGTTTTGAAGGGATCAATATTTGATGATTCGAAAACACTTGACTGAGTAAAGACTCTGTTTGCATGATCCCAGGAATTCAAAATGTCTTTTCAATCTGTTGTCCGTAATACTCAAAGATAATTTACTTGTTCAAACATGATTAGAAATAGAACTTGGATAGTGTCTAGTTTTGCTGAAGAATACAAGCCAAATGGCATGTGTGTCTGGTTTAAGCGAAATAGACATAGAAAGGTGAACTGTCCTATCCTTAATACAAGAAAGGTAAATCTTATTCACTGGGAAGTCGAAGCATTTTAGGTGGTGTTATCTATCAGTGCCTGGTATGTAGATACGTAACCTCTAATTATGTAAAAAGGTTTCAGTGAACCAATCGACATGTGAAGGTTGAATTACCATCTAGAATAGACTAGCTACGGAAGAAGCAACTATTGCAGTGGGAGTTATCTATTAAGTAGAATTTTTGGTTAATTGAGTAATTGTCTTTTCGTACCAAGTTTTAGAAAGAATTCATATTCAGTTTCTAAATTGTGTATAGATGAAAACGTGATGTTTTATCTATTTGGTACATAGGTAGATGATATGCTCAGTGAACCAATATATCTCACAGTGCAGTAGGTGAAATTAATAACACGTCGACTAGAACCAATAAGAAGAAAGGTCCTTCAATAAATGAATCATTACGTTAATTTGGCATCTAGTGTTTGGGATTTTAGTATTGGTAGAATTCAAAGGTGGATAGCCATTGAACTCATGGGTTCTTAGGGAATGGATGAAACTATCAGACCTACGAATTATACTTGGTAGCTAAAATCACAAAAATGACCTTTTAAAGGTCGAGGGATTTAGAAGCCAAATAAATGTTAAAAATGGTTTATCCAATTTGTAAAGTTCTATGATTTTAGGACAAAAGATAGTTTTGATATTTTTCTTCAGAGAATTTTGTTCAAAACAGGGTACATTAAGTGACATTCCATAAGTTTGAGTACATCGAAAGAGTGCAATGGCAGTTATGGAAAGATGTCGAGTTCAATGTATCAGTGGCATTACGATTGAAATCGTAATGACTAATACCTTTTGGAAAATCATAGAAATACTTATTGGATGTTGAGATTCGATCTCAATGTGTTTCACCTGGTTCATTGGAACAAGACGGTGCAACAGACCGAAGGAAAATGTCTCTCTAGAAGATTGGTTATGTCAATGATGAGTTATTAAGAATTTCGTTTTTTCGTATTGGAGTTGTGAAAATAGCAGGATAACACATAATCCTATCTAAGTTTAGCAGTCATTACTCTGAATGAATTATTGGCAAGGCTTAGGCCTTGTCATGAACATATTCAGATTCAGAGCTTTTCAGCACGTGCTGGAAAGTTGATACTAATAAGATTGGAAAGGATGTTCGGAAATTAGGCTATTTGTGGGATACTTCATGGTAACGAGAAATGAGTGGATTATAATAGTACTAAAAGTCAGAATATGTTCGTTAGCGCGAATTCTGATTTTTAGAGGAATACTAAGTAATAAATCACTATGTTCATTTGTAGAATTGTTTTAAGGAAAGATAAAGGTAAAGTTCAACTTTGTTACCAAGTGTACAAATGTGATACCACAAGGAAAAACTGCAACACGTATTTTGTGCTATACACCTTTGCAGAGGGAACCTCGATGTAGTGGGAGGGTTGCAAGACAACTCCATTCGTGATAATAAGAGAGTCGTTGGACTCAGTCTGTATTAATCACAAGATCATGGAATTCATGTTTCTGAGAAAGTCTCGGACTTAGTTTCTAGTAAACTTGAATGGATCCCTAGTTATACAATGAGGAGATCCAAGACAAGGATGCATAAACTTAGCAAAGTCTTAATGATTTCTGATTTAGGGTCATGGACTCTTATCAGATCTGGGTTCTTATAGAATTACCAAGTAGCAAACTTGCTATTGGACGAAATTTATAAGTGAAGACTTTAGTACAAGGCTTGTTGTGAAATAGCAGACTCAGAAAGAAAGTGATCTATTATGAGTTAGTTTTTCACCAGTAGCCGTGTTTAAGTCTGTACATAGAAAGGCTTGTTGTGAAATGGTGAATTCAGAAAGGATGGGATCGATTATGAGTTAATTATTTCACCGGTAGCCAAATTCAAAGCTGTTGCCATTCATATGAGTTATAAGTTAGGCAAAGTGGATGTCAAGATATTTTCCTTAACCGGAAGTCTTGTAGGAATATCCACGGGGCAGCACCCAGAAGTTTTCATTGAAAAGGGCTAAAGAGCATTTTGTCAGTAGGCTGACAAAGTCCATTTAAAGGACCATGGTGGGCCGATCATTTGGTTGATAAGTTCGAATCGTGGATTTGATTATTCACCAAATGAGCATTGTGTGTGGCGCAATGGAAGCGTGGTGGTATTTTTATACTATGCGTAGACAACATCTTGATCACTGGAGATAGTGTAAAAATGTTGACAAACGCAAGGGTATGATTATCCAAGTAGTGGTACATGAAAGATTCGGAATCAACAGATATTCTTGAGATTATTCACAAGAAATATATTTTGCGATTATCCCAATTTTCATGTCTAGACTATCATAAGGCTCATTCTATTTGCATGATACAGAGGCAGTCCTTATGCATGGCAAGCGGAAGCCTAGTATATGCAATAGATGAGGCCTGGTATTTATTTGCAAGGTTAGTAAATATCGAAGTAATCCTAGATGGAAGTAATGGTTCATGGTAAGACATAGGATTAAGCGTCGTAAAAGGGCTAAGGATAATATATAAGGTTACCAGATGAACCATAAGCAACCTATGGATTACAAAAGATTCTGAATTCTAATCAGACATGAACAACAAGTAAAAACCACCTTATGGTTTGTGTTCACTTGTGGGAACCAAGTAGATTAGAGGAATGTCAAGCGGTGATACGTTGACGGATTCCACTATGAACTCAGTACGTTCCTTCCCAAATGGCGAGCGACGTAGACATTGGATTCGCCATTGAACTAAAAATGTGAAACCTCGTCTGGCCAAGTCAGGTCACAATTTGATTGTGATGACAGTTAGTGCAGTTATAGACAGAGAGGAATCACTAGTTCATAAAGCAAGTGACACATAGAGCTAGTACGCCTGTTGCAAAGGACTGCGACAGGGTGGATGTTTGTCGCCTAGTTACATCGGTAGACAACCAGGTAACTCCTTTTAGGATTGGCTTTCCGACGAAAGCGGATGAGGGCCATGTTAAAGGATTGGGAGTCGGATGTATGGCAGAAAGGACAATAGTTCTTTGAGAATTGAGATTGAAAGAGAATCGTGGTTAGCAATAGCCATGAGCTTATTAAGCATAAGTGGGAGATTGTTAGAGGTATGCTGTAAAAGCTCCTATTTACAGATTCTGTCAATTTTATTTTGATAAGGCCATCATGTTTCGGTCAAAGTACATATGCTTGCAGTTTATTTATTTATGCAATCATACTCCATGTCTTATATTGAGGTAGTGTGGTTCGAAGAGTTTCGAACAGAAAGATCACCTATCGGTTCCTTATAAGACTAAACTATTCGTTCACAGTCTAAACTGGCAGTGAGACCCCACTTGGAAAAAGACTGTAGTGTATTCTTGGTTCAGTTGGTCTTTGACTGAAGGATTACACTAGCACTTATGTTAAGTGTTGAACAGGACCACGAAAGGATAAGATTATGGGACTCACTGACCGTTGTTTTAATCTAGACCTTCAGTAATTGATGCGTACTCTTAAGCTGTAAGATAATATAAATGGGCATATGTATTCATTACTTATTTATTTGATTTCTCAAGGGTGATTCGATCATATTCTGCTAGGATGACATACTCGGAATTTTGGTAAATAAGTGTGTTTATATGATGTGCCGTTATAAATTATTTACGATCACTGTGTCCCAGTGTGCTGGGTTGATGACGTCCTTGAAATGAGCTCAGGAAGGAATATTATGTCAAGCCCTGCAGGCGGATGTGTTATCCGGCATAATGATTAAGGATCTGAGTGGTACTAGTTTCGGAAATGAATAAGAAGTTGATTAATTATTTTGTCAGTAATTTAATTAATCAACGGATGTTATATCTTAAACATTGGTAGATAAATCGATCAATTGGATTAATATATTTAATCAGTGGAAACGAATTAATTGTAATTCGGAGCTAAATGGGGAGAGCAATAATATTACTCTAGTGGAATGTTTTATTATTTAATTCCAAGATTAGGAATTAGGAATTCATTTTATTCCATATTAATTAATTTAATTAGGAAAATAATATTCCTACTAGGATCTTCTATAGGGATTAGGAGACTAAGGAGTCTTCTAGAAGATGAAGATTAGTAGGAGATATATTTCCTACATTAGATTATTAATTGGAGTAGAATTAGGTTTCCTAAATTAGGAATTAATTATATTCCATAATTTCCTAAGGACGGGAATATTCCTTCTAGAATATTACCTAGGGTTAGAAGACTATGGAGTCTACTAGAAGGTAATTAATTATTAGGAATATTATCCTAGATGGGAAAAGGAGATGGAAGATAATAAGGATTCCTAAACCTAAAGGAATAAGCCCATATTTAGCACCTCCTTTAGGTCCCTATTGTATCCTATAAATACACTAGGTCCCCTAACCTCTTGAACAAGCTTTACACGTTTTTCTCCCCGAAGGGCTGGAGAAATTCGGCCTCTTCAAGCGAGAAAGAAAGAGAGAGATTCTTCTTCAAGAGAAAATTCGGTTAGCGCCGTAAGGACTTAGAAGAAGATGATCAATGAGGCTATGGGAAATCTAATAAATCGCTCCACCAAGATTTATTAGAGATCGTGTAAAGGTCATACAATAGAATATTCTAAGGTTGTTATTTGTATCCCGTCAAATCAATATATTTCTAGTCCGCGCGTTCAAGTGCTTCAGAGTGTAATTAGGTTCCATTGTTACAATCCTCGAGCCTGGTGCAATGGTATGCGACGCTGTTTTCTCCCAGCGAGGTCGCGGGATCGATTTCTACTCTTTGCATAAATAGGAGAATTTTTTTAATCCCAGCACAAGGAAATAGCGCGGGCCGCGCGACCCGATTTCAGCCCGCGTACAGCCCGCGAGCCTCACAGATTGGAGCCCACGAGAAGCCCGCGTGTTGGCCCTGCCTCCCAGCACTCCTCACGGCCCAACAACGCGCATCTTCAGCCCAACAGCGCGCGTCCTCGGCCCAGTTTGCTGACTGCGCGTCCCAACAGCTCTCAACTTAGTCCAGTAGAGTAGACAGCGGTCCAGAAGTGCCCAACCCGTGCCAGACCGGCCCAGCCGGCCCAGAAGCAACCCAACGCATTCCAGTCCGGCCCAACGAGTTCTAAACCGGTTCAATTCGATCCAGCAGCCCCGGTTCGAGTCCAAGATGGTTCTCGAGCGGTCCGAGGAGTCCGATTCACTAACCGAAGGTCCGAGACGATACGATGAGCTTGATGAACAACAGAAGCACCATGGTGACTCGATTAGAATCGAGAAATGCCAAGTCTAGCCGCCCATTAGACTTTGGTGTTCAGACAATCTCCATCACTGGAAATCAGAAACGTCTCAGAGTCTGGCAAAAATTTTAAACCGTAAGTCCTAATCCTAACTATAGATTCCGTTGCGCTAGGATTTATTATTCAATAGATTTGAATGTGCACATTGTCGACGTTCCTAATAGAACCCAACACGAACTGTATCAGCACGAAGAAGGTCTAAGTAATGGTTCATCATAGGGCAGGTATGATGAAGGGGATCAGGGTTAGAGGGTTCTGGGGTTGCATGGCATTGCCATGTCCTTAGCAAGGGAATTCCCTAGGAGGAGAGATCGAACGAAGCGAAGGATAAAAAAGTGGAGCTCCTCTCAATTACATCGACCCTCACTCGGTTATGGCGGAACGGAAGAGCGTTGGTTTTTCCAACGTGCACTCTTTTCATTTGAGGAAGGGGTATGGGGTCTTAGATAAACTACCTCGTAGCCTGCAGCAAGGATTGGAAAGTTACCTCAATCACCCTCAAAGGTGGGAAGATCTAGGATAGGGCAAGAAGGTAGACCGCGTAGTGGGGTCAATTGCATCTTTAGAAGCTTTTTTCAGTCAAAGAAGAAAGAATAGCTAGAACGTGGGGTACAACCGCACCAGGATTGCTATATGTCGAGGTTCAATATAATTGACCAGTTGGAAATTGGCTCATAGGTGGAGATCTGGAAGTGCTAAAGCCTATCAACTATCAAATAGAATGATGGGCTTGATCACTACAGGCTCTTTCCCCAACAACTCCGGAAGGAATTTGATAGGCGGCAGGCTGATGCAGTTTTTGCATTTCAGTTAAGGAACCCTGTGCATAATGGACATGCCTTATTGATGAATGATAGACGCAGGCGATTTTTGGAAATAGGGTACAAGAATCCAATTCTACTGCTTCATCCTTTAGGAGGTTTCACAAAGGCTGATGATGTGCCTTTGGATGTTCGGATGGAACAACAAAGCAAGGTTCTATTTTGTTTTTCATTTCTCTAAAATGAGTCTAAATTAAATAAGGGGACTTGCACGCTCGTCCGTGTATGCTTGCTAGCGGGTTAGGAGTTAGCCCTAGTTTAGTTTAAGAGGTCTCATTAGCTACCTTTAGTAGACTATCTCTTGGGTACCAAACCCTAGGGAATAGGAAGAAAAGTTGCAAGAATGCCTCTGGCACCACTCGTGTTTACTTGCGGTAGGGAGTAACCCCGGACCCATGCTTTCACTAGCTGCCTTGACTTGATAGGGTCGCTTCTGAGCAGCTTTCACTGTAAATTAGGCTACCTTTCCTTACAGGATATCCTGGCTCGTGGTAGTTGGCTAGCCTTGTATATATAGTTGCTTAGGAGATTTCCATACTACCAATCGATCCCCATAAATCCAGATCAAAAAGAAAGGAGCTAACTAGCAATTTCCCTTGCTTGTTCATGCCTGTGTGCTTACTGGTTCACTAGCTGACTGGTTCATTTCGGAGTTAGGAGTTCAGATAGACTAAGTTCCGGCTTTGGGTCCTTCAACCGGGCATTGTTGGATATTCCTGCCCTTGGAGCGCCCATATAGGCTGCTCTGCCTTGGAAGTCCTACTTTCCTAGCTTGCTGGTTAGTAAGGAAGGCCAATACACTGGTTCGCAGCTACACCTCTTTCCAAGCTTAATGAGACTGACTTGCGGGCTTAGGTCAATTATATCGAGCCTTTCTTTGGTGGTATCGTATAGTTGGCCGTTATTCCTTACCTTTATGATAGTCAGGAATAGAGTACTGCCTTGACCTTAACGTCTCATATGCGCTCTTAGGTTAGATAAGTTTGGCATTGAGTAAGCGCTTGAAGGCAAGTAAGGAAAATCCCACAATGTCAAACCTGCAAAGAACTCGATTCTATCAAATCAGAAAGTAAGACAGCTCCTTCTTCATATTGGGACCAAGAAGGGCCACTCGAACTACAAGGTCAATTATATCGAGCCTTACACTTAATTGCTTTCTATACCATATTTATAGTACCTCGGAGAGGAATATGCCAGCTTACCGTGCGCCCAACCGCTTCATTAGTCCACAACATTAGTCCATTTTCCCACTCTACCTACGGAAGTTGCAGGCCGGCGGCCGCTCAACTCTTCGAGCTTCCCATTGTAATTGCCATTACCTAACATAGGAGGGAATCCCTCTCAGTTTCAGTCTTTTAGGAAGAAAAGCAAGATTGATGAAGCATTTCCTCTTGTCGGGCGAAGAGGACATGAAGCTGGGAGCTTTTAAGTAAGTAAGTGAGGATTGAATAAAATATAAAATTCACTAGCTATATGCTTAACACATGCTACTTGATGTTGCCCTTTCACAGACAGATTACTCTACCGATGACCAATGATAGGGCTGCCCCGAGCCTTGATCCGATCATTCGTATAGGGCGAAAAATGAGTATCTCAAACAAAACATCTGGGGCATTCTCCCTTCTTTATTTATTTTATACAAATCCAATGAATAGAATTAGTGTAAAACAGTTGCCGTAAATACCAACATTTGATGCTCCACGCGTGTTGATCGATGATGTAAATGCCCCTTGCTATACATAGAGCGAAAAATGAAGCAAATTTCTGATCCTCGGCCCATCTCTTTGACAACTTCGACAAACATGGGGATACACTTCGCACCTAAGATCGGTCCACAAGGCGGAACTCAGCCCTTTATCATCCCGTAAAGATAGATCCGTGCTCTTTCTTTAGTTGCCCAACAAGAAAACGGATGTGCGTTAGCGCAACGGCTTTCACGCTAGTTGCTCAATCCCTTGCTTGTTCAGTGCTTGACGGCACTTCTAAGCCAGAACTTGGAGATTCGCCTCCCTAAACTTCTGAACTTTCTGTGAAACATCAGCCAGTCTTTAGACTTTCCCACCCAACAAGAAGTATTTACGCCTCTGAAATAGGAAGAAAGATCGACAAACCTTGACCCTTTGCCGCAACATCTGCAACTTTCGGCTTTTCGGACAGGGCTTTTGACGAGAAATCCACGATAAAATACTCATAAATGTTCATACTTGAATTTTCATTTTGCAGATTGGGTTTTTTATCAGCACCTTTCTATTCTTTATCCCAACGGGGACTTCCACAACCGATACCACTGAAGGGCCGAGTAGGGATCTATGAATCCTGCTATAGAGTATGAAGTATTTGGATCTTTGGTATTCATGCCCGATCTTAACTTTCCATGTACTTATGATCCAGCTTCTGAGGCAGCGCTAACCTTATAAAGTCTTCAGCTCTTTGGTATGCCGCATCCTCTGCCCTAGCTTCAACTTCCGCCTTTGTTCCGCAACAGTAATAGATAAATGATCTACCTTTCCGCAGCCAATGCTGCTTCTGGTTCCAAAGTAGCCGCCTTTCGAGTCTTTGGCTCTGGCCGTTCTTAGTAGTAAGTGAGACATGCCTCCTCTCTTGTTGCGCGGTTTTAAGAAAGTGATGAGCTTCGTCCCCCCGCTAAACGGCGACTTCTTCCTCAAGCTCGGATTGACGTATCTACTTTCTTTTCTTATTTCGGCCTTGCACAACAGAAACATATATTTCCTCGAAATGAAAGGAGAAGGCTGTCCTTTTGCCACATAGAAGTATTTACGCCCCTGGATCAGAAGAAGGATGGATAAACCGATGCCCGAGGTACGAGGCCTCAACTTCCGATCTTTGCGCAACGAAGACAACCACGAGAACTTCGGTCAGTAGAAAGACCTGTCCACGGACTTTGTACTTCCGACCCGCTCTTCCTACGAGTCTCTCAATATGTTTGGCATTCACCTGACGAAAGTCTAAATCTGAATCAATTTCTACAATACAATGGACCCCCCGCCCGAAAAGGTCGAGATTTCCCTAAGGATTCCTGCTTCTTGGCAGCTACAAGGGAAAATACATAAGCGGGAGAACGAATAGAACTAGATGCGCTTGACCTAGCTCTTGATTGCCTAAGAGGAGAAAGAAGACCTCAATCGTAAAGTAAGATCATATATCTTTTCCACCCTGTCACGAACAATGATGGAACTGCCCGGCTAGCCATCTCATATGCTTAACACATGATGTTCGATTGCTTTCATAGAGCACATGACTATCTTAAAATCTAGTCTCGGTGGATGCTTTGCTACACACCCCTTGAATGGGGCTGTCTTTGGCAAAGCCCGGTGATTGTATAATGGATACAGCTCATTGAGAAGAAGGCTTTCCCTCTTTCCTGTCCTTCCCACGGGCCAAGTTTGAACTTCGAAAACAGGAAACTCATGCTTTCAGGCTTGCGTGCTTGTTCGAAACTCTTGATCTTCTCTTTAATTCCCTTGCCATGATAGGAAATATTGACCTATATAGTCAAAAAACCCTAGAACAACGGAAAGGCTTCTCCCAAAGGAGATGGTCCCATAGCCTCTATCAGAGTCTGTTGATTGCCTTTTTATCTTTCTCCTCCTTCCCCTTCCATTCTATATCAGCTAGCTGGAAAAAGGGCTGGCCCGATGTGACTTGTCATCCTTGATGGCGGTCTTATTACTCTTATGGCTACTCAATACGACTAGTAGCCGACCTTCTTTCCTTCTCATCGAGAGATGCGGCATTACCACTGTTGTCTCTCTGCCTTTTTGCCGATCTTACTCTTTCTTGAGGGACAGATACCTATTATCCTACAATGCTATCATTAACATCTGAAAAGACAGGTCGAGAGAACACCGTATGCCTACGATCCTATTTGACTATTGAGGAGAGCTCTTTGCTTAACACATGCAAGTCGAACGTTAAGGGATTTTTCAAAATGGGAAGAGTCAACCGGCATCCTGCAATAAAATCTAAGCCCTTCCAGTTCGAAAGCCAGACCATAAGATCGAGCTAGCAGCTTAAGAAGCAAAGATTTAGACAGTGGTAAAAGTGACAACAGATGCTGCAGCCGTTTCAGAACGCACTGATGCTAAATGCGGAGCAGCTAAGAAAAGAAAAAGAGTAGCTTCAGGACCGGTCGCCATTGCACAATAGCTGGTCAGTGGGAGTAAGATAGTCTTCTCTTGGTCTTCTCAATCTCAGTCCGACCCTCCTTGGGCAAGAAGGCGAAATTGACTTGATTGGCTTATTACTTATTAGGAGTTTAAGGGCGTATAGCTCTTAATCCCTTCGAAGAGACAGGAATCCCATACCTTTCTGACCCAGGGGAGTAGGACTGATCAAGAATCACCCGTAATAGGCGCAGCGGCTGGCTTTCCTTTTGAAGCTATTTTCGGAGTTGAAAGAAGGCAATTCGTAAGAGAAGTAAACAGGTTTGATTGCAGTTATTTCCCGAGTGGGATAGCATAAGTTGACCAAGGGACAGACCAACCGTATATTTATATACGAGTAAGTTCGGCTTATGCGATCAAGTCCGTAAATATCGAAAGTGAAGTGTATAGAGGAAGTAAGATAACTAGGTATCTGACCCCACGCAAGAGTCTAGTCAGTCAAGTCCGCAAAAGGCTTCGTAAGAAGATGCCCCTCTGGTTTAAGTAAAGTCACCGGATCAAGCACCTGGTAATAGCATCTAAGCTGGAAGAATCCCAACGAACGAATGGGCTCTAGTCCTAGCAACACTAGCAAGGTAGAGGTTAGCTCAAAGGCTCAATAAGGATGGCCCCACCTGTCTGTTTCTGTTCTGTAATCGGACGAAGCACCAAAAGTGGATCTGGCAGTTTAAGGAAAGTATATTATATAGAGGGATGGGCCATAGGCAAATCCATAATGAGAGGTAACAACAATCTTTGCTTTCGAAGAAGAAAAGAAAGGAAAGCGCTTCGAAGTTGACTCAAGGTACCAAACTCGGCATACTGATCCGGCCGATACTTACCGCTTTGAGAAAGGCTCTGCAAGACCAGTCCTGAGAGCGAACAGCTGATAGTCTGCCAACAAACGCTTCCCAACTAGGCTTTTGAAATCCAGCATTTGAGGAGATCCTCATTTACCAAGCGCGAAAGAACTTTGCCTCAGAACCAGAGATCTTGAGAAAAACTGGAAAGAAAGCACATGAATAAGAGGAAGTACCCAGCGAAACCAAATGAGCTCCTCTATTCCCATTAGCACTCAGATTCGGAAAATGAGCTAACAGAGAGAGCATCAGGACGAGGTAACGAGCCGAAGATAGATGCCTAAAGTGACCAGTCTTTCGATATCAGGTCTTTAACCAAATAAGGAACTTAGATTTCCAGTTTGGGCAAGTTACCAGATTAGGAGCTAAACTACGATTGGATCAAGCACTTCGTCAATTACATCGAACCTCGAGTTTTCAATTCCCCTACCATCAAATAAAGATCCGGTTTGGGCAAGAGTCTTACCGAGCTACCACGTACTTACCGACTTCCTTTCCTGCTCTACTCTGACCCCATGACTGCTCCTGTTAGTGTTCCCAATCCAGAAATTCCACAACCCAAGGACCAGTGGAATGGAATACCCACTTTAGTTCGTGTCCTGACTTGCCTGCTCGGCGAAGGACTGTTAATTACGTACCTTGCTTGCTCTTTCTTTGCTGGCTTGTTTTGGACCAGCAAGAAAATGGATGCGCTTTAGCGCAACGGCTTTCGCGCTAGTTGCTCAATCCGTTGCTTGTTGGGAAACTTCCAAGTGCTATTCGTCTGATTTCGACCGAGCTTCTGAGCCCTTTCTTTGTAACTCTCTCTTCCCCCAGCTTTGTAACTCTCCTTCTTTGGTCTGCTATCCTTACAGGGGTTTAATACGCGTGTATGTGAGCAGGTATACGTGTATGGGTAGACACCAGTCTTTAATTTAATGACTTCCTCTTCTTCGATAAATAAAATAGCCTCAATGGCTCGTACCTCGGGTTGCGGGACAACGGCTAAAGGAGATGTTGATTTCCCTAGGGTAGTATAACACTTGTTCTTGACGCTTGACTTCTCCTCATATATTGGCATCTCGTGGACTTGACTACACGGGTACCTGGACTTCGCATCTCATCTCTTACTCGTGTCTTCGAATCTCGTTACCTTGCCCTAGCACCTGCCCCGAAGAGGAACTCTACAGCCAAAGCTCAGTCGTTTAACTACCGTGTTAAAGCGCCGTTGGAGAGTTCTTATCGATGTTATGAAGAAGTGTAAAGAGAGTTAGAGTATGAGGGTCAAGAGCTACGAGTGAAGCCAGTGTACTATCATATATATGTTTATGTATATGCGCCTGTCCCCTCGCTGTCGGATAGGCATTTAACGAGGTATTTAATCACTGTCAGTCAATCAATAGCTGGTCTAGGCATAGTCCTGTATACTTGTCATTTGTTGACTGTTACTTTCCATCTCGTCCTCTCACATGTTACCCGTGTACCTTGTTACCAACACCTTCTCCCTTAACCCCATATCTCGTTACCTTGGACACCTGCCCCACAACGAAGAGATCAACCGCTGAAGACTGCTTGAACTAAACCTGCCCGACACGCTGCCGCCTCTTGAGCTTGCACCTCAGACCTTGAGCCTGTCCAGCAAAGAAGAGGAACTCCCACTAAGAGTTGGGGGTTAAACACGTATTAATAAGCAAGTTTCCGACCACTTTTTCCAATCAGCTCATTGGCTATGTTACAATTACGGAAAACAATGCCTGATAGGAGACTATGACAAAGGAAGACGGGTATTTTCCAGATCATCCGGTTGGGAAATCTGGTAAAGTAGGAGCTCATTTTGGGATGGGGTATTCTACTGTTTTTGTGAACAAGCCAGCAAAGAAAGGCATCTGAGGAGAGGTGATGGGGTATTATCCATTTCTTGGTAGAGGATTCGTTAAAGAGGGGGTTAGGAGTCCCGGGTCGTTTGCGTGGATCTTATCTCTCTCATTGTTAAATCTGATAAATTGCATGGCTAATAGAATATCCTTTAGGAGATTAGTACTCAAGGGTGAAGGGGTAAGACCTAAGACCTTGGCAAGCAAAGGAGTTGGTCTTACACGTCTGGTGGGGAAAGAGAAGATTGGAAAAGGGTGAAGGAGTCTTTCTAGGAGCGGGTCTTATCGATCGGTCCTGAACTCGCAAGTCAACCGAACGAGTTAATAAGTGGGCGTACATGGTTCAAAGAAATGGCTAGTAGGATTTCTGAGCCCTGGAGTTTGACCCCATTTCCAAGCCGTGTGGCATTTTCCAAACGATCAATCATGAGTACAAAAGATCTCAGCAATATCACTCGTATGATCTTTTTTTTGGTTATGCGAGGAATTATGACAGGCTATTTAGTGGCTTGGGGTGGAAAATCAACCCCATATTGATTACTAGAGAACAAGAGTTGAGGATTTTGATGACGATTCACTCGTGAGCGGTCCTGAAGTGCGCTTTTTATATGCAGAATTTTTTTGTCCATTTCTCAGATCGGTAAGTCCAGTTCATCTCGTAGGTAATTAGAATTAGGTTGGTTGGGCGAGAGGTTTAGTAAGGGACTTTGGTATTCCCGTTGGGACAGAATCTATAGAAAGGCGCTGTCTGCTTAGTCCTTGCGCGCGATAAGATAAGAGAAAGATTTTCTTCAGTCAATACGGTCAAGAGATTGGAATGCGTATTGCATTGGGCTCTTGAACACGGCAACAAAACAACTCATATTTATATGCCGTTGGTGTGATCAATCAAACCTGAGGTTTGGGATCGGGAATTACCCAGCTAAGACAGAATACGATGGAAAAAGAAAAAGAAATGGCATAAGCATAAGAAATGTACAGATCTTGGAAGATTCTCCTGAGGATGAGGAAGAAGGCTAACGTTTTCTAGATGGGTCAAAAGCAGATAGGATATTGCACCCAAAGGATCAACCCGGTCTTCCACTTCCACCGATCTTACGAGTTGTCGAATAAATAGCTGAAAAGAGTCTGTGAGGTCCGAAGCCAGCAAAGAAAGGAGATTCCATATATTTCTCTTATATGGTTGGGAATCTTCCAGCTCTTGCTTGAAAATATCAATATGGTAAGTCAAGCTCGGAAACGGCTCGTACCTCGGGTGCAGGCTCAGGTCCAGTAGCAGGTGAGTAATGGAACGAAAGTAGCTCTCTAAATAGAGTTCCTCTGGTTCAGTAAACAGTCCAGTAATCTGTTAGTCGTTAGTAAAGGGATCAAGCTCCAGGTACAGGGATAAGCCAGGTCCGGTATCACAAACACTCCAGTCTTTCAAGATGTTGTAGGAGCTGAACCGATTGGTATCTCTCCATACCCGGGTCAGCTTTGGCAGTAGTTGCTTTGATCGCGAAAGAAGGATTTGCTCAAAGGCGCTCAATCTCAGGAACGAGAACGAGTAAGACAGATCGAATCCCTCGCATAAGGGCGTGCTGTTGTTAATTAAAGCCGAAACGTGGTTATGACGTCCAATCCAAAAGCGTGGTTTGTTAACTCGGAAGAGCGAGCGAGGACCTCGCCCATTGGATCCGAATTCTGGGTAGTCGGATTAAGGTGAAATGATGGAAAGACACAGGATTAAAGGGTTGGATAGGATCGGTTTCTCAGCTCTAAACCTTGGCTTCTATCCGACATTCACTTCAACAGGAACAACACTGATAGCTAATCACTCGCAGCTAATCCCACTTTCTATCTTCCTCACTAACACCCCAAGGAGCGTGAGTCGTTGAAGTAGTCCTCGCTAGAGCAGAAGTAGACGATTACCTAAAGCTACACGCCGCCTTCGATTTCTTGAGCTGAGTTCCTCAGTTAGGCCCTTCGTAAGGTCCTCAGTGAGGTTTTCAAGATCGGATCGGCCATTAGTACGACCAATGGTAGGATTCCTTTTATCTTGTTGGATTGAGCTCAACAGCAGGGTACAAGACCTCGTCCCCAGGTTCGGAATCCAGTCCATAAAGGGTTTTTGCTAAAAGCTGAAGCGCCGTCAACACGGGCGGGTAGAATCTATATGAAAGGGAATTTCGTACCACTGTAAAGCGTGGTTTTTCACGAAAGGACAAAGCCATTCCCTCGCCTTAAGGAGCTCGAACTAAAGTGTCCTTGCACAAAGAAAGTCTATCATTAAGATTGGACGCAAAACAACCAGGACTAATCCCATTGGTCTTAATCCAGCAGCCCTTGTAGCTGTTGTTCCTTTCTATATAATTACTGTAACAAGCCAGGATACTTTAAGCAAAAAGGAAATGCTTGGCAGGCTTGCTAGGTCCACCCACGATAATAGTAGTTAGAGTCCTTGTTCACGCACTACGGAAAGAGAGGGCTTCCCTCGCTCGAGCAGAAGTCATGCTTGCTCCTAGAAATGAGTATTAGTAAGAAGAGCGCAATCTGATATAGCGCACGAAAGCACTGTTCCTCTTCTTTGCTCCGTCGATGGAGCCTTTCATTTGATAGTCCTAATGGTAGTTGAGTTCAAAGTATTTATCTGTTACACATTCAAATTAATAGAATATAGTAGAGGACTAATCCCAACGATGTAAATCCGGCAGACGCCCGCATTAAGTATTAACCTTGGCAAGAAAAAGAAGAGGAAGAACTTAATGGCTAAGGTTTTGAACGAGTAAGACGAAGTCGGGACGGGCCAGCCTCGTCAGACGTCCGCATAAAAGTCTCAAGTATCATCCCGGTGATAGAGTGGAGTGGATCCCTGCCTACGGAAAAGGCGGATTCGATCATTTTGTCAGGGCTAAACCTTGTCATCTATCCGTCATCCCTTTACCTGGTTTTGCAAAATAACTGGTGATATGGGCTTGAGTTCTTCCGTTCCTCGTACTATGGTCTCAGTGACTCCGTTCCTTTGTTCAAGAGAGGATGGGCCTTTTAGACAACCGCTATATGAGTAGTGAAAAGTCTGATCTGATGTCGCCGTTGTTAATGCTCGATGCAACTTTTCTCGCTAGTAGAGTAGGGAAAATGCAGATTTAGATTGGCTCCTAGGAATAGAAAAGCTCGATGCAACTTTCTAAGCTATATATGAGAAGGAAGACCGGAAAGGGTAAATCTCCTAAGGGCACATGAACTCGTTATTGCATCGGATCCTCGCGCACTAGCACTATAAATAAAGTAGTACTCTCATCGTGCTTTTAGACGACCTTGTAACACCGGCTTTTCTTTGTTCAATGGAGGTGCACTATGTCTCTGCCCGTCCTCCTAAATAGAAGAAGAAAGAAGGAAGCAAGATGGGGCATTAGTAGGCCCAACGAATTCCTTGAAGTAGTTGCTCGCGGAAGCTGGATCAAGGACCAATGGGTGTAAATCCTGCCGGGTAGTCGAATTCATTACGATGGTAAGAAGGTAAAACGGGCATCCCACGCAAAAGGCAGATAGGATCGTTTTCTCAGTGCGTTGGCTTCGTTACGCCTTTCTCCATGGGCTTGATTGAGGTCTTTTAGGTATTCGTTAGCACCCTTCGTTAGGTAACTTCTACAGGTAGATGGTTCAGTAAAATGGATAACCGATTTTTGAAAGTAGTCAATATCGGTAAAACTTGAAGTATCCGAAGGGCATAGCCAAGAGGTAAGGCACCGGTTTTTGATACTGGGATACGTAGGTTCGATTCCTCCTGCCCTTGTCTAAACCAACTGGGACATTACGGTAATAAAAAGACTATCACTATAGAATATGTAGTTTCCTTAAGGTAGGCTTTGTAGGGCTCGAACATACACTACTACCGTTATGAGCGGTACGTTTCAACCAATTAAACTAGAAGCCATTGTATTCCTTTACTTAGTGGTACTAGACAAAGAGGAAGAAGACTGAAAGCTAGTTAATAGGTTCAAATCCTACTATATTATATAGGAGTACTACCCTTTCTTTAGATCGACCTCCCCTAAAGGAGAGCAAAGTGAGTCTCGACGTTGACAGGAGAGGAAAGATTACATTGAGATTCAAAATCAATATCTTTAACTTTGGGGAGTGCTAGAATTACTAAGCAGTTTTGGGTGGGAGGTCAATTACATCGAACCTTATTTGGCACTTTAAGCCAATTCCTCAATTCTCATAGGGAAGGACAAGATTAGGATGAATGGACTAAAAGTATATATATGGATGGCAACTAGCCCTCTTACTATATATGAGTAAGCAAAGACTGGCCCTCGATCGACCTATGATATCATAGATGAATATAGCGTAATATATGCGGCCTGACATATTACTCCCTTAAGTTAGGCCCTTTCCTTGTTAGCACCGAATCGAAAGCATTCAACCGAACTTCCACAGAAACTTAATGAACTCTTAGGACCGATGGAAGACTGATCCAAAAGAAGCATTCAAGAGAGGTCTGAAAAAGGAGCTTCGACAGGAGTTGACTTATGGACGGAATAGAAGACAAGAAAGGGAAGAGCCTTTCTGTCGTGAACGTGAAATGAGACAGCAATAGGGCGAAGACTTGAAGGCTTAGAGCCAATGGATCACTCACGGACATCCAAATTCCTAACTCATGGGACAGGGCCAGTTAGACCAGCATCCACCGAGGAATGACTTTCTTGTTCGATCTCCGGCTAGATTCCTATATCAATCTCCTTGCCGGCAAAGTCCTTATCCTTACTTAACCGGCTTTGCGCTTGCTGTCAGATTTTTTTCCTGAGCTAGGTAAATCCTTCTTCATAAGCTGGTTAGTCTATCCGTCTGATCTTTCGAGTCGCTCATCTGATCCTCTCTTTACAGCTCGTGCCTCTCTGTCTGCCAGTGTGGCACCTAGGCTTTATGCCTTTCCTTTTCCTGAGCTTGCCATTCCTAGCAAAAAGAGGAAGAAGTACCTGAACAGAACACACCGCCTAATTCTTTTCTTGCCCAGGACCAGCGCTTCTATGACTGGGTAAGATGCTTACTTTTCCTTTACTACCACCCTTGACTCAACCTCTGCCTTTGTTTGAAGGCTGGTTTCCACCAAGGGGAATTCTTTAACTGTTACATCAATTCCTTACGATATCCCTGCTTCAAGGGAACTGCACCCAACGAATGAAGCGAAGTTCAGTCAAAGAAGCTTTTTACCAATTCCCATGTCGACATGTCTTGTTGCAACCCTGTTCGCCTTTCTGTCATATAGGCTGCTTTAGAGGCGATCCACACCTCATGCCGGTGTTCCACACGTTGGTCATGCCTCCACTTAGCCTGTAGTTAGGGATCCTTCTTCCTTAGCCTGACGGTTCTGGGCTCATCCCCCATAGAAGTTCGGATACTTTAGAAGCAGCAAGAAAACGGATGCGCATTAGCGCAACAGCTTTCGCGCTAGTTGTGTTGGGTTCTGTTAGGAACGTCAAACAACATGCACAATATTGAACTTTATCGAAATAAATCCTAACGCAGCGGAATCTATAGTTAGGATATAAACGTTTACCTTTTAAAATTTTTGCCGACTCTGAGACGATGTAGAGTACCGTTGGTGAAGTTCATCTGAACACCACAACCTAATGGGCGGATAGGTTTGGCCTTTAGGTGATTCTAATCAACTCGTCAAACGGATCACGAACGGACGGTGGCTAGGTCTCGGTCGTCGGGTGCAGCGGGCTGGTCGCGGGCGTCGTGCGCGTCGGGCGCTGTGCACGG
>CACSLK010020100.1:53019-63874 GCA_902706635.1 Striga hermonthica
ATAAATAAATAAACTGCAAACATATGTACTTTGACCGAAACATGATTTCCAGATCAAAATGGAATTGATAGAAACTGCAAAACACAGCTTTTACAGCATACCTCTAACAAGTTGCTCAATCCCTTGATTGTTCAGTGAAGTCCCTTCCGGGCTTGTGAGTCTCGACGTTAAAGGAGTTCCGTAGAATTCTGAGTTTTGACCATTACTCTAACTAGAGTATATTACTTATTTATATACTTAACGCAATCACTCACATCCGGATTCTTACTACTTGGAGCGGTCCAGAACCGGAATGGATACAAGAGCCTTGCGAACTCTACCTCCAGTGCTACTAACTCAAAAAAACTAGCTACTACGCTGACTACTAATATGACTCTTCCTTACTACCGGTCAGCTCTCGCTTCTCATAACTTTCCTTCTCTTTTCCCGAGCTCCCTTTCTGTTGAACTAATCCCAGGCTTCCAAAAGCGGGTTGTCGCCCATTGATGGTCTACAGGGCAATCTATATCCTCGCTAAGCTTGTCTCCCTCGGGCCCTTACACGGTCTTTAAACAAGACGCCAGCTCTTTACCTTGGTCAGTGCTAGCATCCATGTCAAGTTATTGAGGAGATTGAGACTTTGACTATTTGATTTTGACCGCTTGGCGGTAAAGCACCAGGGCGAAGTCCTGCAGTTGGTGATTCGATCTCACTTCCAGATGTTAGCGAAAGAAGAATTCCTGGATTAGCGGTTTTGGGTAAATGTGATATATCCTTTCTGTGAAATGGAACCGCTGGAAGACCTATTTAATCTTCGTGGCCCGGTGCCAGTGTTGGTGCTCCTGTTAAGTGTGCAAACCCACCCATTCTCGTGATAGAGTGAGCGATTAACCAAATCCCATTGACTCAGACTTTGTTATTTATTGTCTCTTGCTTGCGTAGAGAGTGGTTTTTTACTTGCTTAGTAGGAAGACTACAAGAGAGTAGGTGTGCCGGCATCCAAAATGTATATCATGTTAGAACAAATTAGGCAAAGTAAACCTTAGCTGCACAAATTGTTGTCAGCAGTCGCTCTCCTCTCCCTTCCGGTTGAGCTAGTGAACTTCCTTGCAGTCGAGCAAGCAAGCCGCCATCCGAAGGATGCCTTATGGTCCTTCGAACGATACCACTTGTTACGAAATACCAGGGCAAGTCTCTTTTATTGGATTTGAACCGATAGCTCTCACCGTATGAAAGCGATAGTGGCCCCGGTCTAAATCTTACCGATCTCGACGGAGAAGCTAAGAAGCTATACAAAAAGCTTGCCCCAGAGGCTTCCCGGGATACAAATACAAGAAGCATAGTCTGAAGATTCCAATGCACAGAAATGGGCTCTGAACGAATCCTCAATTAGATCGACCCAACGAATGAAGCGAAGTGAAGCTTTAAATATAAGCTTCGTTCTGTGCCTTTACTTATTGTGAGTTAGTTCTCGGTTCCAAACCAAACATTCGCCAAAACAAAAGTAGACTACATGTTTTAAATCGCATTGACAGCACCTTGTTAGGGCTCATCAAATCATCCCATGCGGACTGGATTGGTCGAACTCTGCTAAGGTGGTATGGCCTTGAAGCGGGTGTCTTGGTTCTGCAGCCCGGCTTGGTCTATCGGCCCAGCTCTATAGTTCTCTTTCCAAAGTTCCGAGTTGAAATCGAACTGCCCCTCGCAGAGACCTCTAAAAAGCCACTAATATTAATAATGATAATCCATTTCATTCACGCATCACAGTTGGAACCCAACAAACTTTTCGAGGCAGCAAGAAAACGGATGCGCTAACGTGCAACGGCTTTCGCACTAGTTGCTCAATCTGTTGCTTGTTCAGTCAAAGAGTGATTGAGACAAGTAGGAGCAACTACATCCTTCAAGTCAGAACTAGTGCTTTCTGCGGTACGATCCGAACTAAATTGAGAGTTTCTTCGATATATGATAGTCATAGTTAGAGGGAAAGATGATAAGGCATATGCCAGAACAGGGCCTTACGAGGGCTAATTTCCCGATCATGATTACGATTGGGCAAGGTAGTCTTAGACTTTCCTTTTGACTGACGAATAGAGCAGAGCAAAAAGTGCTGACAGAGAGAGCAGAGCAGCAAGAAAGAAAGACTTCCACACGGGGGAGAAAGGTTTGAAGATGCGAGACTAAAAGGAGAGGGAAGATGAGCATTTGATTCAAAGTTGACTTTGGCATGACATAAAAAGAAGATCCGTTGTCTACCAGAATTTGGGAAATAGTGCTTCCTCTGCATCACGTTTTCCGGATAGAATTGATAAGTCGAGTTATGGACTCATCCCGAGTCTCACTTCCTCTCCTCTCCAGAGATTGAACTTCGCTTCGTTCGTTCCCTCCTTTTTGTTCATATTTCCAAGGTTCATCTTAAATTAAAGGGAATTGTTCTAACCTTTCCGTTGACACCAGATGGGGATTGCGTAGCTGGTCTAGTATATGTTCGAACTGCCACGTATAGACATGGGTCTCGGATCTACCAATGAGAAAAGCTGGGGAGGGGGGCTGACACAAGGGCATAGAAAGGGAGCTAAGCAGAAGGTTTCTACATGGTCAAAGAAGAGCTTAAAAGCTGCAACTCCAGGTCAATTACACCTTCCCCCTCCCTATGGTCGAGTCTCACTTTGCTCTCCTGTTGATGATGACGTTGAAGAAAGAAAAAAGAATGTAATATTACAAAGTATTCGTAAGTAATCTAATGCTGCTTAGGAAGGGAATTCATTTTCACATACTCAATGCGCTAAGCTAGATCGATCTGTATTTCGGGTAAAGGCTAAATGGGACTTCTTTCAACGATTTCTCAAATCAGAGAATAGTTAAGCTTTTCAGTCCTTCTCTTTCAAGAATAGTTTTTTCTTCGGAAAATAGGCGGTTTCAGCTCTCTGGATGTCATACAATTCCTACTATTCCCATGATCCGCAATCAGCATCATCAGTATAGAGCGCGAGCTTTCTTCTTTTCATTTTCGAGATCCGGGGGGTACGAACGAAGCGAAGCAAAGTGAAGTCAAGATCTTGACATAGCCTCAGCTCAACGGCTTACGGGTTTGAAGTTTGAGTCATATTTTTTGGTCACAGTGGCCATTGAAAGGCTATGGAGCGGGAAAATGCATTTAGTGAGAGGCCCGGGCAACTAAATTGGATGGGGGATTAGCAAAGATAGATTTAGAACAATCTAACACGAGCTAAAGGGGGGCACGAGAAAGATAGAGTAACTGCTTTTCTTTTAGGATATATATATTACTTATGGCGGAGGATAAGACCTTTTAAGATAATAGGCGAGAATAGGAAATATAAGCGCTTCACCGGCCACGTATGCTGTAAGTCGAGCCAGATAAGACGGTGCAGGCCGTCAAGTAGGAGTCGCTTTTGGAGATAGGAGTCTATGTCCTGTTGCATATGATCTTAATACCGAGTTAACATAATAATAAAATAAATAGGACTACTAAGACTACCGGCCTTATACAACTATTATGTTTTTTTATCAAGCGCACGAAAAGTGGGCGAATGATTTAAAGTATGCGCGAGCTGAAATACAGTTCGTTTTCGTTTCATTAGAGCCAATCTGTCCCTCAGACAGATGCGATCGCCTCAGATTCGAAGATTCCGGTTGGACCGATTCAATTCAAGCGATTGAAAGAGGAAAGACCGAGAGATAAAAAAAAGCAGCATAAGCAAGATCTCTCTCGAGTAGATTCAAAGCTTTTGAGTAAGGATGGATTTGGATGTAAGTGAAAGAAGCATAGCAGTCAAAGTCAAATCCTTTCTCTTCTTTCTATGACTTCACTTCGCTTTGCTTCGTTCGTTGGGCGATGGTTTTGAGTTCGGTTCTGACGTCGAACAGGTTATCGACCCGAAAAGCTCCACAGAGCAAAAGTATGCAGACGAGGCCCACGACTTTGAAGATCGCCTTATTCCCGGGTGAAGATGTGGCTAAAGTATATCCGAGGGTAGCGTATATTACGCTCGATGTAATTGACCTTCTGTTATACCAATGTATCTGTGAGAGGAATAAGGTAATGAGATTCCGGTATGGACTTTTTTTCTTGTTACGACAGGCGGGGAGCAGTGCCCTATTGGCTATGGGTCAGGAACGGTAAGGTAATGAAGTTCAACTAGCAGCTTTCACGCGGCGAGAGGATAAATGTAATTTAGAAGTGAAGTTCAGTCATGGCATTTCCCTCTAACGGAATGGCGTTAAGGTCAAGTCCAGCTCTTTCGCCAAGAAATGCAACGTTTTCTTTTCACTTCCAATTTTCTAATAGTCATTCATCTGATGACAATACGACTAGTCGCTGACCTTCTTTCTCGATTAGGGTCACTTCCTAGGGAAGCTCTGTCGCCGATCGAGCACGCTGCTGAACTTCAGGAGTCATCTTTTCCATTGAGGCTCAGTCTTGACCACGTCAAGTCTTTCCTTTTCGCCAAGTCAGTGACTGAACGAAGAAGTAAGGGTGCCCCATGAAAGTAGACACCTCATGGCCGCTTAATCTCCTGGGATTGGGGAGGATGCCATTTATAGATCTGCTAACTTGAGGCCTAGCGTAGCTTTTCACGAGAGACAAGATGCTTCCTGCTCGCCCTACTTACTCTCACTCTTGCCCTTCCCTCCTGGTGAAAAAGGAAGCCCACTCAGACACAATGCTTAGAGCTAGCGGCTCGTGCTAAAGAGAGGGTCTTACGGGTGGGTTTAGCCGGTTCTGAAGTGGAGGTTCGATGTAATTGTGTTTACGATCCATCTCTTTCCCATCTTACTCAATCAATAGGATCCAATTCCCTACTATCTCCCCCCCGCAGGCAGGCGAGGTCCTTGACCAGAAAGATTGATCGGGAATGATTGGTTGGAAGAAGATAAGCATCCGACCTAGAGATGCTTTCTCAATGTAATCGACCCTGATTTGTCATTTCCCCGGTCATTCATTCTGCTTGTCCTTCCATCAAGAAAAGAAAAAGAAGTTGAAATCCCTGCGACTGATGGCCGCTCCAGCATCTGATCCAACTCATTCAACTGCAGGCAGCCATTGCTTCGTTCCCTTAGTGGGAATCCGATTCGAACCATTCTCTTGATGTTTCGAGTGAATGCCTTATCGGAAGGACGATTGGCTTCGAGTGAAGGCCAGCCATTGAAGCAGAGATGTAAACCCTTGCGGAAGAATTGGAGTGAAAGGCAAAAGAGTTGACCGGTGCCCCCTGGTTCCCTACTTACCGGTTATCCATTCTCGCTTTCCTTTCTTTAACTACAGGTCTCGTGTCCCGTACCTCTCGCTTGGCCTGGGAATGATAGAAGAAGGTATGGAAAGAGGAAGATGTTGGGTAAAGCGTGATTGAATGATTTATGGAAGACACCCTTCCCCAGAAAAGCCAGATGGATCCATAGTTGAAGAGAGGAGGCTCAATATAATTGACCTCGTCTCATCCCTTTGATTAAGAGAGAGAGGTCCCTTTCCCGGTTCCACGGAACGAATGGAACTTCTCGAGATCTTGACCTCTCGCTCCCCTTTTCCAAATATCCACATTGGAGGGGCGGCTTAGCAGCGGCAATATGAAGCACTCGTCCTTCCATGATGTATGCACCCGATGGACGAAAAAAGCCCAGCCATTCAGTTAAGATGTCGGGACCGGGATCAGAAAGGAGGTCCCTACCGGCAGTAGGAGAAAGCATAAATCCAGGTTTGATGTAATTGACCACCCTTCTCGCTTCATTCCTTCCGAAGCCAAGCTAACCCACTGAACCATCTATTCAAATCATTATTTCTCCGGAACGGAAGGAGCCGGCCCCGGGCCAAGAAAAACCTCCCTCTCCTTCCCCTTCTTTCGTTCCCTTCAGTCGAGTGTGATGATCGGGACTAAAGACTTTATGGATGTCGAGACAGACAGGGGAGGAGGCTGGCTAGCAGCTAAAAGGCTTGTAGTTTGGGGGTAAAATCCAAACAGAAAGAAAAGGTACGGAGGAATGAACCGTAGGCGCGTCTAGCTCTATCTTTCTGGGCGAGGAGACTAGCCACCATTCCGTTCATTCCCACTCATGTCGTTGATACGTAAGTGGGATCTCGATAACCATCTATCCGCCCCTCCTTCCAGTCTCTTGGAGAAAAGCCCATGAGGAAGCATCTGTCCAAATTACTTCTTTAGTTCCGAGGCTCGATGTAATTGACCAAAGCAACTATCTCTCAACCCATCAACCGATACGATAGAGGGGAGAGGGAAGCGGGTACGGATTCAGGCTTCTGGTCTAATCATCTCTCTTTCTCTAGACCCTTATGGAGCCAGGCAGAGGGGGCCGGCGAATGGAGGGGAAGGATGGACCTGTTCTGTTGATCCGAGTTCCTTGTTTGTATGTCGCATCCAAAGGACTCTGCATCTCCTGAATCTGGATACTTCCGAATCGGCTAGCTATTGGCCTTTCTATCTCCCATAGTTTATCGGTTTTGAAAGACTTATATGAGCACTCCAAGGCTCTACTCTCTTCCCACGAGGAACCTGCTTTTCTAATGCCTTCATCTCTATCCCTTGCATCAACAAACGTGTCGTGCCGCACTGAGCCATCTCTTTCAGTCACATTCTCTCTTCTCCAGATCCGTGGCATATTGAAGTTCTCCAGATCGAGATTCCAATAGCAATCCAATTGCCAGATCAAGTCCACCCCCATTCATTCCCTACCTCTCTCTTCCAAGTCATCCAGCTGGCTACGAAGCAACCAGCATTCCATCCTCATCTTTATTGAGGAACATCTCACTAGGTCCTGTTCTGGTGCCGGGAACCTAGGCAGAGGCAATGTATCGGTCGTTCTCCTATCGAGATGAGAGTAAGCCCCTTTTTTCCCGCAGGGCTTCGAAGCCAGTGAAAGTTAAGAAGCATCCAAGGGATCACCATCATTTGCATCACCAGAGGCGGGTCCAAGCCCTCTTCGTCTTCCTATCCAGACTTAGAAGATCCCGGTGACCCAGCCAAAGCCAGACCTATCTTCTCTTGCATCCAATGAGAAGAAACCTCCATAGACAATGCATTTCAAAAAGGTCGAGATTCTACTTCCCCGAGTGCGCAGTTCAAAGTCTTCAAACCCACCTCTTCTGATTGATTTTAACCCGAAAGGTGTTAAGCCAACACCATCTCTTGATCCCATTGCCAAGCAATCCAGGCACACCTCTCCTAGTCTCGATTGGGATTCCCATTGTTCAGTGAAGGCTCGAAGCCATCTCCATATTCATCCCCACCAGCTGCCATTGACCCCTATGCTGCATTCGATCCATCTGTCCCATCACCAGAGGCGGATATGTGTCCAGGCATCTGATGCCTTTCGGACCTGTAAGGGAAATAAGTCATAGGTAGGCCCCATAGTCATCTCCATTCATCAGAAACTATCAATTACGAGTCCGGGGCAGGCTAACCACCATTATCTCTTTTCATTTCCGGTGGCACTAATAGAAAGGAAGTACTTGCCAACGAACCTTGACTCTCTACTCTCTCCCAGCGAATCAAGAAAGATAGTGCGGTCAGTAAATGCATAATAAAGATTGGAATCCCGGGATTGAGAAACGGATATTCGTCAGGTCCGATATTGGATCATTTGTCGCTCACTCGCTTCTTTCTGCACTGGATCGAATCAATTAGATGGGTCACTGGGAACGGATTAGCTTATTGGCTGCTCCGATGCAGCCCCTCCTTGTATCAATACTTCATTCGCCGGTTCTTTTTTGCAAGTGAAACTTTCAAAATGGCTAGTCAAGCATAAGAGTAGGGATAACCCCTGTAAGCCAATATGGATTTCTTTATTCTAAAAAATCCCATATATTTTGAGTGCTTTTATTTCTTCCCTCTCCCTTCCGAGGGTTAGGATCAAGGGTTGGTTGAGGTCAAGTTTGTCGAGCCATCTCTTCTCTTCGCTTCAGTTTCGGTCAGGAAGCTTCGGTGTAGCTCCGATACATAGTCGAGGGCTCTATACGAGCGCCTTTCTCAACTTCGTCGACCCTGGGATTTTTTGCTTAGCTTACCACCTCTTTATCTTATCTGAGATTACCGGGGTTTTCAATTCAATCCGCTCCCTCATATCCTATTGCCTTAGCTTAACACACTCCCCCTAATTTTCCAGCTATATTACGTACTGAACTTTGTCCTTCCTCCACCCTGGGGGAACGCCTCGCCCACGGACTGATGTTGTGCTACCGGAGCCTTCCGGCCACGAGCTTATTAGATTAGAAGGCTCTTGATCCGATAGACGTCCCATGTCAGCAGATTAGAACTAGTCTGCAGAACAGCAGGCTTTCCACTTAAGACAAGAGGAAGTCAAAAAAGAGCTGCTTTTCTTAGGGCACATACAAAAATAGAGCCCAAGTTCAACGCAGTATGACTATTTATGCGTCAGAAATGGATATAAACATGAACGAAATACTTCACTTATATATCATACATACTAAAAAAGGATCTTCTCTTATGAGAATTATTGAGATTCCACGGCAATGGGAAGCTTCTTCTCAACGAAGAAATGAAGGGTTTTATAGGTGACTTTCTATCCGCAATGCTAAAAACAGGCAGGGCGATAGGGACGAGTGAAACAATAGATGAAGAAGACTCCGAGAAAGATCCCGAAGGTGCTTTGGCTTTGCTCGTATTTGTACTTCTATGACTGAACTTCGCTTCGAAAAGTTTGTATGGTAGAGCATTGGGCTTTTAACCGCTCTGTGGGGGATAGGAACTACGAGTCGAGAAGGAGTCAGCTAGCCGGAAGGCTGGAATACGTGATACCGATCTCAGCTAGTATATGAAAAAAGGGGAGAGACTGGCCTTAGTCTGGCGAGGTTCCCAAGCGGTAAAGAACATACGATAGCCTCCTCATCTCTGCCATTTGTGCTGAAATGAAAAAATTGAATTACCCTCCGGTAGGGCTGTTAGCAAGGAGTTTGAAGCTTTAGTACTTTTCTATGCAATCCACTGGGAAAGGGAAGCAAAAAGAAAAAAGGTCTGGAACTATCTCACACAAATGCTAAGTGAGGCGGAGCCCGATGAGGAGTCACATTTGGGAATGCTCCTCTTTTCCCTCTTCCTCGTCTTATGGCACACCCCCTTTCTTTTGCCATCTCAATATACTCGACCATATTTAAAAGCGAAGCGAAGCGAAGTGAAGTCAACTTCGTCGAGGCAGATCAGAAGTCCCAATATTCTTAAGTAAAGTCAAATCCTCGGGGAAAAGGCACTTCTAGGGGTGATCGTAGATCAAATTTGTGCTCTCTATCTCAATATAATTATTATGCTGGGAGTGCCATTGGTTTCGATTCTCCGCATCTTTGGTTAAGAAAGAATGAGACTCTATGTCTTTACAGCGAGCTGATGTCATCTCTCATTTGGCAGCGATCCTTTGAATTTCACTACCAATCCGAATACCCTGATGAGACCCTTCTTTGCTCTCCTATCTTTTGATTAGGAAAGCGGCACATACCAGGGGCTCCGCTGCAGTCAAAGTTGTTGGACAAGCGGGATAGGTTCGATTACATTGAGTCAAGTCAGGCCAGGCGTATCCATGGCCATCTCGCAATTACTCCATTGAGAGTAAGATAGCCAAGGTAGAATCATTCTGACGTAATCTAAGTATCCGCACATTAATTCCCAGCCCGCAAGGGCCCGCGTGCAGCCCGCGGTTGGGGGCCCATGTCCAGCGCGCCTCAGAGCCCATTGCGTGGCCCAAATGCTTGTTTTTCTTGGCCCAGTAGACATTCTTTAAGCCCAGAGACACCTCAGTGCCGCCCATCAGCTCTATATTGGCCCAAAATGCTGCCAGCTTTGTCCAACAACCCCATTTTCAGTCCAAAATTAATTCGAGGTGATTAAAAGCGAACGAGAAGGTAATTTGGGATATCATTCTCATGATGAAGGTACGGAGTGAATTTAAATTTTGAACTCGAGGATTTATTCATGAAAGATATTTGACTTGCACATGAGAATAATTCGGTATATTCGCGAACACATCATTTGATTTACTCGTGATCAATTGGATTTACTCGCGTGATGGTTTGATTGATTTGCGAGCATATTATGTGATTTATGCATAAAAATTAATTGAATTATCCTTGTGGGATATTCGATTTATTCATGGAGATTGATTGTCTTATTCATGGAGATACTTGCTATACTCGTGGAGTCGATATTCGATTTATTTGCGAATACTATGTGATTTATTCGTAAGAGCTACTTAAGTTATCCTTGGGAGTTATCTGATTTGCCCGCGAAAAATTACTGGATTTATTTATGGAATTACTTGATTCATTGATTTGTTCGTGGATATTGGTTGATTTTATCGCGGAGGTATTATTTGATTTATTCGTGCAATTATTTGACTTACTCATGAGAATAATTCGGTGTAAATTCATGAGAGCACTATTTGATCCATTCGTGAACCGTTGGATTTATTCGCAAGCATGTTATATGATTAATTCGTATAAATTACTTGAATTACCCTGGGGAGCTGTTTGAATTATTCATGGGGATTATTTGACTCGCTCGTGGAATTAGTTGATTCGTGTGGTGAGATAGTATTTGATTTGTCTGTGGACATTATCTGATTTATGCTTGGGATTGTCCAACTTGCTCGCGAGATATGATTGGATTTATTCTTGAAAAATTTTAACTGGCATGTTGAGATAATACTTGATATATCCTCCCGAAGTTGTCATACTCGAGTGGATTCTCGATAAGGTTACGAAACCTACGACTACGAAGTCGATCTAAACAACTAAGAAGTTGTATGCCTCGAGTAAAATCTCGGCAAAGGCTACGAAGCCCACGACTACGAAGTCGATCTAAACAACTACGAAGTTGTATGCCTCAAGTGGAATCTCGGCAAA
>CACSLK010020100.1:76336-86522 GCA_902706635.1 Striga hermonthica
ATAGAGAACCCCTCTTCCGTGGCTCCGACACAGCAGCATGCCCCCGTGCCTGCTGCCCACCCTGCAGCTCCCAATCCACCGGTTATCCCACAATTTCTCCCTTTAATTTCCAATGAGCGGAGATTGTTCGAACTTACGCAAGCCCTGCGTTTTTCATTCTTCGGTCGAAACCAAATATCTGACTTACTTTTATTCGACCGCGTCTTAGAAAGAGTGGTTCCCATAGAAAGGAATGTGGAAGCCGCTTTACTCGAGGATGGATTTGATGTGGAGCGTATCCACATTCGTCTAAATGAGATCAGAGAAGTCCTTTTTCGCCAGCATGATAGGCTACTGTCGGAACGGGCACTCGATCACGATTTAAATGAAATCCGAACGAAGGGAACGCGGCACAGCACTCCCTATCGGCGGGTATTTCGTGCCATTCAGAACTATGATATTCTATTATAGTCTTTTCGGCGGATCAAGTTGTTATCATTCAGGTAGGAACCTTATTTAAGCAAAAGGCGATCCACTATCGATTTTAGTCTTCTTGATCTATCAAGTCAAGAGGGCGAGGCTCCTAGCAATGGGATGAAGTGGAGTGGGTAAGCGGGCCCCTTCACAGCTAATCGATCTATTTAAGGAAAAGTGAACTAAGTCACATACCCGAAACTGCAAATATCTGAAAGGAAATAGGATATGCTTAGTGCTGGAAAGGCCTTAGTATTCTTTCTCTCTTGCGCAGGGAAAAGGAAAGCAACTACAGCTGGATCGTAAGAGACAGGGACAACTACTAGAAAAATAAACCGGAAAGTAAGATTCGGGACAGGATTTCAGTCCAAAGAGATGGGGGCGTACTTGCCCATAGAGCGAAACATCACAAGCCATCTAACTTAAAATAGAGAGTAGGGCATGTGACTCAGGCTTGCTTTCTTCAAATCTTGCGATCTGAACTACACCCATCCTGCAATAAGGGTGAACGTGGAGAAGAGCATAAACAAAACTCGCATGGATTGACAAGGAGCCACTGTTCAGAAGAGAGTCAAAAAGTCAGGATGCCCAAAAATGGGCAAAAACAAAGCCTTTAGCATGCCAAAACCCCGTAAAAATTCTATGATCCATTCACAAGTCGTCGTTTTTCGAGGTCTCATTTTTTATTATTCCGTATTATTATGTTAATTTCGGAATTGGTCTTTTTTATTGCCAATAACCCAGTATTTCCGGCGTGATTTCAAGATTTGACAGTGATCCTGGTTATATGCTTAACACATCCAAGTCCAAGTCCTCATCATTCGACTCCTAGGGATTCCCCTATGGTTGAACATCTGCCCGAACCACAAGATCTATACAAGAGTATAAAATGCCATAGAAGAGAGGCCCATCAACCCTTCTATCTGTATCTACCAGACTAAGTTCTAGATTTAGAAGGAGAAGCGAGGTTGTCTAAGGGAAAAGCATTTCGAGACCCTGGCGATACCATTTAGTGGGGCTAGAAAGTCGCGACTTTGCTGTTGAACCTTGGAACCATCGCACCTGCGGCAAGGGACTTATGAACATTGGACCTTGTGACTTTGATTCTCTTTTCACGCTGAATTCATTTTCTCATTTTTTTCTCTTATGAGATTTCCGACAGGCAATGAATCAATCGGAAGATGCTCCTATGCATTGAAATTGACTTGCTAGCTTTCGCCCATATATCCGACGCAACTTTCTCGGCCAGAGGACACTCTTCAGAAGGGAAATGAAGGTGCTATCCAAGATCCCGGGAAAACGCAAACAAAAAGGGTAGGCTTTCCATGTACCTTTAGGAAAGGGAATCGGGTTGAAAATCACTGGTATATCAGACGCCACTTGATCCATTTGAGGTACAGCACCATTACTCACATTCGGTCGAAAAAACCGAACAAAAGAAGAACGCTTAAAAGGGCTGTCAGTCTTTTAAAGAAGGAAATCTGCCGCTCATCTTGCTTGAGTCCCACCCTTAGGACTAGAAATAAGCCGTTCTAACAAGACTTTGAGACGTAATCGGTCACGATGACTGCAGTTCTTTTATATGAAAAATGATCGGCTAGGAAGACTCACTGGGCTTTGGCCTAGGATTTCTACGCTCCAATCCCACAAAATAGAATCCTTGACTGGTGTATCACACAACCCCCTCTTCTAGTCGGTTCGGTATTCATTCCCAGGTGAAGTTCCCAGGGTCAATTCTGAGGTTAGGAGTGGCGGTTAGGCCAGTACAAACAACTTAGGCCGTTTCAAACAACAGGAGCTGCACATTTGAATTCTCTTATTCATGTTCATGTGGTATACCATTTTATAAGGTTCCACTTCCGATACTTTACGGTTAGGAGAGTAAAAAAAAAAGACTTTTAGCTACTTTCTTCAAGTGTATCGTGAACGCAGAGAAGAAAACGAGAGAAAGTCCCCACCTTCGGTTGATTGAAAAGAAGAAGAAAGTCTCGGTGGGAATACTTGATTCTAAGTCAGATGAGCAAAAGAATTCGCTGGTAAGCAAACCAGTTAGCTAAAGTGCGCTTCTCCGGGGAAAGCCTTTGTTGTGGGCGTAGAGTCAAATCCATAGCTTGACTACTTTCCCTTCCGGTGGTCGATTTCAAGTGTCTTTCCTAAACTCGATCATCAAACTCTTTCTACCCCGGAAAAGTCTCTAGTCGGTCTATCTATTTCGTATCCTATCTTTAGCTTGCAATCTTGATCTTTTTCTTTAGCCGCGTACAAGAACGTCGTTTCTTGCATTATAGCCTTTCTATTCATGACAGGTGTGATCCTGTGAGGATCCAAATTCAAATGCTTTTCTCGTAGGCCATGCCTTAGCTGCTTAGCTCTTAGGATTCCTAGGTTAGGAGTCAAGATCCAAAGTCAATCCGAGATCCACTTCTTCTTTGAATATATTAGTCAAGCCGAGCACAAAAGCATATCCCATATCTAACAATCCTGGTCACTCACAACCATAAGCTTACTCCAGTCAAGATGTATTATCATATATTAAGGAAAGCAGAACCAAAGCTTACGCTGGTAACTGAGCAACCTCCTCCTCGTAAGCGGCACACTTAGCAAGTCTTTCTCCTACTTCTGACACAACAGGTTTGGCTGAAATGGATTCAATTACCAAACTACGCGAAAAAGTATCCCTCCGGGCAGATAGGGCCGACCTACAAATAGAAGGGTGAGGCACTAGACTAGAGGCCGGAGCTGCAGGAATAGACGTACCACTGGCCGAAGGCCACTTACCTGTGAATTAGGGAGCGATGGGAAGTGCTTCTTCGTCCACCAAACTAGTAATCCTTGTTTCATCCAATATATTATATAATAAGCAGTCTTTTTATAAAAAAATAAGGAAAGCCTACTTATAACCAAAGGCCTACACTGTGGCAGCTGAGTGGCCCCCTCCAGCATAAGAAGATAGATCAACTGCAAGCCTTAGAGGCATTGAGGAACCTCTGTTAGACGCAACAGCCCATTCCATGTCGGAAAGAGCGGCTTATGGAAGCCCACCTATAGAAAGCGAGTCCTACCGCTTCCTTTTCCCGATTCGCTTTTTCCCTTTTGGTGGATCGGCCAGGACTTTCGAACCCAGTAGATGAGTCAACTACGTTATTTTTTACTCCAATGTAGGAGACTTTTCCATCAACCGGCTTGGGCCATTGCCAATGCAGAAGGACTATTCTCTGAATGTCGTCCATTTCTTTTAGGATTCCTTTTGTCGTAATACATAATAATAAAAAAAGCTGTGGCCACCTAATCTCCAAGGTGAATTCTCTTATATAGATATAGATAAAGAGTGTCCCGTTCTCGCGGAAGAATTCCCTCACCCATAGGCGTTGACCCTTATTCTTATTATTATTAATAAGCAAATTGAACTCCTCTGTTGCGAGGACCTTCTGTTGATGGGTAAGAATCTCTTATATCACGTGGGATATTCTTTTTCGTATCCTGTCAACCTTACTTGAGTTTAGCAACCCTCTATTAGCTCGTTCGTGAGCAGCACCGGCTGAACCTGAGGAGCATGCCCGAGACTGACACTCCGGTTACTTCATCAGCAAGAAGTGATATGCAAGAATTTTTCTTCTTCTATATAGACTCTCTCAGTGGCCACTTTTTTTCTTCCTCTGCTCAAAGGAAGATGGAGGGAGAAAAAGGGAATCTATCAGCTTTGGAGATAAGACTTATCGATTCCACCGACTGTTACTCGTACCCAAAAGCCAATTGGGCGGTGTGGTTGAGACATGATCCTATGTCCATCCAGAGGATAGGAGTTAGGTAGGCGGGTACGCTCTTTCCTTTTAGCAGCCCTCTCCTTCCACTTCCCCTTTGGCATGCTCGCTTGCTGCCAATCTACTTGAATTGAACTTCACATGTGTTAAGCAAATAACGACCATTGTTACGAAATCCTAAAAATGAGCTCAGAACCAGGGAACAACAAAATAGGGCATTTCGCAAAAACAGTTTACTAGCGAAATGACTCTTTAAGGTGATCCCGGAAGTGGCCACTTATGAGTGAATCATAAAGAAATCCCCGAGTTTAGCAACTCGAAGATACGCCAATCTGAGCATGCACAGGATTCAATAGAAGATGATCTTTTGAAGACAGAAAAAGAAAAGAAGCTCTCCTAGCTTGAAAGGCCGGTGCCCGAGCTAAGGTAGCAAAAAAGTTGGATCTTGCCACAACGACTGAAGACTAAGTGGTACTCTAGTTTCCATCTACAGATGGAGGGGGTCAATTATCCAATACTACTATGAAAAAGAAAACTGGACCTTTACGCGGGAGAGCGAGGGCAACATAGGCAGCGTCTCTTCTTTCCGAATATGGACGGGGTTTTAGAATATCAAATTCTTTGGCATGTCCGATCGAGTGAGAGAGATCCTACCTCCTTCCATCGTGCTGATTCGATCTATGATCCCCCCTTTTGCCTTCGACGCCTCTCTTCTGTCTCTCTTTTTTTTCTTTATTTTTCTGAACTTCGTCATACGTCCGACTTCACTTCGCTTCGCTTCGTTTGTTCCTCGGATTTTAGTCGAGCTTCACAAGCTCGCCTCGTACTATGGTCGAGATCTTCTTAGCGGCCTCATCGTCATGTGTCTCAAACGATCGTAAATGCCTCATATCGAGCTTGTAATGAACGTTGTTCTTCTTTAGCCCTCTTTTTTTGATAAATAAAAAGCTCCGACAGCTTTACCATTTCAAATAGTTGAAAGAGTTTCTACTGATTGCCTAAAAGAACTTGATGGAAGAGGCTTTCTCATCTCTAAATCAAAATCACACTTTCACTTTTTTGAACAGACTTTGACTTAACAACTTAAAAGATAGGCATCTCGTATTCAAGATGCGAGTAAGATTTCTCTTTTATATTCTTTATTGGCTAGAAAGATGCTTTTGACCGCGCATCTGCTATTCCTAAATGCTTCTTGCTCACTGGAAGGATTGCCAAATAAAAAAAAGAATGACCAAAGGGCAGACAAAGCTAAGGAGAAGGGATTTTCTTAACTGGGAGTTCAAAAAGATCGGCAGAGCGTAGGACTTTTTCTGGTCTGACTCCTGGAATAGAAAGAGATGGCCTTGGGAATCTAACTCTAACTGGGTAGTCTGATCTTTTTTATGCAATTGGATGTTTAACCAAAGGCTTCTACAGACTCCTATCTGACAAAGAGACTCCAATGTAAGGAAACTTGACTGGAAACTCTTACCACCTTACCTTATAGGGGTAGAACCAACTCAACGTCTCCCTTAAACAACAATAAGAAGAGAAGCAACTCACTTTCCCACTCGCTGTAACGCACTCAAGAATAATTCCAATGATCTAGGTTTTTTCTATGGAAACTAACTAGTGCCTCGAGAGGGAGGAAGAAAAGAAAGCCTTGAAGAATCTACTGAAAGTGAGTGCTTTCTAACTCCAGCAGAAAAGGATAGCCCTGTAGATGCCTGGAAGCTTTCTCCTACTGTCACACTAGGTGGAATCCCATTTTCACAGAAAGGGCTTATGACTGGCCCAAAACTAGTAGATGGCAGAAAATTATTTTTCTTAGCATGGAAGTCCCGGTACGCTAGGTAGTTGGGCACGGCCTGCACAGTTTGAAATGAATCTCCTTAGAAAATGGATCTGGCCAAGGTCAATTATATCGAGCCAGCAAGAAAACGGATGCGCTAACGTGCAACGGCTTTCGCGCTAGTTACTCAATCCGTTGCTTGTTCCTCTGGAGCTTTCGTTTAGCCTGGAGAATGAGAATTGCATTGGCTTTCTTCTCCTGCATATCTATGGGGGCAGCCTCTATTTGGTGAACCAGGAATCAAAGTCAATTACCAGCCGGGATGGGATTTCACTGCTAAAAAGCTCCTCATCCTCTCTCAGGCTCTTCGCAGATCAGCAAATTGATCTTCTTTCCACTTGGATTTGATGACTACAATAGATACCTCCATTGAATTGACAAGAATTAAGTCATGGAAGATAGCGTTCATGGCCTTTTGGTAAGTGGCTCTCGTGTTCTTAAGCCTAAATTACTATCCACTCATAGCTTCCGAATGCCCCCGGGCATCGAAATGCTATGAGTGGATATCGTCTTCGGCTATCTAAATGGAGCTCGGCAGTCCTACGTCAAGATGAGGTGCTTGATCAGAAGGCATGGCTATCATTGGCCATGCATAGCTAATTTCACCTTTTATGCTAAAGCTTGGATTCATGAAAAGGATCCCAGCCACTTAAGGGCATCCCATAGTTAACCGCGGCCATTTATAAGGTGGACTCTTGAGGCAAGTTTTTTCTGCCATCAAGAAAACAACAGATTTTTGACTTGTGTCTATTTACTACTTCACTAAGTCGGTATAAGGCATTCCTCTAAAGAATGTGAATCAGAAGAGGCTTGATATAATTGACCTGGAATATTATACATAGTTATGGCATCACACAGGCAATCACTGCTAAGGATCTATCTTTACTGGTGATCTCTTATATCGAACGGTCTTGTAAAGGCCGAAGCCCCCTCACCACTGAGGTTATCCAAACCCCAATAGTGAGCTAAAGAGAATATGTATTACACCTCCTATTTTGGATCCTCCCAGAGAGGCAACACCCCCGGTCTAGAATCTAGACCTAAGGATTGAACCATGTCGTAGCACTTTCACATGAGACCAAACCTAATAAGATTTTCATCTTTTCGATTACAGTTACAGTTCCAGTGAGTGATTACGACAAGTGCCCCCTCGAGGAGATCCTTGATAGAAAGCCATAGGTCCATTGCAGTAATGCAATACCAACGAAGCAATTTTAACCAGCTCTCCATCCAACATCAAAGTAAAGACCACTCAAGGAAGTCTTTGCGACCAGGTTGTTCAAACAAAATATTCATTAGGAACTACCTTCAGATCCTTCGGTTTCAATTCCTGTAATAGGAACTGAATCAGATAGGACCTGAGGTATGGATTTAAAGGTCTGCCCCTACCTAACCATATTGTTACGGGTAGAAGGGTCCTCCACCACATTGCAAGTCGCCTCTCGGTCGTGAGGGACTGCTTGTAATCAATCCGATCAAGAGCCCGATAACCAAGACCACCTATCCGACAAAGGGTACTAAACCTAGTAATCCTTTCCGAATATTTGTTCCGAATGGCCATAAGACCATTGGGGTGATAGTAGTTACTTAGGCAACGGATTGATATTGGACTTAGATCCTCACTCACTCCATTAACCATTTACTTCTTGGCAAACTCTATGCAACCACTATTCGAGATAAGGGATTTTGGTAGTGAAACCCCAAGTCGTTGAAGAACGGATTTATATACTGATGCTACTTTTGCATCAGCAATGGCAACGTCATCACCGAGCACTGCATACTTTTTAAAGCGGACACCTATCAGTGGCAGTGGTCAAGTCGTACGAGAAGCATTCCTGGCTTCCGATCAACCAAGGCAAAGGTGTAGTTTGGTTGAAGGTACCATCTTGTGATATCCTCTTTAGTATCCCCGAAAACCAACTATGGATCGGACAGGGCAACCGCTGGGAAAATCCAGGATCCATATATTGTATCATAAAAAACCCATGTGAAAAACCGATCCCAATTCCCATTCATCGTTCAAAGCGCTTAGTGTCTAAGGATCCTTCATACTGGTGTGGTCCGGGCTCTGATCTCTGGCATTTCCTGTGCTCCAGAAAGAATGAAAAGAGATCCTCCGTTCTAGTATAGAGTAGTAATCTTCCATTCATTATTGAAAAGCACAGGCCAGACCAAAGATTCAATTGATTGGCAAATACTCCTTGAAGATTGATATTTCAAACCTTCCTCTTTGCTTTGTCTTGCTTTTATCCAAATTTCATTTTTGTTCAGTTTCTTTCTTTGCTTTCCTAGGCTAAATGTTGGGAAAAAATCACTATGGTAGCGCCTTCTTCCATCAATGGTGCTTTTAATCTCTTACCTGCTCTCCTAAGAAGTGAGGTATGAAGTACTTCTACTGGCAAAAAAAAGTCAAACTTGCCGCTAACGCCCTACTTGACTAAGCTTGCTCATGCCAAAGGTCAATTACATCTTTAGAAGTGAAGTGAAGAAAAGGAATAGTAAGGACAGAGACTGCTTTCTTACCAAATTGCCTAAGGAATGAAAACGAAGCGGCTATCTTAGAAAGAGTCCATCAAGGGGAATACTGAGACTCAATCAAACCCATGGTCAGGGTCAATGTAATTGAGGAGTGGTATAATGAGATTCTTACAATCGGAGGAAGAATCCTATTCTAGAAAAACGCAAAAGGCCAGCGAGGAACTGAAAGTGACGAAAGAAGGAGCCTAATATAAAAGAAAGGCAATGGGCCCTCGTGTTGACCGCCTCGTATACATCACTCGTATGGGACCTTTCGGAGGTACCAACCACATCCTACGCTCCTCCGCCTCTCCTTCATGTGCAACCCTATTGCCCCACTCCCATTGAGGCAGAGTAAATAACTGAAGCTAGTGGCTTAATTATGATAAAGTTATATGGCACTGCGGCGATAGAGGGAAAGTTGATGATTTATCTCAGTTATAAACTTGCTAGCTTGTAGTGATTAGGGGCTTAATACATCTTTGTAAGTATGAGCTTACACTTGTAAGGAGGCAGTTTGCTAATAGAAATCTCTAGTTCCTTCAGAGCTCTGTATCGCCGATAGGCTACTTTTAGTCGCCCCTACTCTCATCTGCATGATGAAAGCAGACTAAGTTTGAAAAGTCCAACCCCCATCCCGCTCTTTAAAGCAAGCCTAGATCGAGAGCATTCTGTCTTTCCGCTTTCATATGGTTGCAAGTGTGAATACCCCTTTTAGACGGCCTCCGAAGCTCGAACTCTGCGCAACAAGACTCCAACAGTATTAGGCGCTGATCTTAAGATAGGATTGAGCATAGGTGGCAGAAACCTGCTTTATCTGGGATAAAAGCGAAACAAAAGGGGGGCGCCTTTGGATCGATACCTTCAACCTTTCCACATCTAGCTGAGGCATGGTCCAGGCTACGTGTTTCACGCGTTAGTTTATCCTAACCCAGAGAATTTCCGCTATTACATCACCACAAGGGGATCTTGCAAAAACTGCTTTCCTGCAGGAGCACGTGGCAACCCTTCTTGACCCCCATCTCTTAGTGGGCCTCTCTCTCTATGAACGAGTGCCTGCCACAACCATGCTGAGCTACAACAAACCATGATGGGAGAATGGAAGGAACGAGCCGTGGATAATATTAATATTGATTTTGGTCACCCGGTGGGACGAAATCAAAAGCAGGCTTTTCAGTCCAAACAAAGCAGAATTGCTTCAAGAATCCAAAATGTTCGGTTTTACCGGCATAGAAGTAATGATCAAATCAGTTCTTCAAGCTATCCCAATCTATTCAATGGGATGTTTTCTCCCGAAAGCCCTTTATTAGTTAGTCCTAGATGGCAGAATTCATTTTTCTTTACTAGTAGATGGCCACAGATCGCAAAACAAGCAATCGAGCTGGTGGAGCAACGTCTATCGTTAGAAGGATGGCCTCAGTCTTATGATGGTCAAACTGGTCGATATGTAGGGAAGCAAGGAAGTACCAGACCTGGAGCATTTCGGGCTATTTGCTTGCAAAAATCTTGGTGGAGAATCTGTTGGGTTCTGTTAGGAACGTCAAACAACATGCAGAGTATTGAACTTTATCGAAATAAATCCTAACGCGGCGGAATCTATAGTTAGGATATGGACGTTTACCTT
>CACSLK010020100.1:117134-135996 GCA_902706635.1 Striga hermonthica
CGCCTGCCTGCGGGGGGGAGATAGTAGGGAATTGGATCCTATTGATTGAGCAAGATGGGAAAGAGATGGATGGCAAACTCAATTACATCGAACCTCCACTTCGGAACCGGCTAAACCCACCCATAAGACCCTCTCTTTGACACGAGCCGCTAGCTCTAAGCATTGTGCTTGAGTGGGCTTCCTTTTTCACCAGGAGGGAAGGGCAAGAGTGAGAGTAAGTAGGGCGAGCAGGAAGCGTCTTATCTCTCATGAAAAGCTATGCTAGGCCTCAAGTTAGCAGATCTATAAATGGCATCCTCCCCAATCCCAGGAGATTAAGCGGCGATGAGGGGTCTACTTTCATGGGGCACCCTTACTTCTTTGTTCAGTCACTGACTTGGCGAAAAGGAAAGACTTGACGTGGTCAAGACTGAGCCTCAACGGAAAAGATGACTCCTGAAGTTTAGCAGCGTGCTTGATCGGCGACAGAGCTTTCCTAGGAAGTGACCCTAATCAAGAAAGAAGGTCAGCGACTAGTCGTATTGTCATCAGATGAATGACTATTAGAAAATTGGAAGTGGAAATAAAACGTTGCATTTCTTGGCGAAAGAGCTGGACTTGACCTTAACGCCGTTCCGTTAGAGGGAAATGCTATGACTGAACTTCGCTTCTAAATTACATCTATCCTCTCGCCGCGTGAAAGCTGCTAGTCGAACTTCATTACCTTACCGTTCCTGACCCATAGCCAATAGGGCACTGCTCCCCGCCTGTCGTAACAAGAAAAAAGTCCATACCAGAATCTCATTACCTTATTCCTCTCACGGATACATTGGTATAACAGAAGGTCAATTACATCGAGCGTAATATACGCTACCCTCGGATATACTTTAGCCACATCTTCACACGGGAATGAGGTGATCTTCAAAGTCGTGGGCCTCGTCCGCATACTTTTGCTCTGTGGAGCTTTTTGGGTCGATAACCTGTTCGACATCAGAACCGATCTCAAAACCATCACCCAACGAACGAAGCAAAGTGAAGCGAAGTCATAGAAAGAAGAGAAAGGACTTAACTTTGACTGCTATGCTTCTTTAACTTGCTTCCAAATCCATCCTTACTCAAAAGCTTTGAATATTCTACTCGAGTGAGATCTTGCTTATGCTGCTTTCTTTTTATCTCTCGGTCTTTCCTCTTTCAATCGCTTGAATTGAATCGGTTCAACCGGAATCGTCGAATCTGACGCGATCGCATCTGTCTGAGGGAGAGATTGGCTCTAATGAAACTGAAACGAACTGTATTTCAGCTCGCGCATACTTTAAATCATTCGCCCACTTTTTGTGCGCTTGATAAAAAACATAATAGTTGTATAAGGCCGGTAGTCTTAGTAGTTCTATTTATTATATTATTATGTTAACTCGGTATTAAGACCATATGCAACAGGACATAGACTCCTATCTCCAAAAGTGACTCCTACTTGACGGCCTGCACCGTCTTATCTGGCTCGACTTACAGCATACGTGGTCGGTGAAGCGCTTATATTTCCTATTCTCGCCTATTTTCTTAAAAGGTCTTATCCTCCGCCATAAGTAATATATATATCCTAAAAGAGAAGCAGTTACTCTATCTTTCTCGTGCCCCCCTTTAGCTCGTGTCAGAGTGTTCTAAATCTATCTTTGCTAATCCCCCATCCAATTGAGTTGCCCGAGCCTCTCACTAAATGCATTTTCCCGCTCCTGAGCCTTTCAATGGCCACTGTGACAAAAAAATATGACTCAAACTTCAAACCCGTAAGCCGTTGAGCTGAGGCTCTGTCAAGATCTTGACTTCACTTCCTTCGCTTTGTTCGTACCCCCCGAATCTCAAAAATGAAAAGAAGAATGCTCGTGCTTCTATACTGATGATGCTGATTGCGGATCATGGGAATAGTAGGAATTTTATGACATCCAGAGAGCTGAAACCGCCTATTTTCCGAAGAAAAAACTATTCTTGAAAGAGAAGGACTGAAAAGCTTAACTATTCTCTTATTTGAGAAATCGTTGAAAGAAGTCCCATTTAGCCTTTACCCGAAACACAGATCGATCTAGCTTAGCGCATTGAGTATGTGAAAATGAATTCCCTTCGTAAGCAGCATTAGATTACTTACAAATGCTTTGTAATATTACATTCTTTTTTCTTTCTTCAACGTCATCATCAACAGGAGAGCAAAGTGAGACTCGACCATAGGGAGAGGGAAGGTGTAATTGACCTGGAGTTGCAGCTTTTAAGCTCTTCTTTGACCATGTAGAAAACTTCTGCTTAGCTCCCTTTCTATGTCCTTGTGTCAGCCCCCCTCCCAGCTTTTCTCATTGGTAGATCCGAGACCCATGTCTATACATGGCAGTTCAAACATATACTAGACCAGCTACGCAATCCCTATCTGGTGACAATGGAAAGGTTAGGCAATTCTCTTTAATTTAAGAAGAACCTTGGAAATATAAACAAAAAGGAGGGAACGAACGAAGCGAAGTTCAATCTCTGGAGAGGAGAGGAAGTAAGACTCGGGATGAGTCCATAACTCGACTTATCAATTCTATCCAGAAAACGTGGTGCAGAGGAAGCACTATTTCCCAAATTCTGGTAGACAACGGATCTTCTTTTTATGTCATGCCAAAGTCAACTTTGAATCAAATGCTCATCTTCCCACTCCTTTTAGTCTCGCATCTTCAAACCTTTCTCCCCCGTGTGGAAGTCTTTCTTTCTTGCTGCTCTACTCTCTCTGTCAGCACTTTTTGCTCTGCTCTATTCGTCAGTCAAAAGGAAAGTCAAAGACTACCTTGCCCAATCGTAATCATGATCGGGAAATTAGCCCTCCTAAGGCCCTGTTCTGTAATATGCCTTATCATCTTTCCCTCTAACTATGACTATCATATATAGAAGAAACTCTCAATTTAGTTCGGATCGTACCACAGAAAGCACTAGTTCTGACTTGAATGATGTAGTTGCTCCTACTTGTCTCAATCACTCTTTGACTGAACAAGCAACAGATTGAGCAACTAGTACGAAAGCCGTTGCGCGTTAGCGCATCCGTTTTCTTGCTGCTTCGAAAAGTTTGTTGGGTTCCAACTGTGATGCGTGAATGAAATGGATTATCATTATTAGTATTAGTGGTTTTTTAGAGGTCTCTGCGAGGGCCAGTTCGATTTCAACTCGGAACTTTGGAAAGAGAACTATAGAGCTGGGCCGATAGACGAAGCCGGGCTGCAGAACCAAGACACCCGCTTCAAGGCCATACTACCTTAGCAGAGTTCGACCAATCCAGTCCGCATGGGATGATTTGATGAGCCCTAACAAGGTGCTGTCAATGCGATTTAAAACATGTAGTCTACTTTTGTTTTGGCGAATGTTTGGTTTGGAACCGAGAACTAACTCACAATAAGTAAAGGCCTTATCGAAGGATCGCAAAGTGAGACTAACAGAACGAAGCATATATTTAAAGCTTCACTTCGCTTCATTCGTTGGGTCGATGTAATTGAGGATTCGTTCAGAGCCCATTTCTGTGCATTGGAATCTTCAGACTATGCTTCTTGTATTTGTATCCCGGGAAGCCTCTGGGGCAAGCTTTTTGTATAGCTTCTTAGCTTCTCCATCGAGATCGGTAAGATTTAGACCGGGGCCACTATCGCTTTCATACGGTGAGAGCTATCGGTTCAAATCCAATAAAAGAGACTCACCTGGTATTTCATAACAAGTGGTATCGTTCGAAGGACCAGAAGGCATCCTTCGGATGGCGGCTTGCTTGCTCAACTGCAAGGAAGTTCACTAGCTCAACCGGAAGGGAGAGGAGAGCGACTGCTGACAACAATTTCTGCAGCTAAGGTTTACTTTGCCTAATTCGTTCTAACATGATATACATTTTGGATGCCGGCACGCCTACTCTCTTGTAGTCTTCCCACTAAGCAAGTAAAAAACCACTCTCTACGCAAGCAAGAGACAATAAATAACAAAGTCTGAGTCAATGGGATTTGGTTAATCGCTCACTCTGTCACGAGAATGGGTGGGTTTGCACACTTAACTGGAGCACCAACACCGGCACCGGGCCACGAAGATTAAATAGGTCTTCCCGCGGTTCCATTTCAGAGGAAGGATATATCACATTTACCCAAAACCGCTAATCCAGGAATTCTTCTTTCGCTAACATCTGGAAGTGAGATCGAATCACCAATTGCAGGACTTTGCCCTGGTGCTTTACCGCCAAGCGGTCAAAATCAAATAGTCAAAGTCTCAATCTCCTCAATAACTTGACATGGATGCTAGCACTGACCAAGGTAAAGAGCTGGCGTCTTGTTTAAAGACCGTGTAAGGGCCCGAGGGAGAAAAGCTTAGCGAGGATATAGATTGCCCTGTAGACCATCAATGGGCGACAACCCACTTTTGGAAGCCTGGGATTAGTTCAACAGAAAGGGAGCTCGGGACAAGAGAAGGAAAGATATGAGAAGCGAGAGCTGACCGGTAGTAAGGAAGAGTCATATTATAAGTCAGCGTAGTAGCTAGTTTTTTTTAGTTAGTAGCATTGGAGGTAGAGTTCGCAAGGCTCTTGTATCCATTCCGGTTCTGGACCACTCTAAGTAGTAAGAATCCGGATGTGAGTGATTGCGCTAAGTATATAAATAAGTAATATACTCTAGTTAGAGTAATGGTCAAAACACAGAATTCTACGGAACTCCTTTCGCGTCGAGACTCACAAGCCCGGAAGGGACTTCACTGAAAAAGCAAAGGATTGAGCAACTAGCGCGAAAGCTGTTGCGCTAACGCGCATCCGTTTTCTTGCTGCTTCTAAAGTATCCGAACTTCTATGGGGGATGAGCCCAGAACCGTCAGGCTAAGGAAGAAGGATCCCTAACTACAGGCTAAGTGGAGGCATGACCAACGTGTGGAACACCGGCATGAGGTGTGGATCGCCTCTAAAGCAGCCTATATGACAGAAAGGCGAACAGGGTTGCAACAAGACATGTCGACATGGGAATTGGTAAAAAGCTTCTTTGACTGAACTTCGCTTCATTCGTTGGGTGCAGTTCCCTTGAAGCAGGGATATCGTAAGGAATTGATGTAACAGTTAAAGAATTCCCCTTGGTGGAAACCAGCCTTCAAACCAAGGCAGAGGTTGAGTCCAGGGTGGTAGTAAAGGAATTGTAAGCATCTTACCCAGTCGTAGAAGCGCTGGTCCTGGGCAAGAAAAGAATTAGGCGGTGTGTTCTGTTCGGGTATTTATTCCTCTATTTGCTGGGAATGGCAAGCTCAGGAAAAGCAAAGGCATAAAGCCTAGGTGCCACACCGGCAGACAGAGAGGCACGAGCTGTAAAGAGAGGATCAGATGAGCGACTCGAAAGATCAGACGGATAGACTAACCAGATTATGAAGAAGGATTTACCTAGCTCAGGTAAAGAAATCGGACAGCAAGCTCAAAGCCGGTTAAGTAAGGATAAGGACTTTGCCGGCAAGGAGATTGATATAGGAATCTGGCCGGAGATCGAACAAGAAAGTCATTCCTCAGTGGATGCTGGTCTAATTGGCCCTGTCCCATGAGTTAGGAATTTAGATGTCCGTGAGTGATCCATTGGCTCTAAGCCTTCAAGTCTTCGCCCTATTAATGTCTCATTTTACGTTCACGATAGAAAGGCTCTTCCCTTTCTTGTCTTCTATTCCGTCCATAAGTCAACTCCTGTCGAAGCTCCTTTTTCAGACCTCTCTTGATTGCTTCTTTTTGATCAGTCTTCCATCGGTCCTAAAAGTTCATTAAGTTTCCGTGGAAGATCGGTTGAATGCTTTCGATTCGGTGCTAACAAGGAAAGGGCCTAACTTAAGGGAGTAATATGTCAGGCCCCATATATTACGCTATATTCATCTATGATATCATAGGTCGATCGAGGGCCAGTCTTTGCTTACTCATATATAGTAAGAGGGCTAGTTGCCATCCATATATATACTTTTAGTCCATTCATCCTAATCTTGTCCTTCCCTATGAGAATTGAGGAATTGGCTTAAAGTGCCAAATAAGGTTAGATGTAATTGACCTCTCACCCAAAACTGCATAGCAAATTCTAGCGCTCCCAAAGTAGAAGATATTGATTTTGAATCTCAATGTAATCTTTCCTCTCCTGGCAACGTCGAGACTCACTTTGCTCTCCTTTAGGGGAGGTCGATCTAAAGAAAGGGTAGTACTCCTATATAATATAGTAGGATTTGAACCTATTAACTAGCTTTCAGTTTTCTTCCTTTTTGTCTAGTACCACTAAGTAAAGGAATACAAGGGCTTCTAGTTTAATTGGTCGAAAGGTACCGCTCATAACGGTAATAGTGTAGGTTCAAGCCCTACTAAGCCTACCTTAAGGAAACTACATATTTTATAGTGATAGTCTTTTTATTACCGTAATGTCCCAGTTGGTTTCGACAAGGGCAAGAGGAATCGAACCTACGTATCCCAGTATCAAAAACCGGTGCCTTACCTCTTGGCTATGCCCTTCAGATACTTCAAGTTTTACCGATATTGACTACTTTCAAAAACCGGTTATCCATTTTACTGAACCATCTACCTGTAGAAGTTACCTAACGAAGGGTGCTAACGAAGACCTAAAAGACCTCAATCAAGCCCATGGAGAAAGGCGTAACGAAGCCAACGCACTGAGAAAACGATCCTATCCGTCTTTTGCGTGGGATGCCCGTTTTACCCTCTTACCGTCGTAATGAATTCGACTACCCGGCAGGATTTACACCCATTGGTCCTTGATCCAGCTTTCGCGAGCAACTACTTCAAGGAATTCGTTGGGCCTACTAATGCCCCATCTTGCTTCCTTCTTTCTTCTTCTATTTAGGAGGACGGGCAGGGACATCGCTCACCTCCATTGAACAAAGAAAAGCCGGTGTTACAAGGTCGTCTAAAAGCACGATGAGAGTACTACTTTATTTATAGTGCTAGTGCGCGAGGATCTGATGCAATAACGAGTTCATGTGCCCTTAGGAGATTGACCCTTTCCGGTCTTCCTTCTCATATATAGCTTAGAAAGTTGCATCGAGCTTTTCTATTCCTAGGGGCCAATCTAAATCTGTATTTTCCCTACTCTACTAGCGAGAAAGGTTTCATCGAGCATTAACAACGGCGACATCAGATCAGACTTTTCACTACTCATATAGCGGCTGTCTAAAAGGCCCATCCTCTCTTGAACAAAGGAACGGAGTCACTCGACCATAGTACGAGGAACGGAAGAACTCAAGCCCATATCACCAGTTATTTTGCAAAACCAGGTAAAGGGATGACGGATAGAAGACAAGGTTTAACCCAGACAAAATGATCGAATCCGCCTTTTCCGTAGGCAGGGATCCACTCCACTCTATCGCCGGGGTGATACTTGGGACTTTTATGCGGACGTCTGACGAGGCTGGCCCGTCCCGATTTCGTCTTACTCGTTCAAAACCTTAGCCATTAAGTTCTTCCTCTTCTTTTAGTGTGGATGCCTGCCCTCTTGCCGAGGTTAATACTTAATGCGGGCGTCTACCGGATTTACGTTGTTGGGATTAGTCCTCTACTATATTCTATTAATTTGAATGTGTAACAGATAAGTACATTGAACTCAACTACCATTAGGACTATCAAATGAAAGGCTCCATCGACGGAGCAAAGAAGAGAAACAGTGCTTTCGCGCACTATATCAGATTGCGCTCTTCTTACTAACACTCATTTTTAGGAGCAAGCATGACTTCTGCTCAAGCGAGGGAAGCCCTCTCTTTCCGTAGTGCGTGAACAAGGACTCTAACTACTATTATCGTGGGTGGACCTAGCAAGCCTACCAAGCATTTCCTTTTTGCTTAAAGTATCCTGGCTTGTTACAGTAATTATATAGAAAGGAATAACAGCTACAAGGGCTGCTGGATTAAGACCAATGGGATTAGTCCTGGTTGTATTGCGTCCAATCTTAATGATAGACTTTCTTTGTGCAAGGACGCTTTAGTTCGAGCTCCTTAAGGCGAGGGAATGGCTTTGTCCTTTCGTGAAAAACCACGCTTTACAGCGGTACAAAATTCCCTTTCATATAGATTCTACCCGCCCGTGTTGACGGCGCTTCGGCTTTTAGCAAAAACCCTTTATGGACTGGATTCCGAACCTGGGGACGAGGTCTTGTACCCTGCTGTTGAGCTCAATCCAACAAGATAAAAGGAATCCTACCATTGGTCGTACTAATGGCGGATCCGATCTTGACAACCTCACTGAGGACCTTACGAAGTGCCTAACTGAGGAACTCAGCTCAAGAAATCGAAGGCGGTGTGTAGCTTTAGGTAATCGTCTACTTCTGCTCTAGCGAGGACTACTTCAGCGACTCACGCTCGTTGGGGCATTAGTGAGGAAGATAGAAAGTGGGATTAGCTGCCAGTGATTAGCTATTAGTGATGTTCCTGTTGAAGTGAATGTCGGATAGAAGCCAAGGTTTAGCGATGAGAAACCGATCCTATCCAACCCTTTAAGCCTGTGTCTTTCCATCCTTTCACCTTAATCCGACTACCTAGAATTCAGACCCAAAGGGCGAGGTCCTCGCTCGCTCTTCCGAGTTAACAAACCACGCTTTTGGATTGGATGTCATAACCACGTTTCGGCATTAATTAACCACAGCACGCCCTTACGCGAGGGATTGGATCTGTCTTACTCGTTCTCGTTCCTGAGATTGAGGGCCTTCGAGCGAATCCTTCTTTCGCGATCAAAGCAACTACTGCCAAAGCTGACCCGGGGATGGAGAGATACCAATCGGTTCAGCTCCTACAACATCTTGAAAGACTGGAGTGTTTGTGATACCGGACCTGGCTTATCCCTGTACCTGGAGCTTGATCCCTTTACTAACGACTAACAGATTACTGGACTTTTTACTGAACCAGAGGAACTCTATTTAGAGAGCTACTTTCGTTCCATTACTGACCTGCTACTGGACCTGAGCCTGCACCCGAGGTACGAGCCGTTTCCGAGCTTGACTTACCATATTGATATTTTCAAGCAAGAGCTGGAAGATTCCCAACCATATAAGAGAAAGATAGGGAATCTCCTTTCTTTGCTGGCTTCGGACCTCACAGGCTCCTTTCAGCTATTTATTCGACAACTCGTCAGATCGGTGGAAGTGGAAGACCGGATTGATCCTTTGGGTGCAATATCCTATCTGCTTTTGACCCATCTAGAAAACGTTAGCCTTCTTCCTCATCCTCAGGAGAATCTTCCAAGATCTGTACATTTCTTATGCTTATGCCATTTCTTTTTCTTTTTCCATCGCATTCTGGCTTAGCTGGGTAATTCCCGATCCCAAACCTCAGGTTTGATTGATCACACCAACGGCATATGAATATGAGTTGTTTCGTTGTCGAGTTCAAGAGCCCAATGCAATACGCATTCCAATCTCTTGACCGTATTGACTGAAGAAAATCTTTCTCTTATCTTATCGCGCGCAAGGACTAAGCAGACAGCGCCTTTCTATAGATTATGTCCCAACGGGAATACCAAAGTCCCTTAGTAAACCTCTCACCCAACCAACCTAATTCTAATTACCTATAAGATGAACTGGACTTACCGATCTGAGAAATGGACAAAAAAATCCTGCATATAAAAAGCACACTTCAGGACAGCTCACGGGTGAATCGTCATCAAAATCCTCAACTCTTGTTCTCTGGTAATCAATATGGGGTTGATTTTCCACCCCAAGCCACTAAATAGCCTTTCATAATTCCTCGCATAACAAAAAAAAACATCATACGAGTGATATTGCTGAGATCTTTTGTACTCATGATTGATCGTTTGGAAAATGCCACACGGCTTGGAAATGGGGTCAAACTCCAGGGCTCAGAAATCCTACTAGCCATTTCTTTGAACCATGTACGCCCATTTATTAACTCGTTTGGTCGACTTGCGAGTTCAGGACCGATCGATAAGACCCGCTCCTAGAAAGATTCCTTCACCCTTTTTCCATCTTCTCTTTCCCCACCAGACGTGTAAGACCAACTCCTTTGCTTGCCAAGGTCTTAGGTGTTACCCCTTCACCCTTGAGTACTAATCTCCTAAAGGATATTCTATTATCTATGCAATTTACCAGATTTAACGACGAGAGAGATAAGATCCACGCAAACGACCCGGGACTCCTAACCCCCTCTTTAACGAATCCTCTACCAAGAAATGGATAATACCCCATCACCTCTCCTCAGATGCCTTTCTTTGCTGGCTTGTTCACGAAAACAGTAGAATACCCCATCCCAAAATGAGATTCTGCTTTACCGGATTTCCCAACTAGATGATCTGGAAAATACCCGTCTTCCTTTGTCATAGTCTCCTATCAGGCATTGTTTTCCGTAACTGTAACATAGCCAATGAGCTGATTGGAAAAAGTGGTCGGAAACTTGCTTATTAATACGTGTTTAACCCCTAACTCTTAGTGGGAGTTCCTCTTCTTTGCTGGGCAGGCTCAAGGTCTGAGGTGCAAGCTCAAGAGGCGGCAGCGTGTCGGGCAGGTTTAGTTCAAGGAGTCTTCAGCGGTTGATCTCTTCGTTGTGGGGCAGGTGTCCAAGGTAACGAGATATGGGGTTAAGGGAGGAGGTGTTGGTAACAAGGTACACGGGTAACAGGTGAGAGGACGAGATGGAAAGTAACAGTCAACAAATGACAAGTATACAGGACTATGCCTAGACCAGCTATTGATTAACTGACGTGATTAAATACCTCGTTAAACGCCTATCCGACAGCGAGGGGACAGGCGCATATACATACACATATATATGATAGTACACTGGCTTCACTTGTAGCTCTTGACCCTCCTACTCCAACTCTTTTTACACTTCTTCATAACATCGATAAGAACTCTCCAACGGCGCTTTAACACGGTAGCTAAACGACTGAGCGTTTGGCTGTAGAGTTCCTCTTCGGGGTAGGTGCTAGGGCAAGGTAACGAGATTCGAAGACACGAGTAAGAGATGAGATGCGAAGTCCAGGTACCCGCGTAGTCAAGTCCACGAGATGCCAATATATGAGGAGAAGCCAAGTGTCAAGAACAAGTGTTATACTGCCCTAGGAAAATCAACATCTCCTTTAGCCGTTGTCCCGCAACCCGAGGTACGAGCCATTGAGGCTATTTTATTTATCGAAGAAGAGGAAGTCATAAAATTAAAGACTGGTGTCTACCCATACACGTATACCTGCTCACATACACGCGTATTCAACCCCTGTAAGGATAGCAAACCAATGAAGGAGAGTTACAAAGCTGGGGAAGAGAGAGTTACAAATAAAGGGCTCAGAAGCTCGGTCGGAAACAGAAGAATAGCACTTGGAAGTTTCCCAACAAGCAACGGTTTGAGCAACTAGCGCGAAAGCCGTTGCGCTAAAGCGCATCCGTTTTCTTGCTGGTACAAAACAAGCCAGCAAAGAAAGAGCAAACAAGGTAAGGAATTAACAGTCCTTCGCCGAGCAGGCAAGTTAGGACACGAACGAAAGTGGGTATTCCATTCCACTGGTCCTTGGGTTGTGGAATTTCCGGATTGGGAACAAAAACAGGAGCAGTCATGGGGTCAGAGTAGAGCAGGAAAGGAAGTCGGTAAGTACGTGGTAGCTCGGTAAGACTCTTGCCCAAACCGGATCTTTATTTGATGGTAGGGGAATTGAAAAGATCGAGGTTCGATGTAATTGACGAAGTGCTTGATCCAATCGTAGTTTAGCTCCTAATCTGGTAACTTGCCCAAACTGGAAATCTAAGTTCCTTATTTGGTTAAAGACCTGATATCGAAAGACTGGTCACTTCAGGCATCTATCTTCGGCTCGTTACCTCGTCCTGACGCTCTCTCTGTTAGCTCATTTTCCGAATCCGAGTGCTAATGGGAATAGAGGAGCTCATTTGGTTTCGCTGGGTACCTCCTCTTATTCATGTGCTTTCTTTCCGGTTTTTCTCAAGATCTCTGGTTCTGAGGCAAAGTTCTTTTGCGCTTGGTAAATAAGGATCTCCTCAAATGCTGGATTTCGAAAGCCTAGTTGGGAAGCGTTTGTTGGCAGACTATCAGCTGTTTGCTCTCAGGACTGGTCTTGCAGAGCCTTTCTCAAAGCGGTAAGTATCGGCCGGATCAGTATGCCGAGTTTGGTACCTTGAGTCAACTTTGAAGCGCTTTCCTTTCTTTTCTTCTTCGAAAGCAAAGACTGTTGTTACCTCTCATTATGGATTTGCCTATGGCCCATCCCTCTATATAATATACTTTCCTCAAACTGCCAGATCCGCTTTTGGTGCTTCGTCCGATTACAGAACAGAAACAGACAGGTGGGGCCATCTTTATTGAGCCTTTGAGCTAACCTCTACCTTGCTAGCGTTGCTAGGACTAGAGCCCATTCGTTCGTTGGGATTCTTCCAGCTTAGACGCTATTACCAGGTGCTTGATCTGGTGACTTTACTTAAACCAGAGGGGCATCTTCTTAAGAAGCCTTTACGGACTTGACTGACTAGACTTCTGCGTGGGGTCAGATACCTAGTTATCTGACTTCCTCTATACACTTCGCTTTTGATCTTTAAGGACTTGATTGCATAAGTCGAACTTACTCGTATATAAATATACGGTTGGTCTGTCCCTTTGTCAACTTATGCTATCCCACGCGGGAAATAACTGCAATCAAACATGTTTACTTCTCTTACGAATTGCCTTCTTTCAACTCCGAAAACAGCTTCAAAAGGAAAGCCAGCCGCTGCGTCTATTACGGGTGATTCTTGATCGGTCCTACTCCCCTTGGTCAGAAAGGTATGGGATTCCTGTCTCTTCGAAGGGATTGGGAGCTATACACCCTTAAACTCCTAATAAGTAATAAGCCAATCAAGTAAATTTCGCCTTCTTGCCCAAGGAGGGTCGGACTGAGACTGAGAAAACCAAGGGAAGACTATCTTACTTCCACTGACCAGCTAGTGTGCAATGACGACCGGTCCTAAAGCTACTCTTTTTCTTTTCTTAGCTGCTCCGCATTTAGCATCAGTGCGTTCTGAAGCGGCTGTAGCATCTGTTGTCACTTTTACCACTGTCTAAATCTTTGCTTCTTAAGCTGCTAGCTCGATCTTATGGTCTGGCTTTCGAACTGGAAGGGCTTAGATTTTATTGCAGGATGCCGGTTGACTCTTCTCATTTTGAAAAATCCCTTAACGTTCGACTTGCATGTGTTAAGCAAAGAGCTCTCCTCAATAGTCAGATAAGATCGTAGGCATACGGTGTTCTCTCGACCTGTCTTTTCAGATGTTAATGATAGCATTGTAGGATAATAGGTATCTGTCCCTCGAGAAAGAGTAAGATAGGCAAAAAGGCATAGAGACAACAGTGGTAATGCCGCATCTCTCGATGAGAAGGAAAGAAGGTCGGCGACTAGTCGTATTGAGTAGCCATAAGAGTAATAAGACCGCCATCAAGGATGACAAGTCACATCGGGCCAGCCCTTTTTCCAGCTAGCTGATATAGAATGAAGGGGAAGGAGGAGAAAGATAAAAAGGCAATCAACAGACTCTGATAGACGCCATGGGACCATCTCCCTTGGGAGAAGCCTTTCCGTTGTTCCAGGATTTTTTGACTATTTAGGTCAATTTTTCCTATCATGTCATGGGGATTAGAGAGAAGATCAAGAGTTTCGAACAAGCACGAAAGCCTGAAAGCATGAGTTTCCTGTTTTCGAAGTTCAAACTTGACCCGTGGGAAGGACAGGAAAGAGGGAAAGCCTTCTTCTCAATGAGTTGTATCCATTATACAATCACCAGGCTTTGCCAAAGACAGCCCCATTCAAGGGGTGTGTAGCAAAGCATCCACCGAGACTAGATTTTAAGATAGTCATGTGCTTTATGAAAGCAATCGAACATCATGTGTTAAGCATATGAGATGGCTAACCGGGCAGTTCCATCATTGTTCGTGACAGGGTGGAAAAGATATATGATCTTACTTTACGATTGAGGTCTTCTGTCTCCTCTTAGGCAATCAAGAGCTAGGTCAAGCGCATCTAGTTCTATTCGTTCTCCCGCTTATGTATTTTCCCTTGTAGCTGCCAATAAGCAGGAATCCTTAGGGAAATCTCGACCTTTTTCGGGCGGGGGTCCATTGTATTGTAGAAATTGATTCAGATTTAGACTTTCGTCAGGTGAATACCAAACATATTGAGAGACTCGTAGGAAGAGCGGGTCGGAAGTACAAAGTCCGTGGACAGGTCTTTCTACTGATCGAAATTCTCGTGGTTGTCTTCGTTGCGTAAAGATCGGAAGTTGAGGCTTCGTACCTCGGGCATCGGTTAATCCTTCCTTCTTCTGATCCAGGGGCGTAAATACTTCTATGTGGCAAAAGGACAGCTTTCTCCTTTCATTTCGAGGAAATATATGTTTCTGTTGTGCAAGGCCGAAATAAGAAAAGAAAGTAGATACGTCAATCCGAGCTTGAGGAAGAAGTCGCCGTTTAGCGGGGGGACGAAGCTCATCACTTTCTTATAACAGCGCAACAAGAGAGGAGGCATGTCTCACTTACTACTAAGAACGGCCAGAGCCAAAGACTCGAAAGGCGGCTACTTCGGAACCAGAAGCAGCATTGGCTGCGGAAAGGTAGATCATTTAGCTATTACTGTTGCGGAACAAAGGCGGCAGTTGAAGCTAGGGCAGAGGATGCGGCATACCAAAGAGCCGAAGACTTTATAAGGTTAGCGCTGCCTCAGAAGTTGGATCAGAAGTACATGGAAAGTTAAGATCGGGCATGAATATCAAAGATCCAAATACTTCATACTCTATAGCAGGATTCATAGATCCCTACCCGGCCCTTCAGTGGTATCGGTTGTGGAAGTCCCCGTTGGGATAACGAATAGAAAGGTGCTGATAAAAAACCCAATCTGCAAAATGAAAATTCAAGTATGAACATTTATGTGTATTTTATCGTGGATTTCTCGTCAAAAGCCCTGTCCGAAAAGCCGAAAGTTGCAGATGTTGCGGCAAAGGGTGGGTCAAGGTTTGTCGATATTTCTTCCTATTTCAGAGGCATAAATACTTCTTGTTGGGCAGGAAAGTCTAAAGACTGGCTGATGTTTCGCAGAAAGGTCAGATGTTTAGGGAGGCGAATCTCCAAATTCTAGCTCAGAAGTGCCGTCAAGCACTGAACAAGCAAGGGATTGAGCAACTAGCGCGAAAGCCTTTGCGCTAACGCGCATCCGTTTTCTTGTTGGGCGACTAAAGAAAGAGCACGGATCTATCTTTACGGGATAATAAAGGGCTGAGTTCCGCCTTGTGGACCGATCTTAGGTGCGAAGTGTATCCCCATGTTTGTCGAAGTTGTCAAAGAGATGGACCGAGGATCAGAAATTTGCTTCATTTTCCACTCTATGTATAGCAAGGGGCATTTACATCATCGATCAACACGCATGGAGCATCAAATGTTGGTATTTACGACAGCTGTTTTAGACTAATTCTATTCATTGGATTTGTATAAAATAAATAAAGAAGGGAGAATGCCCCAGATGTTTTGTTTGAGATACTCATGGGGCATCGGGGTTCGTAGATCCCCTATTCGAATGATCGGATGAAGGCTCGGGGCAGCCCTATCATTGGTCATCGGTAGAGTAATCTGTCTGTGAAAGGGCAATATCGAGTAGCATGTGTTAAGCATATAGCTAGTGTATTTTATATTTTATTCAATCCTCACTTACTTACTTAAAAGCTCCCAGCTTAATGTCCTCTTCGCCCGACAAGAAGAAATGCTTCATCAATCTCGCTTTTCTTCCTAAAAGACTGAAACTGAGAGGGATTCCCTCCTATGTTAGGTAATGGCAATTACAATGGGAAGCTCGAAGAGTTGAGCGGCCGCCGGCCTGCAACTTCCGTAGGTAGAGTGGGAAAATGGACTAATGTTGTGGACTAATGAAGCGGTTGGGCGCACGGTAAGTTGGCCTATTCCTCTCCGAGGTACTATAAATATGGTATAGAAAGCAATTAAGTGTAAGGCTCGATATAATTGACCTTGTAGATCGAGTGGCCCTTCTTGGTCCCAATATGAAGAAGGAGCTGTCTTACTTTCTGATTTGATAGAATCGAGTTCTTTGCAGGTTTGACATTGTGGGATTTTCCTTACTTGCCTTCAAGCGCTTACTCAATGCCAAACTTATCTAACCTAAGAGCGCATATGAGACGTTAAGGTCAAGGCAGTACTCTATTCCTGACTATCTTAAAGGTAAGGAATAACGGCCAACTATACGATACCACCAAAGAAAGGCTCGATATAATTGACCTAAGCCCGCAATTCAGTCTCATTAAGCTTGGAAAGAGGTGTAGCTGCGAACCAGTGTATTGGCCTTCCTTACTCACCAGCATGATAGGAAAGCAGGACTTCCAAGGTAGAGCAGCCTATATGGGCGCTCCAAGGGCAGGAATATCCAGCAATGCCCGGTTGAAGGATCCAAAGTCGGAACTTAGTCTATCTGAACTCCTAACTCCAAAATGAACCAGTCAGCTAGTGAACTGGTAAACACACAGGCATGAACAAGCAAGGGAAATCGCTATTTAGCTCCTTTCTTCTTGATCTGGATTTATGGGGACCGATGGGTAGTATGGAAATCTCCTAAGCAATTATATATACAAGGCTAGCCAACTACCACGAGCCAGGATATCCTGTAAGGAAAGGTAGCCTAATTTACAGTGAAAGCTGCTCAGAAGTGACCCTATCAAGTCAAGGCAGCTAGTGAAAGCATGGGTCCAGGGTTACTCCCTACCGCAAGTAAACACGAGTGGTGCCAGAGGCATTCTTGCAACTTTTCTTCCTATTCCCTAGGGTTTGGTACCCAAGAGAGAGTCTACTAAAGGTAGCTAATGAGACCCCTTAAACTAAACTAGGGCTAACTCCTAACCCGCTAGCAAGCATACACGCACGAGCGAGCAAGTCCCCTTATTAATTTAGACTCATTTTAGAGAAATGAAAAAAAAAAAAGAACCTTGATGTGTTGTTCCATCCGAACATCCAAAGGCACATCATCAGCCTTTGTGAAACCTCCTAAAGGATGAAGCAGTAGAATTGGATTCTTGTAACCTATTTCCAAAAATCGCCTGCGTCTATCATTCATCAATAAGGCATGCCCATTATGCACAGGGTTCCTTAACTGAAATGCAAAACCTGCATCAGTCTGACGTCTATCAAATTCCTTCCGGAGTTGTTGGGGAAAGAGCCTGTAGTGATCAAGCCCATCATTCTATTTGATAGTTGATAGGCTTTAGCACTTCAGAGATCTCCACCTATGAGCCAATTTCCAACTGGTCAATTATATCGAACCTCGACATATGGCAATCCTGGTGCGGTTGTACCCCACGTTCTAGCTATTCTTTCTTCTTTTACTGAAAAAAGCTTCTAAAGATGCAATTGACCCCACTACGCGGTCTACCTTCTTGCCCTATCCTAGATCTTCCCACCTTTGAGGGTGATTGAGGTAACTTTCCAATCCTTGCTGCAGGCTACGAGGTAGTTTATCTAAGACCCCGTACCCCTTCTTCAAATGAGAAGAGTGCACGTTGGAAAAACCAACGCTCTTCCGTTCCGCCATAACTGAGTGAGGGTCGATGTAATTGAGAGGAGCTCCTCATTCTTATCCTTCACTTCGTTCGATCTCTCCTCCTAGGGAATTCCCTTGCTAAGGACATGGCAATGCCATGCAACCCCAGAACCCTCTAACCCTGATCCCCTTCATCATACCTGCCCTATGATGAACCATTACTTAGACCTTCTTCGTGCTGATACCATTTGTGTTGGGTTCTATTAGGAACGTCAACAATGTGCACATTCAAATCCATTGAATAATAAATCCTAGCGCAGCGGAATCTATAGTTAGGATTAGGACTTACGGTTTAAAATTTTTGCCAGAATCTGAGACGTTTCTGATTTCTGTTGATGGAGATCGTCTGAACACCAAAGTCTAATGGGCTGCTAGACTTGTCCTTTCTAGATTCTAATCGAGTCACCATGGTGCTTCGGTTGTTCATCAAGCTCATCGGATCGTCTCGGACCTTCGGTTAGTGAATCGGACTCCTCGGACCGCTCGGGAACCATCTTGGACTCAAACCGGGGCTGCTGTATCGAATTGAACCGATTTAGAACTCGCTGGGCCGGACTGGAATGCGCTGGGTCGCTTTTGGGCCGGTCTGGCGCGAGTTGGGCACTTCTGGACCGCTGTCTACACTACTGGACCAAGTTGAGTGCTGTTGGGACGCGCAGTCAGCAAACTGGGCCGAGGACGCGCGCTGTTGGGCTGAAGATGCACGTTGTTGGGCCGTGAGGAGTGCTGGGAGGCTGGGCCAACACGCGGGCTTCTCGCGGGCTCCAATCTATGAGGCACGCGGGCTGAAATCGGGCCGCGCGGCCCGCGCTATTTCCTTCTGCTGGGAACAAAAAAAATTTTCTATTTATGCAAGGAGTAGGAATCGAACAGCGTCGCACACCACTGCACCAGGCTCGAGGATTGTAACAATGGAACCTAAATACACTCTGAAGCACTTGAACGCGCGGACTGGAAATATATTTATTCGAAGGGATACGAATAACAACCTTCGAATATTCTATTGTATGACCTTTACACGATCTCTAATAAATCTTGGTGGAGCGATTTATTAGATTTCCCATAACCTCATTGATCATCTTCTTCTAAGACCTTACGGTGCTAACCGAATTTTCTCTTGAAGAAGAATCTCTCTCTTTCTTTCTCGCTTGAAGAAGCCGAATTTCTCCAGCCCTTCGGGGAGAAAAACGTGTAAAGCTTGTTCAAGAGGTTAGGGGACCTAGTGTATTTATAGGCTACAATAAGGACCTAAAGTAGGTGCTAAATATGGGCTTATTCCTTTAGATTTAGGAATCCTTATTATCTTCCATCTCCTTT
>CACSLK010020111.1:0-10078 GCA_902706635.1 Striga hermonthica
AAGATGAGAACCTCCTCCATTTTTGTGGTCTTCTTTCCCACAAAACTCTATCTCCCCCCACCGAGGAGATTCTCGACCTTGTTCGTATTGAAAATCATCCAGGTAATAATCGAGCAGATTAGTTGAATGCGCGTGCATTTCCTTATTTTTATTCCGAGTGATTATTACTGATATCGAATATGATTTATATTGTGATTTTTTCGCAGAGGTGCCCAGTTTCAACATCCCTCCGAGGAAAACTCCTCTGAAAAAGAAATCGGGGACTGTCGCTGGGTCGAGCAGCGACAAGGCTGATGGGTCGGCTAGCTCTGGTGTATCTCGACCAGAGCTGCCACAGCAATCGCCCCAGCGGCAGACTCCACCGCCTCCTACGCCACCGCCCAAGGAGACACAACAGCGACCAGAGCAGCAGCCTCAACAGCCGCAACAACAACAACAACAACGTCCACTACAACCTCAGCCGCCGAAGCAGCCAGGGCAAACTTCCCAGCCACCCCTTGAAAAGTGTTCATGTGTGATTTTACACCATATTCATATAGTATCTAGAGCTTATTTGTTGCATTATTGGTGTATAAATTGCACATTTGTGCTTTAATTTTATATTTGTTGGAAAGGTATTACACGTTCTTGTTTTGTATATATTTTCACATATTTGTAGAGCTTTGGCTATTGGAGGAGCATAGTGAGTGCCTGAGACTCCCGGGATAATGATAGATCGATGCACGGATGAAGAGAATGAAAGAAAAGAGCGAAACGAGTCGAAAATGAGTGTACAGTGGTGTGACACGACACGTGACACGGGCTCCGAGGTCGTGTCACCACCCGTGTCATCCAAACAGAGAAGTATAAGTGCAGAATGCCTGACACGACCCGTGACACGACCTGTGACATGGGCGTGTCAGGTCGTGTCGCGACGCGGGCTGTTTTTAATCGCTTACCTTTTTCACTTAGGAGAGGACTTTTGGACATATAAAAAGACCTATTTACCTGATCTTGAGCCCTAGAACGTGATTACGCAAGGAAGAGAGTCAGAGAACACGCAAGAGAAGCAATTGAGAAGAAGAGAAGATCGACGACAAGCTTACTAGTTTTTCTTTCTATCTTTTGAACTTGTTTTCTCATTTTGATTTTGAATATGTCTATGTATTTGATTTCATACATGAGTAGCTAATCTTCTTTGATTCTAAGACATGGTAGTAGATTAATAGTTTGGGATTTTTGGATGATTTATTATAATTGATCGTTTTCTTTTGAACCCTATTCAAATATTTCGTGTTTATTTCATGAATTGCAACTGGCCATTGCTTTTACATGTTTGATGATATTGTTCATAATTCGAGAGATGAGTTCAATATTAGATCTTTAATATTTGACACAATTTATTTGCTTGAATCAAGAGATTAGTAGATAATTGTGAGGATTTTGGGTCTTTTAATCTTTTTGGAGTTGAATTGCATGTGTTGAGTGGAGACGCTAATATATGTGATTTAATCAACGGTTTTATCGATCTCGAGAGGGACGATAGGCTAATTTTGTGATCATCTTATAGGGTAGATAAAGAAAATAGTTAATTGTGATATATTTGAAGGAACCCAACTGTTAATTGAACCATAGTCTTAGAATCTACCATTCCTTTTTATTCTTCCTAAGTGTTTTTCTAGTTGCTTTCTTGTTATCAATTTCTTATCTTTTGAATTATTTTCTTAGTTAGTTAACCAATCTTATATTCGGTCGTCTAAATAAAATTGGCACTATCATAATCTAGTACTTGATTAATTGGTTGTTTGGTCTCTTGGGATACGACCTTGCTTGCCACATACTACGAGCGAAGCCGTACACTTGCGGTCGAGCTTTAAAAATATAGGCGAACAAGTTTTTGGCGCCGTTGCCGGGGATTTTAGTTATATCAATATTAGGATAGATAGTGAAAATTTTAATTTAGATATTTTTATTTATTTGTGACATAACCTTTCTTATTCTTGATTTCAGGACGTGCATGTTAACTCGCTCTAAAAGTGCACCACTACAACCCCTGATTGACGAAGTTGAAGCATTCGCTAGACGCAATAGTGCAACAACTAGAAAAAGAAAGGGCAAGTCAAAGTGCATAATGGAAGAGCAAGAACAACAGAGGCAAGCAATTTGTGACCACTTTCGGCTTAACAAGAATTTTGGCGGGATTGCGCATATACCCGTCAATGCGAATAATTTCGAGTAGAAGCCTTCTTATATCTCGATGGTGCAAAAAAACCAATTTGGCGGACACCCGACCGAGGATCCGAATCAACACTTGACCCAGTTTCTGCAAATTTGCGATTTGGTCAAGTACAATGGTGTCTCCGAGGATGCTATACGGCTGCGTCTATTTCCCTTTTCTCTAAGGGATAAAGCTCGGAGTTGGTTGTCGATGATTTCTGATGGGAGCATTAAGACTTGGGAGGAGTTGAACCAGAAGTTCTTGCTTAAATATTTTCCTCCAAGCAAGTCGATGCAATTGAAAAGCGAGATTACTCAATTCAAGCAGCAAGACTCGGAGCAGTTATACGAGGTGTGGGATCGATTTAGAGAGTTGTTGCGAAGGTGCCCTCGACATGGTTTTCCAGATGATCAACAACTTTGTTTCTTCTATAACGGGTTGTTGGGGCAAACGAGAGCCTTCGTAGATGCGGCTGCTGGAGGAGCTTTATTGGCTAAGACACCAGAGGAAGCCTCCAATTTATTGGAAGAGATGGCGGTGAATAGTTATCAGTGGCCTTCCGAGAGGTCAAACATTAGACGAGTGGCGGAGGTGACGTCTTCTGATCTAATTAAGGAGTTAGCGGCTCAAATGTCGTCATTGACGACGAAATTGAATGCTTTGACAAAAGGAGCTGATGAGATGAGTGGAGGACAAGGCAGTGTGTTGCCACCGGATCCCTTAGCAGAGGCTAATTACATCAACAATTGAAATTTCAGCAATTATCGCTCCAATCTGGTGCCGGGTTTCTATCACCTGAATAATAGGAATCATGAAAATTTTTCCTATGGAAACACGAAGAATGTGCTCCAACCACCACCGGGATTCAAGGTGGTGAATGGCGAAATAGTCGAAGAGAAGAAGACGGACATGTAGAATTTTTTGGCTACTTTCATGAATGAGACGAGAAATCATTTCAACAAGGATGAAGAGAAATTGGACAAGATCGAGAACCATGTGACTCAACTGGCTACGACAATGGGGGCACAAATGAAGAATTTGGAAACGCAAATTGGCCAACTGGCCAAGGTCGTAGAGAGCCAGCACCAAAGGGGTCAATTCCCTAGCAATACGGAGTTGAATCCTAAGGAGCAATGTCAAGCCATCCGTCTAAGGAGTGGAATGGAGTACGAAGGCCCGAAGATGCCGGAGGAGAAGGAGAGTGAGCCGAAGGGGAAAGAGAGCTTGGAGCTAAGCGAAAAGGAAGAGGATGTTCGTGATGAATTGGAGAATGAACCGATTGTCATGTCGAAAAAAGGGGCTGAGAAGCTTAAATCTACTTCTAACTCTAATTCTCATAAACATCCTGTTAATTTACCTTTTCCCCAAAGATTTCAAAAGAAGAATTTGGATGCTCAATTTGCTAAATTTTTAGATATATTCAAGAAAATTCATATAAATATTCCTTTTGCAGAAGCCTTGGAACAAATGCAAAATTATGCGAAATTCTTGAAGGATGTGATGTCCAAGAAGAGGCGAGTTGAGGATCATGAGATGGTGAACTTAACCGAGAAGTGTAGTGCGATCCTCCAACGCAAGATACCTCAGAAGCTTAAGGACCCCGGAAGCTTTACTGTGCCTTGCACAATCGGGAACATTTTCTTTAGCAAAGCTTTATGTGATCTTGGTGCAAGTATTAATCTTATGCCTCTGTCGATTTTCAGGAAGTTAGGATTGGGAGAAGTGAAGCCATCTACGGTAACCTTGCAATTAGCGGATCGTTCGATAACATATCCCAAGGGGATTGTTGAGGATGTGCTTGTCAAGATTGATAAATTTATATTCCCAGTGGATTTCGTTGTGTTGGACATGGAGGAAGATAACGAGGTGCCATTGATTCTAGGAAGACCGTTTCTAGCAACGGGAGATGCCTTGATTGACGTCAAAAAGGGAGAACTTACTTTGCGTGTTAATGATGAGCAAGTGTTATTTTCTATATATAAGGCTATGAAATTTCATGATAATAATGCGCATTGTAATTTTCTTGATACTATAGATTCATGCATCTTGTCACATCTTGAGCATACATTGTCTAGAGATTCTTTGGAATATGGATTGATTAAGTCTTGTTCTCCTAAAGATTCGATACTTGAATTGAATGACTCTAACTTATCCGAATATGTGTTTTCTTTGGATTCTACGCAGGAGGAAAGCATGTCGAAAGAGATTTTGAGCTTGGGGATCGAAAAGGAGAAGAAAAGATGCAAAAGTAGGCTCTGCAGAAGTGACACGGGCTGTGACACGACCAAGCAGCCCGTGTCAAGTGGTCGTGCTACAAACCTGGGAGTTGAAGAAGCAGCCCAGACCCAACACGACCTGCGACACGGGCCGTGTCAGGCGGTCGTGTCACACCTTCAGACACGGGCAATTGAGGACCAGGGACGTGATACGGTCACCTCGACCGTGTCGGAGGTCGTGTCAGGTGTTTCCACCCCTATTTCGCCCGATTTCAGTCCCTCAAAGCCCGACGTACCGACTATGGAGCTTAAACCTTTGCCGGAGCACCTCACATACGCATATTTGGGTAATAATTGCACGTATCTGGTAATTGTATCCTCGTGTTTAACTTCTGAGCAACTAGATAAACTGTTAAGGGTCTTGCGTACGTATAAGTCAACTATAGGTTGGTCTATGTCTGATCTTAAAGGTATTAGTCCATCACTTTGCATGCATAAAATAAGATTAGAGGAAGATTATAGACCATCTGTGCAAAACCAACGACGCCTGAACCCTGTTATGCAAGAAGTTTTTAGGAAGGAAGTGCTTAAATGGTTATATGCCGGGATTATTTTTGCGATTTCTGATAGTGAGTGGGTGAGCCCGGTGCAAGTGGTGCCGAAAAAGGGAGGAATGACAGTAGTGAAAGATGAGAAAGAGGAATTGATTGCGACTAGGATTGTAACGGGTTGGCGAATTTGTATAGATTATAGGAAATTGAATTACCGCAACTCGTAAAGATCACTTTCCCCTCCCCTTTATTGATCAAATGTTGGATCGTTTGGCAGGTATGGACTATTATTGTTTTCTTGATGGTTATTCGGGGTACAATCAAATTATGATAGCCCCGGAAGACCAAGAGAAAACCACTTTTACATGTCCTTACGGTACTTTTGCTTTTCGTAGAATGCCATTTGGTTTGTGTAATGCCCCTGCTACTTTCCAACGATGCATGATGGCAATTTTTCATGGGCTTATTGAAAATGTTATGGAGGTTTTTATCGATGATTTCTCTGTTTTTGGTGATTCTTTTGAGTCTTGTCTGCATAATCTTACTCTAGTCTTGCAGAGATGTGAAGAGACTAAATTGGTTCTAAACTGGGAGAAGTGCCATTTTATGGTACGAGACGGTATTGTTCTAGGCCACAAAGTCTCATCTGAAGGATTGGAGGTAGATCGGGAAAAGATTTCGGCTATTGAGAAGCTTCCACCTCCTGCGAATGAAAAGGCTATTCGGAGTTTTCTTGGGCATGCCGGTTTCTATAGACGGTTTATTCGTGACTTTTCTAAAATTTCGAAGCCTTTGAGTCAATTACTAGAAAAAGATTTTGCTTTTAATTTTTCTGCTGAGTGCTTGCAGGCATTTGAGACGTTGAAGAAAGCACTGGTGAGTTCTCCAATTTTGGTGGTCCCCGATTGGTCTCAACCATTTGAGATCATGTGTGATGCGAGCGATTTTGCTGTTGGAGCAGTGTTGGGCCAGCGACGTGATAAGCTTTTCAGAGCCATTTAGTATGCGAGCAAGACACTTGATGGAGCCCAACAAAATTACACAACCACAGAAAAGGAGATGTTAGCCATTGTTTATGCCTTTGACAAATTTCGGGCTTATTTGATTGGCACCAAGACGATAGTGCATACAGACCACGCGGCAATCAAGTATCTATTTGACAAGAAGGATGCTAAGCCACGCTTGATTCGGTGGATTCTTTTATTACAAGAGTTCGATGTTGAGATTCGTGATCGTCGAGGTTGCGAGAATGTGGTGGCGGACCATTTATCGAGGCTTGAGTATAAACGGCAAGAGGCCGATACCACCAGTGATATTAAAGAGGAGTTTCCAGACGAGCAAGTCCTTATGACTGAGGCCAAATTTCCTTGGTACACCGACATTGTCAATTACTTGGTGGTCGGGGTCTTACCTCCGGACTTGTCATTTTATCAGAAGAAGAAAGTCCTCCATGACGTGAAGTTCTATATGTGGGATGAGCCTCTTCTCTTTAAGAGGTGTGCTGATATGATCATTAGACGATGTGTTCCACAAGAAGAGTGGGATGGAATTCTTCAACAGTGTCACTCTTCACCGACGGGTGGCCACTTTGGGTCAGCTCGTACAGCGGCAAAGGTATTACAAAGTGGTTTTTATTGGCGGACTTTATATAAAGAGTGCTATATTTTTGTGAATCAGTGTGATCGATGCCAGAGGATGGGCAATATTTCTAGGCGCCATGAGATGCCTATGACGAATATGATTGAGGTCGAGTTGTTCGATGTATGGGGGATTGATTTCATGGGCCCGTTCCCTTCATCATGTGGGAACCGGTATATATTACTTGCTGTTGAGTATGTCTCTCGTTGGGTGGAGGCAATTCCCTCGACCACCAATGATGCCATTGTTGTTCTCAAGTTTCTCAAGAAGCATATTTTCACGCGGTTTGGAATCCCGAGAGCTTTAATCAGTGATGGGGGTTCTCACTTTGTGAACAAATTGATGGAGAAACTTCTTTCGAAGTATGGCGTCAAGCATAAAGTGGCCTTAGCCTATCACCCGCAAGCAAATGGGCAAGCAGAGGTGGAGAACTGAGAAATCAAGCACATGTTGGAGAAGACGGTGAGCACAAATCGGAAGGATTGGTCGTTGAAGCTCGATGATGCACTTTGGGCCTATCGTACAGCATATAAGACACCATTGGGATCATCTCCATACATGCTTGTTTTCGGTAAGTCGTGTCATCTTCCGGTTGAGTTAGAGCATCGAGCTATGTGGGCTGTGAAGAAGATAAACTTTGATTTTCACGAGGCGGGTAAGAAAAGGCTTCTCGATTTGAATGAGTTGGAGGAGTGGCGTGATGAGTGTTACGAGAATTCGCGAATTTACAAGGAGCGAACGAAGAAGTGGTACGACCGGATGATCAACAAGAGAGAATTTTTTCCGGGAGAACAAGTACTTTTGTTTAATTCACGATTGAAGTTATTCCCGGGAAAATTGAAGTCGAGATGGTCAGGGCCTTTCGTCATTAAGAAGGTGTTTCCACCGGGAACAGTTGAATTGGTTGCACGAGATGGAGAGACCTTTATAGTCAACGGACAACGGATCAGGAACTATTTTCATTCGTACCAACATGAGAAATTGTCCTACATGACTTTGAAGGAGCCGTGATTCTTCCAGGCGTCTGGCTGAAGACGTTAAACTTAGCGCTAGTTGGGAGGCAACCCAACGGTTTTATTGCTTTCTTGTTTTTATTTTTTGTAGGATAGTTTTTAGTTCTTATTCAAAAAAAAAATCCCAGGCGTGTGACACGGGCTCGAACACGGCCATTTTGGCCGTGTCATCGACCGTGTCACTCCAACAGAATGCTCAAGTTTCAGTAAATGCGACACGGGCGTTGACACGGCCATTTTGGTCGTGTCACGACCCGTGTCAAGTGACGAGAAAAAAAAAACTACCAGTGAGGCGACATGACCAGCGACACGGGCTCATTGACCGTGTCACGGCCCGTGTCGCGGCAACAGCCCCTTTTAAAAAGCATAATCCTCTTCACTTTGCCTTAGAATTTTCGCCCCTTTTCCTTCAAGAATCCGAGAACCCTAATCCTTTGTCATAATTGGCAATTCTAAGGCTTTCTCATCCTTGAATTCATCTCCTAAACATTCACTTAGGATTAAAAGCTCATAGTAGTTCAATCCTTGCTCTCTTTTGGAACTTCAAAGAAGAGTTTGAACTCACTTTGGGAGAAGGCTCGAGATTTGCATTCTCTTCACGAATTTGGTATATGTTTATCCTTATCTTCTTGATGTGGGGTTATTGTGTTTATTGGTATTAATGTGCTCTTATATGTTGATATTGTTGAGTTTGGTTGAAGAACTTGGTTGGAGCAAATTATCGAACACGTAGTGGACACCTTTGAAATTGGGTTTCTTGTTGATATGTGTTTGAATTGGGTTTTGCTTATGCTTCTAGTCATTTGGTATGATGCTTTGATGAATAGTTGAGTTGTCTAGATGATGAGTCAAGGGAATTTTTGGTTATGGAACTATCTAGTTCATTGGGATTGCTTATTAAGATAATGTGTCGTATGACTAAATTGGTATTATCTATTTGTCGCAGGATATAATGAATCATGGAGGTAGAAGCTCGGGAGGTAGAGGACGAGCAAGGGGTTCGGATGCCAACGCTATCTCGGGGGCGGCTATACAACCGTCCGTGTTTGGCGTTCGATTGAAGTCGGACGAGGAGAAGGTACGATGGAAGAATCTCTCGAACTTGAGGATGGTTGCGACGAGATATATTGATGATGAGGCACTTGTTACTCTCGGCCTATATGATGATGTGATGAAGCTAATTCGAAGGGCCGGGTGGGAGTATTTGATGACGCAGAAATGGCCGACGTATGCCGGTCTTACATTGGAGTTCCTTGCCACCTTGGAGGTCGAGAAAACGGGGTATGATCATATGGTGAAGACGATGAAGTTCCGGTTTGACAATAAGAGCTACACCATCGACACAAAGACATTGGAGAAGGAAATTTATCAAGCCTTGGAAGACCCGAATCTCCCTTCGTCCTTTAATTCCAATGATGTTTGGAGTTTGATAGCCGAGACTCCAACACATCCCGCCCCGAGATATATTCCTAAGTCGGCCAAGGCGACCTCGATACGCAACCCGGTGTTGTGATTCTTGCAGAAGGCGGTGGCGAGCACGATCTTTGCGAGAGGAGAGATGGGTGGTTGTTCTCTCCGTGAGCTTACGGCTATTTGGTGTATGTTGAAGAGTAGTCCCGGACTCACCGGGAAGTGGGTCGCTACTCATTTGTGGGAGGCGGCCATAGCCGAGTCGGGATTCGTGTGCGTGGGTTGCATGATCACGCCCATTGCTATTTATTGTGGAGTTGATTTAACGACGAAGGCCCCAGTGAGTGACACGCCATTGATCAATATGGCGGCATTGAAGGCGATGAATTTTGTCCGACAGAATGGTGGCCGTTATTTGTTTCTCCAGAGGGCTCAGGACCATTTTCCACTGCCGAATACTCAGTTCACCACGATCGATAGTGATGTTGACGTGGTGAATATCAAGATGTGGAGTGATGCACACTCGGCGGTGATTAATGAGGTGCAGACGGCATTTGGCCAGTCGGTTGGGGGCATGCGTAGGAATGTCCGACCTCGCGTAGAGTTGCACCCGAGCGTGGAGGAGGAGAATGAGTACGAGCGAGGCAGAGACATTCCGATAGATATCCCGGAGAGCTCCAATCAAGGAGCGGAGAGGCCTGTTTTCCCCCCTCCCTTGAGCTTAGACGATCGGATGACGATTTTGGAGGCCGAGATGAGAGGCGTACGAGCAGACCAGAGGGAGATGATGGCGATGATTCGCTAGATGCACCAGTGGCACATGGACGAGGGCCATTTTGGCCCGCCGCCTCAGTGAGGTTTTGTGAGTGTTTCTTGATCCTTAGCTATAAATTTCTATTCTCTCCTTGTGTTTCATAGAATTTCATTTAAGTTTGGGGGGAGTCATTTTAGAGGATTCAAGAAACACGTTATCTTGCACTTCATGTAGTTGCATGTTAGGTTTATTACTTTAGCACGTTTATTGCTTTCTTAGGATTTGAGTAGTTTGTTGTG
>CACSLK010020121.1:0-20084 GCA_902706635.1 Striga hermonthica
AATCGGTCAAGACAAACCGTACGGTTGACACTACAACCGTTCCGATGGGTTGTTCATGTCCATCTAGGTTGTGAACCAATGATTCTTGTTTCGCAAGTAACTGATATAGTGATCTTCGGTACGCCCGATGATGACCCACTTATCTACATGCAAAACAACAGAACGTGGAACTTATTTAACCAAACATAATTCTCATCCATCAAGAAATAACAAGTGTAATATTCACTAAAGCAAAGCTTAAGTATATAACACCAACACTGCGCACGTCTACGCGCATGATTGCGGCATCGCAAGGGCTTGACTTCGAGTACTGGGCACGCGTGTGCGTTACTGGATGCGCAGACGCTGCCTGCGTACTCGCTGGACCTGTCGGGCGCGCCTGTGCGCACGCTGTGTGCCGTAGGCGTCTCGGTCGGCATTTCGCCGGCCGTCCGGCTACTTTCTCTGGCAACCCACATATGACTGATCATGTTTTGACTTAACTTACTTAAATATGCATAAAGTGTTCAGGACTTGCCGGTTAGATTTTGAAATCACTCGGAGGGAGCTTATATAGCACCTCCGAGGCCATTTTCGTACAAAACTTGGACCGAACGACATGATATCAATATGATCTTGCTAATATGAACTTAACTACATAAAAAGAGGGTAAAGAAATGTATACCCTTCAGTTCGGTCGAAGAGTGCACGGTGATGTGCATGCGTACCCGGTGCTCGAGTGCGTGCGTGCTTGCTTCCCTTTTACTTTGGCAATGATGAGCTATTTTTGTATGATTTTTCCCTTATTTTTCCTCACTGTTTTCTCTCTATTTGGTAAGCTTAATTTGGGCTGAAGTTGCATGAAAATGCTTGGGGAAAACGTCCCACATGCTCGGTTATTTAAAGGAGTAAAAACCGAGGGTGAAGTTGGGTCAAAGGAGGTGAAAGATGACAACACCTCCCTTGATTACATGTGTCCCAAACGTGGCTGAGGTGGGACGTTCTTGGCTGAGTCATTGGCCGAGGTGTCAAGCATGCACGGGCTTAGTTATCGCCCGTGCGTGCGTGTTGCGCCATGTGTGCAAGCAAGTAGGTGACTCACCACACCACTTGCACACCCAACATTCATCATAAGTTACTCTTGGACGGCAACCTTAAAGAAGGGGATTTGGGGCTAGCTTTGCTTATCATGTTGCTAAGTGTTGCTCAAGTGGGTGCTTAGGGCCTAATGACGCGCGCGCTATGCGCGACAATGCGCGCTGCGCGTGTTCGCGTGCGCGGCTACGCGTACGGCTGTGCGCATCGTGTGCGTACGTGTGCATGCTTAATGCACCTTGTGTGCATTTGCAACTTAACCTTGGTTTTAACTTCGAACTTAGTTCCGAACATTCTTAACTATTAATAATTAATCCCGATTAACAATGTCCGTTTATAAAATAAACGATTTGGAAATTAATTATCGACTTTGACTCGGTTAATAATTAACCGAATAGACTTTTCGACTTAACGTCGAACTTATTCGCTGAAAATGAACAAAATTAATACAAGATAATATATCATTTCTATTAACAAGAAACTGAGTTATTACAAATAAAGTGCGATTCATCGCATTTTGTTCACAGTTCTGTGAATTTGAAGAGTCGCCTCTTCTCCGAAACATCCCCTCATCAGTCTTTGGCGCATTAAAAACAATTATTTAATTTATTTATATTTTACGTATATTATTTTAACCAGATATGTGAAATAAAATGCAATTCATTGTCAATACGATATGCGAATGAAGTGCGATTCATCGCATTTTGTTCGCAGTTCTGCGAATTTGAAGTGTCGCCTCTTCTCCGAAACGTCCCCTCAGTCTTCGACGCATAATAATTGCGTGCGTATCAAGGAGAATAGATATCTTCTTCAGTATATCTTCTTTAACCAAATATGCGAAATCATTTATTGTCAATACGTTTTGCGAATGAAGTGCGATTTTCATTCCATTTTGTTCGCAGTTCTGTGAATTTGAATAATCGCCTCTTCTCCAAAACGTCCCCTCAATCTTCGACGCATAATAACAGTGCGCGTATCAAGGAGGATAGATATGTTCTTGAGTATATCTTCTTTAACCAGATATGCGAAATCATTTATTGTCAATACGTTGAGCGAATGAAGTGCGATTCATCCCATTTTGTTTGCAGTTCTGATAATTTGAAGAGTCACCTCTTCTCCGAAACGTCTCTTCAGTCTTTGGCGCATTAAAAATAATTATTTATATTTTACGTATATTTTTTTAACCAGATATGCGAAATAGAATGCAATTTATTGTCAATATGTTATGCGAATGAATTGCGATTCACCCATTCTGCGAATTTGAAAAGTTGCCTCTTCTCCGAAACGTCCCCTAAGTCTTCGGTAAATTAATAAAGGCGCACGTATCAAGGAGGATAGATATCTTCTTGAGTCTTCTACAAAGGTAGCTGAGATGAGACAATTGAATTAGGATCAGGACCATTTTCTCAAGAATTCTTTAACTCTCGTTTTTCCTCAACCTGTTACCACAGGTTGAGGAAAATTGAGGGTTGAAGAATTGAGAGAAGGGTCTTGATCCTCCTGTTGTCTTTGAGGGCTTGCTTTCTTTCACCATCGTAGGCTCCCCAATCTAGTATCCCCAAGAAGCCCATGCACTCGCCCTGGAGATCCCACGTCTGCCCAGGCACATAGTCACCTCACATAAAAACATTAGAGACTGAAATAGCTGTTCGCGACCATGTGTTTGGGAAGACGTGGAATCTCCGGCAAATTGCTTGGTCTTTCGAGGTTTACTAGATTTAGGCACCTAAGACGGTAAAAGGGAGCACGCCTTGAAAGACAAAGGTGCTTGGTCTTCTGGGGTATACTAGATTGAGACTTTAAAATGTTCATCGAAAGTCAAACCAGTGATATAAATCCTATTTTCCATTTCCTTCAACCTCTTTACAAAATCCACTCGCATCAAGATGTGAAAACGAAGATTAAAAGTCAAACAAGGGATGGCGAATTCGTTCAACTCGCAGACCGATCCCTTCTAACACTAGTTGAGCGCCATTAACTATGAACAGTAATGCTCCCCTACCCACGGTCGGCACATGTTAATATGCCCACCGCTTATGTGGCATGCACACATTGGTGATGTTAATATGTTAAAAAAAATATATCACCAATGTGTACATGCCACATAAATGGTTGGCATATTAACATGTGCCCACCGTGGGTAGGGGAGCATTACTGTAACTCTGAAAGTATACTTTTCACAAACAATGGCAAAAAAACCCCGTATCTCCTCTGCGAACACCCCCAGATTCCTCACTCTAATTCCGCCGCTCATCCTCAGCCGACAAAGGCTAGGAAAGGCCATAAAGGCAGTGAGCCATCGGGTAACGACGAAGGTGAGAAAAATAATGATGAACTTGACCTCTCCAATTGTAATTCACAGTGAGAACGTAGCACGGGGTAAAGTAGTAGTTGAGTCGATGTAAAGTAGTTGAGTCGATGTAAAATTGCGACATACATACGTCGCATATGATTCGCCGAATTGGTGTATAATTTATTTTATAATGACATAGTTGTTGTAAAGTAGTTGAGTCGATGTAAAATTGCGACCTATATACGTCGCATATTATTCGCAGAATTGGTGCATAATTAATTATAATATTTATATTTTGGAAAGTTCTTTGTCTGTGAATTAAATATAAACTGAAGCCTACGTCGCATATTATTCGCAGAATTGGTGCATAATTAATTATAATATTTATTTTCTTGAAAATTTATTTGTCTGTGAATTAAATATAAATTGAAGACTACTATTAGATGAATGAACATGCGATTATTACTTCGAAACAATTCCGCATAGAAACCTCATAACACTCGTACTATAACGAATAAAATATATTTTTTTATGTTTGTTTTTGTAAATTTTCTATTCTGCGACCTACGAAATTGTGACATACGAACGTCGCATATTAGTCCCCGAGTTGGTAAATAATTAATTTTTGAAAGGTTTTTGGTCTGTGACTAAATTACTAATAAATTGAAGACTACTACTATTAGGCCAATGAACCTGCGATTATTACTCGAAACAATTCCGCATAAAAACCGCATAACACTCGTACAATAACGACTAACATATATTGCTTTAGTTTTGTTTTTGTAAATTTTCTATTCTGCTACGTACAAAATTGCGACATACAAACGTCGCATATTTTTTGAAGAGTTGGTAAATAATAATTTTTGGAAAATTTTTGTTCTTTGACTAAATTAATAATAAATTGAAAAAAATTATTAGGTGAAAAAAAGCGGTGCGTAACACTATTCGAAATGTGTTCGCATATTGATACATTTATGCAAGTTTTATATGGATATGCGATTGGTAAATATGCAAAAACAATACGCATAATCGATAGTTATCTAAGCCTTATAGATTTGGATATGCGAATCGTAAATTATGCGAACATATGTTGCATAGTCGCATACTCATAAATGATGCAGTTTGAATGTGCCATAATCTTATTACGTGACAGTTTTTCACATATCTTGAATGATGATGCGGTTGATCTAGCCTGGATATGCGATTAAAAAATATAAATTAATTTTATTTATTTTTTTCATTACGTTATGCGAAGACAATGCGATTTATCGCACTTTGTTCACAATTCTACGAATTTCCTTTCAATAATATTTTCCCTTCGAATATTGTCGCTGATTTTGCTGAGAAAACTCTGTTGACGGACATTAATGGTTTAATTTTCCATGCAACATATTGTTTTTGTTTTAACAAATGAATCATGATTAAACACATACTTGACAGAAGAAACAAATATTTATTATTACTGCAGTCTGTCCAACAAAATAAGCCAAACAACTTTTAATTACATGTCCAGCGGATTCTAAGGGTCGAGATCGATGACTTCCACCTTTTCTGGTGGCTGATGGATCTAATCATCACCGTCATCGTCTATTTCTTCCTCCCAGATTGGGTCATCAACCGAAGCACCAAGCCCGCACTCCAAGCCAAGCCCGTCCTATCCTGAAATGAATCAGGGCTTCTATTAGACTCGATATAATTTCCCGTGTTTAAGATATCGCACGTCCATTAATTATTAAAGCTTCTGACTGCTTTAATTAATTAATATCTTTTATTCCTTAAGTATACCACTCAATCTTATTATCGTACGGATTAAATGCACCTGCAGGGTTTATACGATAATCCTTATGAGTTCCTTAAGGGGACATCATCAACCTGGATGTCCAGGACACGGTGCCCTAATGCCAATAAATAGATATCATGCAGATAATGTTGTTACCCAAGATACAGAGCATATTGAACCAATACTTGGTTCTCACCCATTGGAAATCAAAGTTACAAACAAATATCCCACATATCTAAGTATCACAATTAGGGTTAAGAATTAGTAGATTCACCGAGACCTAGGTTCTTCATGATAGTTAGAACAGAAGAACACGTCTCAACTGTGATCCATTCAATGCGACGCAGCGCACTAGTATAAACCAATAGCCAAGACAAGCTATATCCAGTTTATACTACAACCTAAACCGATAGTCATGTCCATAACTATCTCAGTTGTGAATACCATTTATATCTTATAAGGGACCGACAATGTAATCTTCTGTGTGACTACTAACAAACCATATTGTCTACAATATAAGATAATTGGACATTTAGCATTCAAGCAATCATAAAGAATGCAACAAGGTGAAAACATTTATTTCAGTCAAATGGGAAATCGAATAAATACAATCCAAAAGCTCACATAAAAGTTTGGTTTACTGTATACCCCAACAATCTCCCACTTATACTAAAGCTAAAATTTTAGTATATAAACACATGTCATAACAATTCTCCCACTTATACTCAAAGTCTAGCTGCCACACATCGTAAACCAAGACCCTCTACGTCTTTCTCGAAGACATTGACAATCAGAGTCTTCGTGAAAGGATCAGCTAGGTTATCCAACGATGCTATCTTCGTCACAACTACATCTCCTTGTTTCACGTTCTCTTGTATAAGGTGGTACTTTCTCTCGATGTGTTTACTGACCTTATGTGCTCGGGGTTCTCTCGAGTTTGCGACTGCACCAGCGTTGTCACAATAAATTGTGATACACTTAGGCACACTCGAAGATACCCCTAAGTCCAGTAGAAGCTCCTGAGCCAAACAACCTCCTTTGTTGCTTCTGAAGCAGCAACATATTCGGCTTCCATTGTAGAATCTGCGATGCATTTCTGATTCACACTCCTCCATGAGATTGCTCCGCCTTCCATCATAAACACATAACCTGATGTCGACTTTCTCTTATTTCGATCAGCTTTGAAATCAGAATCTGTGTAACCCAAAGGAGTAAGACCGTCTGACTGGTAAACAAGCATATAATCCCAAGTTCTTTTCAGATACTTGAGAATATGCTTTACCGCAGTCCAGTGTCCTTAACCAGGGTTAGACTAATATCTTGCTACCATGCCAACTGCATAGCAAATATCAGGCCTCGTGCATAACATGGCATACATAAGGCTTCCTACAGCCGAAGCATAAGGAACCTTAGCCATTTCCTCTATCTCCTTTTGTGTCTTCGGACACATATCCTTAGATAGAGGAACTCTATGCCGAAAAGGTAGCAACCCTTTCTTGGAGATCTGCATGCTGAAACGAGCAATCACAGTATCAATGTAAGCAGCTTGAGATAGACACAACATTGTCTTCTTCCTGTCACGAATGACCTTGATTCCAAGAATGTACGATGCCTCACCCAAGTCCTTCATTTGAAACTGTTCTGAAAGCCATACCTTTACGTCTGACAAAATCCTGACATCGTTGCCGATGAGAAGAATATCGTCTACGTATAGTACTAAGAATACAACTACGTTTCCGTTGCTCTTTTTGTACACACAACTTTCATCTTGACATTGATCAAACCCATAGGACTTGATCACCTCGTCAAAACGAATATTCCAAGACCTAGAAGCTTGTTTTAGTCCATAAAGAGACTTCTTTAGCTTCCATACTCGATGCTCTTGGCCTTTCTTCACATAACCCTTGGGTTGCTGCATATAGATGTCTACATAAAAGTTTCCGTTAAGGAAAGCTGTCTTGACATCCATTTTCCAAACCTCATAGTCCTTGTGACTTGCTATGGATAAGAGAATCTGGATCGACTTAAGCATGGCTACCGGTGAGAAGGTCTCATCATAATCGATTCCCTCTTTCTGAGTGAAACCCTTCGCAACCAACCGTACTTTGAAGGAAACAACCTTCCCGTCAGATCCTCTCTTACGCCTATAGACCCATTTGCAAGCATGGCTTTCTTGCCTTCAGGAAGGTCCCTAATGTCGTATACCTCCATAGCATATATGGATTCAATCTCAGAATCCATAGCTTTTTGCCAAGAATCTGCATCTACGTCTTGGATTGCCTCATTATAGGTCATGGGATCACTGTCATGCTCTTCACTTAGGATCAAGTCCGAAGATTCTCCCATAAACATGAAACGATCGGGCTGTCGAACAACCCTCCCACTACGACGAGGCAAATCAGGTGTAAATACATCAGAGTCAACACGTTGTGCAGTCTCTTGTGGTATATCGTCTTGCACACTCGGTATGCTTTTGTCTTCACTCAACTCATTTAGAATAATCTTACTCTTGGACTTATGCTCACTCATATAGTCTTCCTCTAAAAACCGGGCATTGGTACTAACCACAACCCTCTGATATTTAGGACTATAAAAGTAACCACCTCTCGTTCCCTTTGGGTAACCTACAAACAACCGTACTTCTGTTCTAGGTGCCAACTTATCAGCTTCCTTATCCAACACATGTGCTGGGCAGCCCCAAATCAGAATGTGGTTTAAACTAGGCTTGCGCCTGGACCACAATTCTATTGGAGTTTTCGGAACCGATTTAGAAGGCACAAAGCTAAGAAGGTACGCCGCTGTTACTAAGGCATATCCCTAAAATGAGGTAGGTAGTGAAGCATAGCTCATCATTGATCTCACCATTTCAAACAGAGTCATGTTCCTTCTCTCTGTTACACCATTCTGTTGGGGAGTACCAGGCGCAGTCAGTGGGATGTAATCCCATTCTCTAATAAGTATTTCCTAAATTCATTGCTAAGGTATTCGCCACCACGATCAGATCGCAGTGACTTGATACTTTTCCCTTGACTATTCTCCGCTTCTGCCTTGAATTCTCTGAACTTGTTAAAGCATTCAGACTTGCGGCGCATCAAGTAAATGTACCCATATCTTGAGTAATCGTCAATAAAAGTAACGAAATACTCAAAACCACCTCTAGCTTGAATAGACATAGGCCCACACAAATCAGAGTGAATCAATTCTAACACATCATTGGACCTATTCCCCCTGGCCTTAAAGGGCCTAGAAGTCATCTTGCCTTCCAAACAGGATTCGCAGACTGGAAATGGCTCAACTTGGAGAGAGTCCAAGAAGCCATTACCTACCAGTCTTTAGATCCTCCTTAGATTGACATGACCCAATCTTAGGTGCCAAAGATATATCCGATTCGACTGAGAAGGTTTCTTTCTCTCGTTTAGTGATGAAGATGCATGAGCGTCAGTTACAGTATGATATGCAAAGGTAATAGTATAAAGATTGTTAACCAACATGCCAGAACAGATAACAGTGTTATTTCTCATAATAAAAACATTGTCATTAAATATAACTAAATATCCATCCAAAAATAACTTCGGAACTGAAATTAAATTCTTCCAAAAACTCGGCACGTACAAAATGTTCTTTAATACTAAAACAAAATCAGAAAATGATAAATGCACATCTCCCACTGCAACCACCGCCACTCGTGCAGCGTTGCCCAAGCTGATGGTAATCTCGCCCTCACTGAGCTGCCTTCTTTGCAGAAACCCCTGCAAAGTATAACAAACATAATCAGTGGCTCCTGTATCTACTACCCAAGAACTGGTAGAACAAGCCGCAAAACATGTTTCGACAACTAAAGCAAGAGACGTACCAGGAACGTCCTTGAGGGGAATGTCCTGTCTTGTTGCACTTGAAGCACTTGCTTTTCGGCGTCACCATGCCACCAGAAGGCGCTACAGCCTTGCTCCCGCCATTCCCACTGGTCCCACTGGTTCCACCACTCTTTTTATGTACTTGCTTTTTCTTCTTCCCGCCTTTCGACGAAGAAGGTCCAGCTTGTACAGAAACATGAGCTTGTGGTCCCCTTCCCATAAGACCCTCCGCTGCAACCAAGTTCTTAAGAAGCTCGGCTAGAGTATAGCTCTTCTTATTCATGATTGCATTCAGGCGGAAGTTCTCATAGGACTTCAGGAGCGAGTGCAGGATGATATCGATCTTGGCTTTGCCATCGATATTTTCTTCGCGCACATCTATCTCATTCAAATATTCCATCATCTTGAGAACATGCTCTCCCACAGAAGCTCCCTCTGGCATGACAGAAGACATAATCTTCCTCATAGCCTCAATCCGAGTAGCCCTATCTTGCTCACCAAAGAGTTCCTTGAGGCTCAACATCATGTCAGCAGCAGTTTGCATGGTGTGATGCCGCTGTTGCAAAACATTTGACACAGATGCCAAGATGTAGCAACGAGCCATCTCATCAGCCTTCTGCCACTTTCGATGAGCCTCCCTTTCCTCTTCAGTAGATTGGGCGCTCAACGGAGCAGGAGCAGGAGCAGGAGTGGTGAGCACAAACTTGTACTCATCAGCAACAAGAACAATATCCAGATTTCTCTTCCAGTCCAAATAATTTGGACCAGTAAGCTTGTTTTGATTGAGAATGACCATAAGCGGATTGAATGACATGATGAATAACTGAAATAAATAATTGCAAACACGTAAGTAATAATTCACATAAATTTGAAGCATAAAATATGGAAACCTTAAAAAAACCATTATTTAATGCAACCTTCGACAACTTAACGAACACACATGCAAGCCACGTTGGGTAGACGTTTACACATATTTCAATTAAGCAGACACCCAGTCATTAATCTCAATTGCACGCCAACCTGTCCTTATGGCGAATGAAATTAATAGTCGAAATTTTAACACTGGCCATGTGAATCAAAACAGGGACTCCGTTGGGGAGTTATATTAAAATTCACATCTAAGTGATGACCACAATTTTAACCCCAAGAACAATCATCCACAATTGATGAACTCACCGATGGGGAAGACACATCGCTTGTAAATAATTTTCTATTGTTATCTCGAAATAATATTTACCAGTGAGCTTATGAATGACACTATCTGTTAGGGAGGAGACCCCATGGGTCACGCGTATGCCACTCACTTCACCTAAATATTAAGTCGTTTGAATAGAAGTCTTATCTAGTAAACTCGTGAATGCCACATCCGTTAGGGAGAGACTCACAGGGTCCCGCGAGCGACAAACACCTTACTTAAAGACTAATTGTGGAGGCTAAATGAATTAATTAAAAGTCATATTAAACTCACTTAGTCATTTTTACTTGAAGGATTTTAACAACATGCAATAAGAAATAACAAAATTCCTATCATGCTCCTAACACGCAAATCACATAAATCCTAGCATGCGCCTAAAATTCAGAACAAAAGCAATAACAGTTTTCGAAGAATTTATAGCACTTATTCACATGATTTCTAGCATGCCAAAAAATAAAATTGATCTAAATCAGCTAGACACATAATCAAATAAACATGCTTTAGCAAAAATTAAATCGGAATCCACAAAGCGATAGAAAATGCGAAAATTAAAACACATCTATCGCAGCCCCTTAAAAACCAACCACTAATAGCCTATCAAAACTATTACATAATTCAGCAAGGTCCTGGACGAACACTCGAATCGACATCTCGCGTAAATCGGGTTATTCACGCAATATCGACACCCACCGATGGAAAAGGGCCAAAAATTTCATCTAGACGATTGAATTTGACCCCGCCACAGGCTATTACGACTTTGCCATAACATGTATACATCTCGCTCTCCCGTTTTTGAAATGGTATTATGGGCTGAAATCGGACACCTGTAGCAAAAGTTATGGCTAAAATGGTTTTCGCCAACGAAAATGCCCCCGGTGAATGCTGAAACCCTAGCCGCCGCCTCCAGGTTGATCATCTCCATCACGTTCGACTTTGAACACAAAATTACAGCAAAAATTGAACAAGAACAGCCCTACTCCAGTCTACAAAATCGCCTACATACCTACACTTATTATCTGGTGGGAAAAACGATTACAACAATAGACAAGGACTGCGATAGACACCATCCAAAAGCATAAACGAGATAAACAATCATCCATACCATGAACATGACTGAAAACGAATAAACGAATAAACAAAATCAACTACATGTTCCAGGCAGAGCCGATAATCTACGAAACCAAGGCTCTGATACCAATTGCTGGAACACGCCGACGAGGCGGTCCTTCCCACGGATCGATATCGGATACCAAACACGTACATACATGATTTCAAATAAACCTAATCATGCTCCTAAAGAACGAACAGAGATATACCGTTCTTCAAGGCTTTAATTCGATCTGAGCGATCTTCTAGTCTGTGTCCCGACCACATTTGAACGCCGAATGGACGACTATCTACCAAAAGGTTGAAAGGAGCAAATTGTGTTTCGTCTTCTTCGAACCCTTCGCGTGACTTTTTCCTCACGATGGTGGCTGAAGGTGTCATGTTTTGTGATGCTGCGTAGGGTTCAAGACGTGTAATTTCTCATTTTCTAAAGGTCCTTGGGCCAGCCTAGGGATCTCTTAAAAGGTATAGGGTTTGGGCTCCCTACAGGCCCAAATTCTTATGTTCAGCCCAGAACACAATTTGGCCTGTAAATATTAATTCATTCCACTAGAGAAACTCCAGTCCTATCCCGAAATGAATCAGGGCTTCTATTAGACTCGATATAATTCCCCGTGTTTAACATATCGCACGTCCATTAATTATTAAAGCTTCTGACTGCTTTAATAAAGTAATATCTTTTATTCCTTAAGTAGTACCACTCAACCTTATTATCGTACGGATTAAATCCACCTGCAGGGTTTATACGATAATCCTTATGAGTTCCTTAAGGGGACGTCATCAACCTGGATGTCTAGGACACGGTGCCCTAATGCCAATAAATAGATATCATGCAGATATGTTGTTACCCAAGATACAGAGCATATTGAGCCAATACTTGGTTCTCACCCATTGGAAATCAAAGTAACAAACAAATATCCCACATATCTAAGTATCAAAATTAGGGTTAAGAATTAGTAGAGTCACCGAGACCTAAGTTCTTCATGATTGTCAGAACAGAAGAACACGTCTCAACTGTAATCCATTCAATGTGACGCAACGCACTAGTATAAACTAATAGCCAAGACAAGCTATATCCAGTTTATACTACAACTTAAACCAATAGTCATGTCCATAACTATCTTAGTTGTGAATACCATTTATATCTTGGGACCGACAATGTAATCTTCTGTATGACTACTAACACACCACATTGTCTACAATATAAGATAATTGGACATTTAGCATTCAAGCAATCATAAAGAATGCAACAATGTGAAAACATTTATTTCAGTCAAATGGGAAATCGAATAAATACAATCCAAAAGCTCACATAAAAGTTTGCTTTACTGTATACCACAACATGGATGTGAATCCAAGACCACATCTCAAGTTTCTACTCTACTCTGTTCTCTTCTGAAGGCTCCTGGGGAGGGGATTATATCATCCACCTCATTTCTCCCTCCATCACCCAGTAAATGAACAAAGATTTGATTAAGCCTGTTCATGAGGAGGAAATACAAGCTGCACTTTTCAGCCTTGACCCTGACAAAACTCCAGGGAAGGATGGAATGACTGCAATATTCTATCTAAAGTTCTGGTCCATTGTTAAGTCAAGCTTGATATCTACAGACAAAAGCTTTTTTGAGAGTGGTATGATGCTTAGATATTGGAATCACACTATAGTGACTCTCATCCCCAATGTCTTCACCCAGAGTACATTTCTTAGTTCAGACCAATCAGCTTTTGCACTGTGGTCTACAAGGTTGTCTCCAAAATCATAGCTCTTAGACTCAAATCATGTTTGACCTCCTGTATTAGCAACTTCAAGTCTACCTTCATCAATGGGAGGCAACTGATGGACAATGTCATAATTGCACAGGAGGCTTTCCACTTTTTGAACATACACACTTCAGGTAACAATCATTTCATGGCTCCGAAACTTGACTTGGTTAAAGCTTTTGACCGTGTGCAATGGCTTAGCATTAAGAAGATCATGTCTCAGATGGGTTTCTGCCATGAATTTGTTAATCTTATCATGATCTGCATTACCTCTTGCTCTTACTCCTTTGAAATCAATGGGTTTGTGTGTGGATATGTGCACCCTTCCAAAGGAATTAGACAAGGGGACCCTCTGTCCCCTTATCTATTCATAATTGATGCTGAACTTCTTTCTGCACTTGTCTCTGCATCCATCAACTCAGGTCATTTGATTGGTATGAAAATTTCAAAAAATGGCCCTTCTTTGTCTCACTTGTTGTTTGCAGACGACTCTTTGTTCATTTGTAAAGCTAATGTTGATCAGGCCTCTCATTTATTGAATCGACTTGAGAAATATAAATTATTTACTGGGCAAACTGTCAACCTTCAGAAGTCTACCATTTTCTTCAGTAAGAGCACTCAACCAAATCTTCAGTTGAAAATTTGCAGCACTCTCCATGGTATTGCCACTCACAGATCTACAAGGTACTTAGGACTCCCACTTGGTATTGGAAAGTCCAAGACTGAAGCATTCCAATATGTCATTGACTCTGGGAAATCTAGGCTTCAAAGCTGGAAATCCAAGCTTCTCTCCCCTGCAGGCAAAGAAGTGTTAAATAATGCAGTTCTTCAAGCACTCCCAATCTTTACCATGTCTTGTTTCAGACTCCCCTCCACCACAATCTCTGAAATCTGTAATCTTTGCTTCCATTTCTGGTGGAGCAAAGGCGGTGATCATACTCAAGGGCTTCACTGGGAATCTTGGAACTCTCTCTCACCGCCAAAATCCAAACGGGGGCTTGGATTCCAAGACATCAAAAACTTCAATGCTGCACTAATTTGCAAACATCTCTGGAGGATTACCTCTCAGCTATCCCTTTTAGTTAGCAGAATCTTAAGAGAGAGGTATTTTCCCCACTATACTGTCTTTGAGGCAACTAAATCTCATAATTGTTCCTGGATTTGGTCCAGTTGGCTGGAAATCCTTCTTATTTTTGCCAAAGGGTTTGCTGTTGAGGTAAGAAATGGGGCTCCACAAGGCTTGCAGATGTAAACTAGGTACCTCACCTTTCTAAACCCTGCCCTTCTATTCTTGACATTTCTAGGGGGCATTCATATGGGTTAAGGAGCTTCTTAATGATTCTGGTACATATCATCATGTTGGGGCCTCCACAAGGCTTGCAAGTGTAAACTAGGTACCTCAACTATTTGATTTGACTGATAGGAATGCAATCTTGAATATAAAAACTCTAAAACCTGATAAAGAGGACAGTATCTAATGGGCTCTAGATAAGAAGGGAGTTTTTTCTGTATTCAGCACCTATGCATTCCTGTCCTCTCTGAAATGTTTAGCTTTGGACATTCTCTGAAGCATCAACTCATCAAGTCCTTTTCCTTTTCTCTTTGACACATGCTGGAAACTCAAGGTGATTGGTAAAATCAAACACTTCATCTGGAAGTGTGTTACTGGGTCATTAGCTGTTAAGGTGAACTTGAGGAAAAGGGGACTCTCCATGGATGTCATTTGTGATTGTTGTGGTCAGGCTCCTGAGACCATTGAGTACATTCTGTTTCACTGCCTAACAGCTTTAAGAACTTGAGACTTATCCCCAGTTTCTTGGGATGGATTGCAGACATACACCTCATCTTTCAGAAGTTGGTGGGCTCATGCTTCCTCCATTAGCAAATTTGATATAGCTGCACAGAGAATCCAACTCTCGACTTATATCATATCGCGGCTATGGAGGTCACGCAATATTTATTTTATATCTTCCAAAATACCTCTTTACCGCCACAAGTGATCATCAAAATTGCCCACAAAGAATGGTTGGATTTCTCCCAATTATGTAGTTTGTAGTTGTTTTCATTTTGGATCCTGATATGGGATATTGTATACTGGACCGGTTTGTCAGGGTCAACAGGATTAAAGCAAGTTAATTGTCGAAAAGGACTTGACACCCGCGACCAAGGTAAGAAATAGAAGATAAATAAGAGTCCATTCAGTGGCGTCGGGCAAATACCTGGTCGAGCAGCGAGGTCATAGAGTCGACCACTTAGCATTCGAGGGACGATCCAGTAATGACGACAGACTTGGTCGAAGGACAAAATAAATGAGCGAATCTTCAGCACGTGAAGGGGGACACACGACACGTTAAGAGTGGTCCAACGCAATAATGAACTCTGACATTCCCTGACGCATCTGACGCGTTTTCTGACACCAAAAGGTAGTGGAGGCACGTAACCGTATGGACGAGCAGAAGGGCTATCTACCGGACTCGCCCAAGTCGCGCGTGTAGAACATGTAACTCGCCCCTATAAATAGGGGCAAGAACTCTCATTTTAGGAGAGATCTTATACTTTTACATACTTACACATATATTCTCATCTTTCTCAAGATCTGACTTGAGCGTTGGAGGCTCTTCACCAGAAAACCACCTCGGTGTGAGAGTTACGTGCAGGTTCCGTGTTCTACCGGTGTAATACCCTATATTTTAGTAAGTCAGTAATTCAGTAAAAAGTTAGTCGGTAAAAAGTTATTTACCACAGTAAAAAGGTACAAGGTAAATCCGTAAAAGTAGTTAGTAGTTTAGATAATAAGTAAATTATTTTCAATATTAAGTTAAAATTTATTTGAATGATAGAGAATAGTATAAATCATAGTTGAAATTTTCGGTTTTCAATCGTAAATGGAATTTAAGTCAGATTTTGATTCCCAAAAATTTATTTATTATTAAGCATAAATATTTAGTTTATATGGATTTTTTTTTAAAAAAAAAATATTAAGAATAGCACAATTTTAATTAATTGTGAGTTTTCACAATTTATGCTATTATTAGAAAAATAAAGTGTTTATGTTATTTTTAAGCATATTTTTCCTTATTAAATCATTTGTAAGTGATTTATATATTATGAGAGATATTAATATAAGTTAAAAAAAAAATTTGAAAATTATTTTCTGATTTTTAAAGAAAAAGCCAAGAATAAGAAAAACAATAAATAAATTGTGGAATTTTTTATTTTGTAGAATCTTAATTATTTGAAGCATCTTAATTTTTATATTAATGGTGGTTAATTTTTATGATATTTTATGTATTTGTTCAGCTGAAAAATTTAATAATATTAGTCAACTAAATTAAAAATTAAGAGTGGGACATTATTTGGTATATTTGATGAAGAAAATAGTATTTAAATGATATTTAACTCATTTTGGTGAAGTTTGTCCCCTAGGAGCATTCATCAATAGTAGAATTACACCTTAGAAATTCAGTTTTTTATGTGATAAGAGAAAGAAATAGTAAGAATCGAGTTTTTACGAGAGGAATCGAACAATTTCGAGGAAATCAAGTTGCATTTGCTTTGTTTTGTCAAGAGTGGAAGAGGCATGTTATAGAATTTTAATCAATTATAGTTAAGAATTATAAGTGTTTATATGTGTTTTTAATATGTTACCATGTTAAGAAATTATAATATATATATATAAGTATATGAAATAAGATTATAAAGTAAGTTCAATTAAAGTTCATATTGTTGCAGCATATGTTTGCTTGTTTTTGACCAAGCTATTGAATTCCACAAATTATTAGAATTTTTATATGAGATCATCATTATGTTGAGAATAATACTATAAATTTTCATATTATTTAGAGTTAAAATGAATTTTATAAAAATCATTAATTGAGGTGTTGTCTAGGGAAAAATCTGTGTAGTAATGATGACTTGTGGAATTAAATTACCTTACTTTTTGATATTATTTTGAGTTGAGAATTTTATGGTCAATTCATATGCAAATTAAAAACTTCCAGTTTAAATCTCATATTTATTGGACTTGTGTAACATGCTATAGAAAATAATGAACATAAGTGAGTAAATCTCGAATTTCAACAAGACAAGCATTATTTGGAAATTTGGATCTCACTTTATCGTTATTATTTTTATGAGGAACTTTACAGTATATTTCACGATTTAGTTGAGATTCAAGATTTAAAGTTTTAGAATTATTAGATTCTTGTAGCATGAGATATAGATTTTTAAAGACAAGTATGTCAGTAAATTGAATGTTTTGTTATAGTTACAACTTTGAAATAATATATCTCAATATATGAATATTATTTTAAAGTGATATTTTTATGGTAACTTTATATGTATGTTGAGAGTACATCTGTTAAAGTTAAGCTTAAAATAAAGTGAATTGAGTAATTACTAAAATTATAGATAAAGCATGTTAATATAATTTTAGTTTTGAGTTTTTCTCATTATATTAATTAATGAGAAATTTTGAATATCATGTATTAAAAGATATGTGAGTATGAATGATTAAGTTTCATTTTATTATGAATCTCCTCCACCAAGGCTGCAAAAGTGTTGTTGGCAAGGGGGGTCTTTGAGGCCTGATGTGGATGGGGGGACTTTATATATTTCTAATATTTTCCAAGATGAGTTAGCCAGTATTGAGCATAGTACTTAGTATATTTGTTATATTTGTTATATTGTAGCGTGAGAAGTCGGCTACCAAAGAACAACACTTATGTTTTCAAATATTTTCAAAGAAGAAAGGTGGGGAACCAGCCTGGGTATTACATTGAGTATAATAGCTATTATCATGTCCGAGGTATTTATATAATTTATAAAGTACTGGTGGAGGCCCCAAGTTGCCTTAGTAAATATCCATCAAAATTAAGCTCGCCTAGTCAAGACTGGGTTCTGTGGGAAGCGACCCCCAGAATGTGATCACAAGAGAACCGGCCAGTTACCGGTAGTTGCACAGTTCAGTTACTGATACCGGTCAGATACCGGGAGATTAAGTACAAATATATATATACCAACGATCATGATATTGATATTATTATTGTTGTTTACTTTAGTATGGGTTTTTGCGGAGTACAGTGGATTAGTACTCACGCCCCACTATTATTATTTTCAGGTAACAGAGTCGGTGCGGAGGTGTGAGATCAACTGTGGTGGTGTTGGTCGTGAATTTGGTTCAATTTCTATTATGAACTTTTAATAAGGTTTTTATTTGTATAATTATTATGCCACGCTTGCAAGATTTTCGCTACGTTGTCACATTCGAACATGTGTGACTGTAATTTCAGACTTAAATAATTTATCTGTTCGCCAGTATAAACAGGTCCAGTTTACATACTTGTTTGATATTTAAAATCTGTTTTATTTATGTCTAAACCAGTTGCTAGACCAAGTTTTTAAGGAAACAGATTTTCTAAAGCAGATAAGTTTTAATAGCATCCCTAATAAAGTTAATAAGATTTCGAAAAAATTATGAGCATTTTCGAAATAAGTCGCGAAAAATTTACTCTGATAAGCGGGGTGTTACAGATGGTATCAGAGCTAAAGTTTAAATGCTATGTATACTAAAAGTTTAAGTTTCAGAAAAAAGTTTCAAGAAAACCGACCACACCACACTCATACCTCGCCGACTACCAGGTAAGTGTTGTTAAAAGTTTTTATGAAGTTTAAATATATGCAAATTACTAAGTCTATGCTCAATAAGAATCAGATACTTGAACTTTAGAAATCAGAATAGATGTTCAAGATTCCTAGAAGTTAGCATGCCTTTTCTAAGAATGCTAAAGTTATTTTTTTAATCTGCGGTAGAGTTTAGATGGCACCCCAAGCTCGGAGGGAGTTGACGATGTAATATCCCGTCAGTTTATTAATATAAATCATGTTTTAGTTCCGATATATTAATATTGTCGAGTATTAATCTTCAGAATTAATTATTTCAGTCAAGATTACCCAAAATTATTTTCGACGTTCCGTTTACGTTCGGAATAATTTTGATAATTAAGCATTATGTTTAATTAATAATTAAACATAATGAGGTGATTAATTAGTAATTAATCACAAGTTTAAATGGAAAAAGCCGTACGGATTGTTCCCATTTTTCTTTCAATTGTCGTACCAATTCCTTGTACTAGGGAAATATTTTCTTTTCCTTCAACTTGCATACGTGTCATCATAAGAAGGTTTAAGTGATGACTAATGGTTAATTATAATGACTAAGCATTTGGTTTAGTAGGTGTCATTTGGTGGTGAAGACACCAAATCATTCATTATCCCAAACTCCATTTCGGTTATATATATATGTGATAATTGGAGAATTTTGCTCCATTTTCTTCACATATTGTCCTAAGTTCAGAAAGTGAGAGAGAGTTGTGAGGAGAGGATTACCCCTAAGCTCAACACACACGCACGCATAGCTTATCGCACACGTACGCCAGGTTTAGCCGAGTGCCGCACCGCAAGCACCGTACGCACGGAGGCTCCGGGTGATGCGAGCAGTTGAGCAATCAGCCGATAGTTAAGAAGGTAACATCAGTTTACCTGGTTATATTATGATTCAATTCATGTTAAGATTAAGTTAAGTAAGACATGTTCATGACATAGCTTACCTTGTTCTTGGCTGTGCGTTTGGTGTGTCAAGCCCGTTCATGTTACGATCTCTCGAGCAAATCTCGCATGTTTAGTTACTATTATGTGTAATCATTATCAGTCACTTTAGATTGCTTGGAGTATGTTCATGTTTGTGCGGTGTTTCGGTCAAGGGGACGTGGTCGCGCACGTAGCGCGTACCACGAGCCGGGCACTTGTAGCGAGCACGTTAAGCTCAAGTTTTTCGAACACTTCATGCTATTATGTTCAGTAAATCATGTTTTATGTTCAGTTGAGGTTGAGTTGCCGAGGTAAAAGTCCTCGGTCGAAAAACGGCCCAACGCCGTCGGCGGCGCACGGTGCGCTCGCCACGACCATGATCAGTTTATTGTGCAACTTTCATGATTTCAAGTATATTCAGTATTTATATGC
>CACSLK010020131.1:42107-55789 GCA_902706635.1 Striga hermonthica
CTCGATTTCTCTTTTGGGACGAGTTGGCACTCATCGTCTCAAAGATCTCATACATCTCCTCGGTCGTCCTTGCACCGATGTCTCCCCCCGCAGCATTATCAACCATATATTGCAGATTCTAATTGAGGGAGTCGTAGAAGCAATTCATCAACAGTCTTGGAGAAAGATTGTGGTGAGGGCACTGCCGCTGGAGATCTTTGAATCGCTTCCAGGCCTCGTGAAGAGGCTCACTCGGTAGTTGGGCAAACGAGACGATCTGTGACCAGAGCTCCTGAATCTTCTGATGGGAGTAGTACCTCCCAATGAACTTCGTGTATACTTCAGTCCAGGTAGTTAGAGAAGCCGGTGCAAGTGTCATGAACCAGGCCTTGGCCCGGTCCTTCAATGTCTCGGGGAAGCACCTCATCTTCAATTGATCCTCGTTCAGCCCGTTGAGAGGAAAAGTGTTGAGGACGTTGTAGAACTCCCGGATGAAGTTAAGTGGGTCTTCACTCGGGAGCCCATGGAATGCCAGCAGCTGGTTGTAGTGAATCATCTTCAACTCATAATTCCGTGCGGGATCGGGCAAATGGATGCACGAAGTGACTGGCCGATAACCGGCTGGGCTAAGGTTCGGAGGGTGTTACGAGGCAGTTGTTGCTGTTGTTCACCCATGTCGACGTTGCTGTCTTCTGACGATTTCGGGGAGTGCTCGTCTCCTTCGTTAGATTCGAGAGTAAGCTCTTCCAGTAGCTCCCTTAGGCTCTCGTTGACTGATTTGTTGATCGGAGATAGCAATTTGCGTCCACTCCTGGTACGCATACACTAAGACCAACAAGGGTTACGAGCACCAATGATAAAAACAAAACAAAACAAGAACTAACACCTAACAAATAAAAAGAAAACAAGAGAAACACGTAAAACAAAATGAATAGATGCACAAAATAAGTCCTAAACCTTCCCCGGCAACGGCGCCAATTTGTTGTAAATATTTTTACCGGAGTAGAATCGAAAGATTCAACTCCAGGTCGTATCTCAAGGAAGGTCAGCCGGAATAAATTGCACGACTATTTAAACGCACAAAATTAAGAAACAAGACCTAAACACTCTAATTCAATTTGATGGTTTTTGATTATCAACTACGAATTCCAAATAAATAGAAAAAGCAAACGAACTATCAGTTTCAAACAAAATTCAAATGGTGTTAAAGAAAGTAAGGGAATCGGAGATACTCGCGTATGGTTCTAACACAATTTATAAGAGCTTAACCGCTCGGTTAAGAGATCAAATAACACGCTCGTTTAGAGATTTGTTCTCAATAACTGCTCATAACAAGAGAACAAACATAAACAATTTGTTATCTAAACAATCAACACATAGGCAATACATCAACGAACAAGCCTATTCTAGACGAGCTACGTTCAACCAATTTCTCCCCTTCCGGTTCTACAAATTGATTAATTAGACTAGAATGTTGATCAAGCATCTAACCCTAGATTAAGATCAACTCGAATAGATTGAACGGTAAGCAAGCATTCATGAAGCACAATCTAACCAACACGAATATCTCCTATCCCCAACAAACGATTTAGCTACTCATAGTAATTTGAACACAAGAATTCATAATAATCCAAACACAAAATATCATAACAAAATGAGAAAAGGTGCTTACGATTAATTAAGAAATCCAAATGTCGAACACGACAAGCAATCTAAATCCAAAAGAAAAATCTTGAGGTTCTTCACCTTACAAGATTTGATCCAACCGAAAGAGAAGAAAGAAAAGAGCCAGCGGTGTTTTTCGGTCCAGACAGAGATTTTTAAATTACAAAGTACGAACTCTTCTTAATGCCTAGGCAAAAAACATAAAAATACCCCGTCGTCAGATCTGCGTTTGAATTATCGGCGCCGTGGCACGAAGAGTGATCACGGCGTGGCAGAGGAATGCTCCACGGTGCGAGGAGGAAGCACAGCGCAGCAGACAAACGCTCTACGGTGCGAGGAGGAAGCACGGCGCGGCAGAGGAACGCTCCACGGCGCGAGGAGGAAGCACGGCGCGACAGAGGGGTGCTTCGCAGCGTGATGGGTGGCGCGGCACGACTTCTGGAAAGGTCGGACTTCTCTGTTGCTTTGTCGCGGGGTGGGGGGCTCGTGAAGGAATTCTGCCGCGGCGCGAAAGCTAGAAAATCTGGTACTTAGGACTTATATTCTGCACTTAAAGCTCGATTACTCGAATAGCTTCAAATGTGTGATGAAGAGTCTGATTTGCACACCACCTAAGACAAGAGAACAACACACGAAAACAAACAAGACAGCAGAAAATATCGAAAACGAGAAATAAACGACTAACATGCGAAAAGAACGACTGACGGACTAAAATGACTAACAAAAACCTAAACTCGGGAGAAAAAAACTCACAAATAAACAAATAAAAAGATAAAAAAAATGAGACAAACAGGATGTAGGGTAGCGAGAGCCGAGGAGCAGAGAATTTGTGGGGGGCGAGAGTCGAAGATCAGGGAATTGTTGTGGCGAGATGCGAGATGTTGTGAGAAGCAGGTTGGTTGAGAGATGATGAATTGAGTTCAGTTATATTAGTTTTGACTCGATTATAGTATAATTGACTTCGATTATACAGATTTGACTATAATTATACTAGATTTGACTCGATAATACTAGATTTGACTCGACTATAGTATAATTGGCTTCGATAATACTAGTTTTGAATGGACTATAGTATAATTGACTTCGATTATACTAGTTTCACTTCGATTATACCAGATTTAACTCGATAATACTAGAATTGACTCGACTATAATATAATTGGCTTCGATAATACTATCTTTGAATCGACTATAGTATAATTGACTTCGATTATACTAGTTTCACTTTGATTATACCATATTTGACTCTATTATACTAGATCTTACGCGATTATAGTATAATTGACTTCGATTATACAGATTTGACTACGATTATGCTAGAATTGACTTCGATTATACTAGTTTTGACTCGATTATAGTATAATTGACTTCGATTATACAGATTTGATTATAATCTGCAATCATAAGTTGTTGGCGTTTATGGAAAAATATGAAATTCTTAACTCTTCTAAACTGATACCATCTAATCCAATGTGTAGGTATATTGATTAAATTATGAACAATCGCAACCACATAGATGTAGATTGGCGGTTCTATTCGAATTGATTTAACTAATTTTTCCCATTCTTTTTGTATTAAATCTTTCAATTCTTTTATTATTTTTTTATTTCGTCTAATTTTCCGAATGTTTCTAATTGAGTCTTTTTATTATTTCTATAAGTGTTCTTGTTTGTTCTGACATTTTTGGTGGACTATTCTTAATTTTTATCTTTTTAATTTTTCTTATATGCCCAAAATAGCATTTTCGTATATTGTTATTTTATGCAATTGTTGCTTGTATTTGTATTTGTATTAATATTTTTAATTTTCTGTCACATATGATCATCATATCAAAATAAAAATCTAATTTTTTATTTTCTTGTAAATAAATATACCTTGTTATATCCATTTTTATATTTTGTATTTCTCATTCTATATCAAAATATATTTTTCTTGTAGTCATTTAATTATTATTTTATTTTTAACTCGTTATCTAGCTCTGATACCATTTTTACATTCTTTTTTGAAACATTTCTTTTTGCAAGGTTACACATTTCTTTTTTACTCGTTTTTGCATTCTTTTTTGAAACATTTCTTTTTTACAAGATTACTTAGCAATTTCTGTATAATTAAAGAAGGGTATGATAGTAAATTTGCAATCTATTTTTGTCAAAATATTTGACTTTCTATTTGGTTGTAATGGGTGTTGTAATCTAGGTTGTTTATCTAGAACTTTTTTAAACGTATGCCAAAGACACTATTCCAACGATATGAAACAGAGAACACTACTCATGCGCTTGAATTGCTATAAAATTAAATGTTAACCCGACATGAAACTAAGACGACCCAAAAATAAGTGCAAATACGCATTGTCATTTTGAAGATAAAAGTACCAACACCGTAGATGAAAAAAACGGTTAAACAATTCTAATAAGTTACAATGACTTTGATCCAATGTTCACACCAAAACTCCAAACACAAACATAAGCAAAATAGTCAAATACAACGACACCTCGTTGTCCATATTAAACGTTAGTATTAGATCCTAACAAAAGTAGTTCAAATCATCCATTGCTCCAGTCATTTCATAATAACTCTGAAAGTTATCAAATCTTTGGGGATGAGCCTGAATATGGCCACAGATCCTTCTTCAAGTCCATTGTTGTCCACAAAGGCTCTCATTGTGCCATCTTGCATAAGCTTTTTCCCATGTCCATGAATAATGTTAGCCTCATATCTAGCACCAAAAATTAGTATGATGACTTTATTGTTGTTATTGTAATTCCCTTCGATATGAGTCCTCCAGAAATCCATTAGGATTGGCTGAATAAGAAAAATAACTTGCTCTTTAAAAATTAATTATCTACTGTATGTGGATAATAATCTGAGCTTGTATTAATGCTTACCAGTCATGCACGTTCAATGTGAGTGCGTGCAATGTCCAATTTAAAGAGGTATTGAGGTTCCCTTGCAAGGGCAGTCTCGATATGAATCCAAACTTTAAATTCAAATAAGCTTTTGCGGTCGAAACCAACATGTACCCAGTGCGGATATCTTCGAACCTAACAAAATCAACCCCTCCCTCCGCCAAGAATATGTAATCACCTATTTGGCTCATTGTTACATGATAGGTATGTCCTTCAACAGTTTTTAGAACGCAACGATGCGGTACAAAACGTTGGTATTCACTTTGCAACAGGGTGGGATTCCCTTAAAAAATTAAAGCAAAACATTGTTTCGTTAGGTTTGTGTATTACTCGTGGATAAATGTAAGAGTGGATTATGAAAATTTGTATAAAAAAAATATGAGCTAACCAGGTTGGGTTGTTGTGCATCAAATATAATTTTAACGAATTTTGATAGTCGGCCAGCCATGAGATTGTACCTATGCATAATTCAACAAAGTGTAAATTCTTAAAAGAATTCTTTAAAAGATAGATTATTTAACACGCATTCAGTGAATCACACTATTATACATCAAACTCTTTTTTCTTTTTTTTTTTCAAACGAACAAATTAAATTAAACTAATAAAGGTTTACAAGGTGACCAACTGGTTAAACACCCACAAACCTGAAAATGCAACAACACATCACAGTCTACAACTACTCGGGTGAAACATGAGACTTTTCACCCTCTAAAGCCATCAAGGCTAGATCATAACTAAGAAAAGAAGAACAAGAAGAAGCTAAAAAGATAAAGCATCAAATCAAGATACAAGTTGAAACAACATCTTCAACATAGCAACTGCAAAAGGTCTGACTCATACTCAAAAAAGAGATTCAAGTCAAAATCATCAAGACTTATTCGACTTTTCCATCAGAAATTTAAAGAATTATAATTCAACATAAGAGAGTAATAAATTCATAATAATTCTCATTACCCACAATGAATGAATGAAAATGAACCATTAACTAGCATCCCACAAACATTTTAAATCTTAAATTAAAACATCCAACACAAACATTCATCCACAAATGAGTAATACCAAAAAGAAAAATTTGATATTGAAGAACCCTAGCCAGATTTGTGAAGTTCCCAAAGTACAATATCTAAACACGAAAAAAAAAATCGAGGTTCTACCATATAAAAATTACATTCAAACCTAGATTTAAAATTGAACGAGTTACCTATACGAATCAAGAGTGAAATTGGTTAAAAATCGAGAGTACCTTGGAATCCAAAGTCGAGTTCGAAAAAGAGGATTGCTCGTTGCCTTGGAAATCGATAGCAGGGTTCGTCAGATTAAGTATGGATATTTTGATTTTTTGGTTGCATAATTATGAGCATTATTTTGGGGGTGGGTTATTTCTACCTTCCTATTTAATAAGGAAACTAGTGCAACACCCATATGTTACATGGGTGCTTATTACAAAATTATTTTTTTTAAATTTTAAAATTAATGAAAAAAATTATTTTAAATTAGAAAAGTTATAAAAAATATATATTATTATATATTTTACAACAACACTTGTTACTTGTGCGGCTTACATGTGTTATATTATTGTAACTTTTATAACTTAAATCATATAACTACTTGAAATTAAATATATTACTTGATAAATAATTTAATTTTTCTAGTTAATATTAAAAAATAATTTTACAATAGTTGTAAAGATAAATATAATTATTTTTTTACACATACAATATGGATGTTAAATCGAAGTTCATCAAAAGATGATTAATTTGATATATTATATATATAAAACTGATAAAAAATACAAAAATTATTAACGTTTACATACATTTACAATTCAATATTAATAATAAGAAATAATATTAAAATACAATTAATACATGTAAACATAGGATCTCGAAGCATGCGAGCCTTCCACTTAGGCTCGACACGTTCTGAATTAATATATAGAGGGGATATTTAATTAACCTGGTATAAAAACGACATGTGGCAGTGTCATTTGGTTTGCTTTTGCCTTCTCTTCTTGCGGTGCGCATCCACACATTAATTTCACATGTACGTTAATGTTTCACATCCGTTTTGTTCTGAACTTAACTTTTATGTATGTAGTTCCGTACAAAATTACTCTATGGACTTACATATTACTATTTCCTAAGTTTGAATGTTTATTCTAACTTAGAAGATATTAATATACATTTTGGGGATATTGTCGGTTGTAACTAATAATTTCCCAAACATTTCAGTGTGAACTTATGTGTAATAGCTTGTCTTCTTCTAAGCTATTATAATGGATGTCGAATAATGCAACATGTTCGTGCATATATACTTCAACTGTCTTTTTACATTTGAATTTATTATGTTATTTGTACCAAATAGCAGCCATGGATACCTTCAAACATTGCAAAAGAAACTTAGATTTCATATTTTCTATTCCTACCATATACCTTCAAAAATTGCATAAGAACCTTAGATTTCATATTTTCTATTCCTACTAGTTAATATAGCGACAACATTACTAAAATATGTTTTTACATTTACAGTCCAAGTTTTGAACAACATTCATAGTGATTCCCACTATCCATCACAAAAAGTGATCGATTTACAGAAAAGGTTTGGGAAATAAAAGTTTCAAGTTACATAAGTTCACCCTCAATTGTTGTTACAGTAATTGACATAAAAGGTTCACATAAACGATTACTCGCCAACCACATGAACGATTACATGAATAAGGATAGGCTGCATTCAAGTCACAACAATAAAAGGTTGACATAAACGATTACATAATATAAAATTACAAAACAATTGTCTTCAACTACAGAAAACACACACATAGATCACACTGCATAATATCGATGACAAAACAATTGTACCCAATGACATGAAACTCACATATCACGCTATGCTCATCACAAAACCAACATACATATCAGGAAACAAATGCAATATACATTTTGAACCTTCCACAATTCCACTTCTATTTATAAACTCTCTAGCGCGACCATTTTGCATCAACACTTTCCCATGCCCTTCGACAATTTCAACTACATACTCGCCTTCGGCACATGCCAATGTCCACGAGTCAAGTCATCATACTTACCCACCACATGTGCCCGCCAAAACTGAATAGCGATAGGTTGCATTCAATTATTTTTTTCTTAAAATATGATATAAATACAGAACAAAAAAGATGCCACAAAATAATAACATGTAATTTACAATAATTACTCAATTACCAGTCCTGCACGTTCTATGTGAGTTTTCTTGATCTCAAGTGTAAAATGATATTCCACAGTGCGCTCAATTGCATTTTCCTCAAGAACAGTGACAACAAATTCTTTAAGACTATTGCGTTCAAACCAAACATAATAATCACGCTGAATATTCTCCGCCACAACAAATTCGAACCACCCTTCATCAAATGCTACCCCATAAGCATTACCTCTTATTGTAACCTCATACCTGCGACCTGCTGTTGTAGTTAACGTACATCGAAGAGGTACATCGCACATGTATTCATGCACAAGACTCGATGGTAGCCTCTGTAATGCAAGAAAAATTTATTCATGTCTTCTATGTTTCTATATAAAACTTATAATCAACTACAATGACCAACATAATACAAAATAATTACATTTTCAGAGTCTTACCACTGTTCGTTTAGCCGGATTCGGAACAACGACAAAAAATCGCCTCAGAGGACCATCCATAATCAACACCTGTGCAGTGAGTACTTATATATATCAGCTCTCAAAAATTTTCAGATGAAAAACAAGAGAAAAAAAACCAATACAATACATTATAGATCTTACGATGAAAATTTACTTATAAACATACACATCATTACAAACGAAAACAAATAATTATCATCATCTTCAGTACTGTAACAAAAAAAAAAAACATAAAAAAATCCTAATCTGAAAAATATAATTCAGTTAACCTACTCTTAAACCCTAAATACAGCACAATACTAAAATTTATCAAAACTGGCAATTTCAAACATGTTCTCAACAAAACAAATAAATAAACTCACTATTAAATTTCAAAGAAACAAAAAAACAAACAAAATCAAATTTTAATGTATAGGTATATAAAACTTACGAATTCACAAACAAAAACTTTCCCAATTGCCTTTAAATGACTACAGAAAAAAAAACAGATGGACAAATTGAAACTATCAAGTACCTGATTGAGTAAAATTACAAATTATATTTGCTGCTCTTTATATACGCGCAACAGATGAGGAGCAAGGCGGACTGATCGAAGAAAAGAGGCGGACTGTTCGAAGAAAAAAGAAAAGATACGACGAACTATTCGAAGAAGAACCCTAAAGAGGCGGACTTCTTTTCTCTTTTCTATTTATTTTCCGTTCTTGAGATTTACATTCCTTACAAATTGTATTGCATAGACATTACATAAGCTTTTATGCTACATGTTATTAATATATTTTTGTATATTAACTTTTATTTTTTGAAAAACAACAAAATATTAAATTACAATGGATAAATATCATCAAACAATATACCAATACTTATTTACAAATTTAGATAAGAAATAACTACAAACGACAAATAACTATTTACAATGTAGACAAATTAAATAATTATAAAGCGTATGGGCCGGCTGTGTTTAACACAACCGGAAATTTACTAGTAATTCAAAAAAATAATAATAAGGGGAAAAAAATAAAGAAAAAAATGTGTGGCAAAAAACAAACGGACATATTCTTGGAATACATTTTTTTATAAAAAAAAATTCGACCAAATAAAAATAATAATTATACTATAATTGAAGTCAAATCTATTATAATCGAGTAAAATCTAGTATAATCGAGTCAAACCTGGTATAATCAAAGTAAAAATAGTATAATCGAAGTCAAACTAGTACAATCGAAGTCAATTATACTATAGTCGAGCCAAAACTAGTATAATTGAAGCCAGTTATACTATACTCGAGTCAAATCTAGTATAATCGAGTCGAATCTAGTATAATCGAGTCAAATATAGTATAATCAAAGTCAATTATACTATAATCGAGTCATATCTAGTATAATTGAGTCAAATATAGTATAATCGAAGTCAAACTAGTTAGTATAATCAAAGTCAATTATACTATAATCGAGTAAACAAGTATAACTGTAGTCAAATCTACTATAACTGTAGTCAAATCTATATAGTCGACGTGAATTATATTATAGTCGAGTCAAATTTAGTATAATCGAGTCAAATATAGTATAATCAACTGTTCGATTATACTAGTTTGACTTCGATTTTGCTAGAATTGACTTCAATTGTAATAGTTTTGACTCGGTTATAGTATAATTGACTTCGATTATACAGATTTGACTCGACTATAGTATAATTGTCTTCGATGGCGCCTAGTTTGACTTCGATTATACTAGTTTGACTTCGATTATACCAGATTTGACTCGATTATACTAGATTTTACTCGATTATAGTATAATTGACTTCGATTATACATATTTACTACGATTATACTAGAATTGACTTTGATTATACTAGTTTGATTTCAATTATACTATAACTGACTTCGATTATACTAGTTTGACTGCGATTTGGTGTGGATAACTATAATTTATAAGTTAATTATTCATGTAATTACAAATACTTATATTATGTTCATTTTACTAATAACATTATCTTTCAAATGTGATACTATTATTTAACTTATAATTTGTTATTATACACAAAACACATATTTTTTTTTTTATATTAATTTAAACATTTGTACATATGCACAGGGTTAAATACCAATATCCGTGTAATACACGGTATCGTACTAATCCATCCTAGGATTCCCGAATGCGTTGAGCCTACGTGGCTGCTTCTGGTGCTTCGGAATCCTACTTGGCGAAGAATCATGCTTCGTAATTAGATTTGGACAAATAATATAATTAATAATCTAGGTTCGGACATTCCATAAATATTATTTAGCTAGCTTAGGTATTTTAATATCACTTGTAGTAATATAACCCTTTATTTTTTTTTTTTTTGTATTTTTACATAGTGAGACACTAAGTGATCAATATATCCCTGACTTTTGATTTGTTTCCTTCAATTAGCTATTGAATTATAGATGTATTTTAGAAGTTGATAACTTTTGTATTTCTTATCGGTTTTACATATATAATATATCAAATTAATAATTTTTTCATGATTTTCGATTTGACATCCATATTGTATATAGAAAATAAATAAATTAAATTTATCTTTATAATAAAAAAATAATAATATTTATTAAAATTTATTAGAAAAATAAAATTATTTCTCAGCTGATATATTATGTTTAAGGTAGTTATATGTTGTAAGTTAAAAAAATTATTATAATATAACACAAGTAAGTCACATAAATAAAAAGTGTCATACTAAATATATAATTATATATATATTTAATAAAAGGTATTTAAATTTTCAACTACTTTTTATCATTAATTTTAGATATTAAGGAAAAATTTAGCGAGCACCCGTGTAATACACGGGCGTTGTACTAGCTTATCAATTTATATGAAACATATATATGTGATGTATTCATAACTTGAGAAATAAATAAAAAAAAATATATATGCACATATATTTATTGTACCGAAAAAATATATATACAAAATAAAGATAATAAATAGCATTATACTATCATATACCCTTTCTTACTATTTCGCCCTCACACACATCTCGTCTTCTCGTCTGCAGATTTTCTTCCTTCCTTTCACACATAAACAAACATTCTTTTTGTTTCAAACACCCGATAATCTGGGAGATTTGAGTGTGATTCGCCATTCCTAAACAGAAAAGGGTTTTGGAGCGATAGAGATTAATTTTTTGGTGAAAAAAATGGTTGGCGGGCATCACAATTTTCATTTGCCGCTCCAAAATTTTCAGTACTATATATATCTGTCATCCGAACCGACGATGCACAACAGAAAACCGAGGGTCTTGTTCTTTGATCAACAATTTGTACATCATCCTGAACTTTGGCCTGGTAAGTGAATTCGAATGTTGTGAGTTTTAACTAGTGTTTATTATAGATTTTTAATACATGTTCTTTATATATGATTTTGGATTTTAATTTAATATCTAGAATGTAAATAATAAAAATTGTTTAAGAGGTTTTTAAATATTGGAGTTCGATTTTTTATAGGTGTTCGATTTTATATGATTTTGAAGTGGTCTCCTGGATTTTATTGCTTGAATGCTTGATTTGTGTTGCCGTAAAAACATAGTGAAAAGTATGGTATACCAAGTGTTTTGTATGAAAGTAAGCATCAGCATTTTCGCTTTTTCGTTATGTTTTCTAACCCAGCAGATTGACCATCGTAGTTTGGTGGTGAAATACTTGAGGCTCGATTGTTTAGCTGACTTAGTGACTTCTCCATTGAGTTTTTTAATAATCATTACATATATAGGTTGAATGCATAATCTTTACATATATAGGTTGAGTGTTGAATGCTTTACTTGTTTTAACTGATGTGTATTATTGTATTTCCTGCTGCATATGAACATATATAGGAAGATGATATGCAATATGCATAAGTTTTTTCAAGATAGTGCTTGCCTTCTGCATAAGTTGCGCTCTTGTCGCCTGTTACGGGATTCTTCAGTGTGTTCCTCATCCATTTTGGAGTTAAACAGAAATGATTTTCTTATTTTCCGCCATCCAAGTGTCCAACCTGATGATTTCCTCTGCTTTCTCTTTTGCTTTCGATATTGTTGTTGCAATTCCAAGTGATCTCTTTGCAGCTCGTCCATCTGTGTCTTTATTTGAAATGGTGCAAATAACTTTATGTGATTAATTTATAGTTATGACATCAATTTTAATATAAATGCTAATACTATGAATTTATTTTATTTTTCAGATTGAGGAAATGGCTCCTGGGTTAAGCATAACAAGACTACGAGATCCATTGCAAAGTCGAATCAAGTTCCCCCAGGATTTTTGTCCAAGCAGGTTCATTTAGATCCAGCAAGGGGAATCAAAGGAGTACTACCAAAACCCAGTACTCCATCTAAAGGCAGAACAAATGATAAGTCACCCGCTCCAAATGAATCAGCTGAAGAAAATCAAGTTTCTGAAAGTGACTCTATTCCTCATAACAATGTCATGCCATCTACTGAAGAGACAGTTGTTCCTGTTGGAACCCATGAGGATCTCGATATGCACAAATCACGGACAAACATTCAACATAAACCTATGCGCAGCGGATCAAAAGGTTTGATGTAGAAAACTTACGGCTTAAAATTTATGTAGATCTGGCTGGCCCGAACAGATGACCGCAAATCAAATCTTCTCGGAATCGAACAAACTTGACCAATCCAGAAAGCAGACGAAGCGCTCTCACACGCGCGAGTAAGCTCCAGCAGCTGCAACCTCCCGGTGGCGCGTGCGGGCGCGTGCGGCGGCTGGCGGCGATCTCGACGGCGATCTCTTCGACTCGTCGTCCTGGTCGTCGTGGTATGGTCACTTGCTGGTTTTGATCTCCGGTTTGGATGTATTATAGATCTGATTGGAATCCCGTATATACCTTAAGATCTTCGACTGCATTCTCAAACAGCTATCTAGATCTTGTATCAGTGGAGTACAAGAAATAGAACTACTCCTTGGAAGAGAGAGAGAGGGTTGGACGTGATTCCCAAGGATATGGGATTGTTCTCTTTTTCCATGAGCCTAATGCTGTATATATAGAGCTATAGTAGGGACCCTAAGGAGAATAGGATAAGGGCTTCTAATATATTAATACTATGGAGCAACCCCACAATTAATATATTAATAATATTAAAGTCCACCACAATAATATTATTGCACTCCCCTCACCTATCCCAAATTATATTTGAGACTCCTTATTATAATTATCCGATTTACCTCCCCATGTTTAAGATATAATGTCCATTAATTAATTCGATCACCAATAATCAAGAATTAATTAATATATTATATTACCGAAGCTAGCTCTCGCTCATAGCATTCATATAATGCCGGAATAAATCCACCTGCAGGGTTTAGCATAATATTCCTTCATGAACTCACTTCGGGGACATCATAAGACTAACGCACATGGTGACCGTAAATATCCTAATAGTACATCAAACACATAATGTCATTACCCAATTCATTAAGTACGTCGACCCGGCTTGGA
>CACSLK010020161.1:30494-43688 GCA_902706635.1 Striga hermonthica
CATAGCACCTTAAGTACTGCTCAAGTGTGCGGTTGGTCACCTCCGTCTGTCCCTCAGTTTGTGGATGATAAGCCGAGCTCATGTTTAGCTCGGTTCCCTGCAATTTAGAGAACTCCGACCAAAAACTAGTCATAAATATCCGATCTCGGTCGGACACAATTGACTGCGGCACCCTATGCAATTTCATTACATATTCAACAAACAATTTTGCTATAGACTTAGCCGTGTATGGATGAGTAAGTGGAATAAAATGCGCATACTTGGTAAGGCGGTCGACTACCACCATGACTCCATTGAACCCATTCGAGAGTGGCAACCCCTTGATAAAATCCATGGTGATGTCCTCCCAAATACGTACGAAAACCGGCAAAGGTTGGAGCATCCCGCCCGGTCAGCGCGCGTCCGCCTTAGTGCGTTGGCATTCATCACATCGCCCAACGTAGTCGCGCACATTGCCCCTCAGCCCCGGCCAATAAAATGTGCTCGCAATCCTCATCCATGTCCGGAACACCCCCGAGTGTCCTCCAAACATCGAGTTGTGGAAGTGCCGGATTATGTCCTTGCGCAACGATCCCGCCTTGGGCACGACGACTCGCCCATGATAAAGGAGCAATCCATCGTGCATGTCATGGTCCTCGTCCTCGTCGTGTCCCACGTTCAGCTTCTCGATCACGTCCCGGCAATGCGCATCCTCGTCTTGCGCCATCCGAAGTTTGGCCCAAACGGCCCACGTCGGCCCCGTCACGGCGTCGAGCTCAGCCACGTCTTCCCGAATAGACAGTGCATTGGCCACGGTGTTCTGGCGACCGGGCCGATACACTATCTCAAAGTCGAACCCCATCAACTTGGACATGAACTTCTGCTGCTCGGGGATGATGATCCTTTGCTCGAGCAAGTGCTTGAGCGGCTGCTGGTCCGTGACAATCTGAAAGCGTCGCCCAAGCAAGTACGGCCTCCACACGCTCAGTGCCTCGACCACGGCTAGCATCTCCTTCACGTACGCGGACAGCCCCAAGCGCGCCGGCCCGAGTGCCTTGCTGATATAAGCCAAGGGTCGTCCTTCCTGTACTAGAACCGCCCCGATCCCAATGTCGCTCGCATCTGAGTGAATCTCGAACAACACAGGCGTGGTCGTCATGGCCACCTTCAGCTCCTCGAAAGCCTTCTCGCTCGCCTCCGTCCACTTGAATGCTCCCTTCTTCGTCATCTCCATGAGTGGCTTCGCGATGCTCCCATAGTCCTTCACGAATTTCCGATAATAGCCCGTAAGACCAAGGAACCCTCGCAACTGCGTCAAGCTTGTGGGTTTCGGCCAACCCACCATCGCCTCAATCTTTCTTGGATCTACCTTGACACCATCATGAGAAATAAAGTGACAAGGTACTCGACCACCTCTTGAGCAAACAAACACTTGGACGACTTGATGTAGAATGAGTTAGCCTCCAAGATCCCCAAAACAACCCGCAAGTGCCCAAGATGATCCACCCAAGTCCTCGAATACACCAAGATGTCATCAAAGAATACCAACACAAATTTGCGAAGGTACTCCTTGAAGATGGAATTCATCGCAAAATGAAATGTCGACGGCGCATTGCACAAGCCAAAAGGCATCACGAGATATTCGTAGTGCCCTTGGTGCGTGCGAAAAGCCGTCTTGGGCACGTCTTTTTTGGTCAACCTGATCTGATGGTAGCCCGCGCGCAAGTCGAGCTTGGAGAAGTAGAGCGCGCCACCCAACTCGTCCAGTATGTCGCCGACGCTCGGAATGGGAAAGCGATCCTTCGTGGTAGCCGTATTGAGAGCGCGGTAGTCCGTGCAGAACTGCCACGTGCCGTCCTTCTTCTTCGCGAGCAGCACCAGTGACGAGAACGGGCTCGTGCAATGCTGGATGAGTCCGGACTAGAGCATCTCGCCCACCTGCCGCTCGATCTCTGCCTTCTGAAAGTGCGCGTACCGATAGGGATGCACGTGCACTGCTCGACCCTCCTCGACCAAAGGTATGCAGTGGTCGAACTCCTGGTGCGGCAGCAATCCCTTGGGCTCACCAAGGACCTGGTCGAATTCCTTGAGCAAGTCACGCACCTCGTGCTGCCTCTCCTCGGTCACCTCCGCGTCCTCGCCCGTTTGCTCGACCACGACGGCGTACAACTGCCCGCCACCTCGCCACACCTTCTCGATGCTTTTTAGACCAACCTCTTTGGTTGCCCCTTCACTAGCCTTCAAAGTAACGAGCTGATCACCAGCCTCGAACTTCATCACACCTTTCCGGTAATTAGTCGTCACATCTCCGAGTCCCTCGAGCCACTGCACCCCAAGCACCATATCCGGCCCCACCAAAGGCAAGACAAACAAATCCGCCTTCACCGTCACTCCTTGAAACTTGATCGGCACGCCCCAGTACATCTCCGAGCACCGCAAGCGCTCGCCATTCGACACCCTGACCTCGAACGGCTCAATCGTGGACGTGGGAAACTTGAGTTTGTGAGAAAGAGTCGCATTAATGAAATTGTGCGACGACCCATTGTCCACGATTACTTAACCCGTCGATCCTTCAACCACGCCGGCAACTTCACAGTCCTCGGGCCTTTAGTGCCCGCCATCGCATGGACTGAGATCTCGGCCTCGTCATTGAGCACCTCGACCTCCACCTCTCGTTCTTCCTCGATCACCGGCTCCTCGTCATCCGAGTCCACGAACTCGATCAAGAAATTCTGCTTGCACCGATGTCCCAGCGTATACTTTTCCTCGCACCGGAAACACAACCCCTTCTCACGTCTCCGCGTCATCTCCTCCTCCGTCAACCTCTTCACCTCTGTTGCTGGTGGTCTAAAGGTGCTCGGCGGCCTTGCGTTCGCACTAGGTGCGCCCACGGTCGCCGGCACACGCCGCGGCTCCGGGACACGAAAATTCTTCCGTCCCCTTCGAGTCGCGGCCAAGTGATCCTCCCGTCTCCTAGCAACCTCCATGGCCTTGTGCATGGTCTCCGGCCTCTCCAATCGCACTTCGGCCGCGAGATCATACCTAAGCCCTCAAACAAACGCGCCAATCTCTCGAATTCCTTTTGGTAGTCACGTACACTCCCTGTCTGCCAGATCCGAGTCAGGGCCTCGTCGTGGTTATGATAGTCTGAGTTCCCAAAACGAATAAGGAGCTCGTGTTTAAAATCTTCCCAATGGATTGGTTGTTGCCGCCCGCGATACATGCGCGTGAGCCACTGCCACCACACGTTGGCCTCACCATCTAAATAGTACGCGGCATACCGAACCCAGTCATGTTGCGGCATCTCATTTAAGTCGAAGAACTGCACCGCCCTGTTCAGCCAAGCGTCGGGGTTTGTTCCCGTGAACGTCGAGAGCACGAGCCTCGGTTTCTCGACGCGTGGTTGCTCCTGTACGTTCGACGCTTGCGACCGCTGCTCGTACTCTTCCTCCTCCTCAGGGTTGTGCTCGGCCCACTGCTGCTCCTGTTGCCTTAGATGCTCGCGTGCGTTCACCCGTGGTGGCTCCTGCTGTCGCTGGAACCCGCGCAACACCTCCTCTAGGCGCTGCTCGAGACGAGCTACGGCAGCATTGGTGCTGGTCTGTCCCTCGTCGAGCGATCCAAACCGACCCTCCATGCCCTCGCTTATGGCCTTGAATTGGCCTTCCAAACCTTCGACTCTTTCTTTCAACTCTCGATTGGCCATATCTTTTCTTGCTTGCCTACGTTCTCGACTTCCCAGACTAATTTAGATATATTTTTTTTTTGGCTTTTGACGAATTTTTTTTTTGAACAAACGAAAATTAAGAAACAAAAATTAAAAGAGAATGGGAAAGAGAAGACACACGATCGACCGTCTCCATGAAAGCACCAATGATGAAGACTGTGTGTCTCGATTGCCGACAAGCCGCTCCCGCGCCTTAAATCGTCGATGCTGTGCTTGGAGGTTCACACACTCATGCCCCTTCGAACGATAATTTGCAATAGAACACTTAACGTAAACTAAAGCAAGAGATTTGAACAAAGTTCGGTTTTTGTATTAAGAAGAATCAATGATGTTTAATTTAGAACAAGGCATGCCTATTTATAAGGCTCAAAGTAAAGATCTAGTCCTAATCTACTTAGACTAAACTACTTACTCTAGGAAAGCAATAGAATATAAAGTGTCCTAAACAAACTAGAAAACAAGGAAATAAAATATTAACCAAGCTATCTAGAATATTCTTGCGTGGGACTCCGCGCCTTGCCCCGCGTCCGTGTTCCCTAATCGCCCAAGTACTTGGGCTTCATCTTTAATTCCTGCGCACGCGTCCAGCAGCTCGCCTAATCCTCGCGCGCCTAGACAAGTACGCGCATGCACCCTGTTGCCTGTGCGTTCAAACCCACGCTCGTCCCTGATAGTATCGCGCGCGTCGTCTCCCGCGTGCGCCCGTCCGTCTGCGTATTGCGCCTCACCGACACGGCGACTTAGCCTTCTTCGCGCATGCCACGCGCGACTCACTGCGTTCTTGAGCCTTCTCGCCGTGTCCGCATCATTGCGTCCGTACGTGCGTGCGGTACTCCATCCTCCGTACGTTGCTTGCGTGAATATATCTTAATCTCTCTTAACTTGTACTTATAATATAGCTTAAGAGTAAGGTAAAAATTTGCCAATTGCATAATATAAATAGATGAACGGATGGTGAAGTATTTGGGTGAAAAAAATGGAAGAGAGCTCCGGGCCAATGGCCGTGCGCCACTTTCCTTGCTCCTAAGGCCTTAGGTGGCCTTTTTACTAGCTTAGTCCTCAACTTGTCTGCTTAGTCACTCCTTCCTAAACTTCCAGCTTCCACGTATACTTAATGCAATGATGATATTCACGTGAAGTTTGCTCCATAAATTTGGACATTGAGTAAAGCATGGTTTAGACATGAACTAAGAATGATTAGCACTAACTAAGCATAATTGCTTAATGTGCTAAGGATCATTGATGCTAAGCGCACGCTTAGGCATTGCTAAGCATCTTGAACGCTAATGACGCTCAGTAAATAAATGGACGTGCACGATCAAGCATGATCAGGCTCGACAATATTTTTATCGAGCGATTGAACATGAATTAACTTATTCGAACGTTCTTGCCTTGAATAATTAGTCCCGAATGATAATGATCGATAAAATAAATATTTCAGAACTAACATGTAATTTACATTAATAACATAGCGGGCTATTACAATCTGCCCTCCTTAAAATATTTCCGTCCTCGAAAATACAAAACGGAACATATATACATAGAACATAAGAACTATATACATCAAAACTAGAAATCAAGAAAACGAGCGCGAATATCAGCCTCCTGCTCCCAAGTGGCTCCGTGGCGATCCCACTGAATACGAACGAGGAGAACATCACGCTTCCGGAGCCGACAAACCCGTCGGTCTAGAACAGCTACCAGTCTCTCCTCGTAAGATAAATCGGGTTGAATATGAATATCAGTATGCTGAAGGACATGGTCTAGATCGCACACGTACTTGCGTAACATGGATACATGGAAGACATTATGAACATTGGACAACTCGAGAGGTAAGGCTAATCGATAAGCAACTTCGCCCACTCGCTCGAGAACTTCGAACGGGCCAATGAATCGAGGGTGTAACTTTCCTCTCTTCCCGAATTGAACGATCCCTCGGAACGGACGAACTCTAAGAATGGCTCGCTCCCCAACCTCAAACTGGATATCTCGCCTATGCTGATCGGCCGATGACTTTTGCCGACTCTGAGCTGTCTTTAGCCTTTGCCTGATCAACTCCACATGTTCTGCCATTTCCTCAATCATCTTCGGACCGAGTACTCGACGCTCACCGACATCGTCCCAATAAAGAGGGGAACGGAACTTACGACCGTAAAGTGCCTCGTAAGGAGCCATCTGAATAGAAGCATGATAACTGTTGTTGTAAGCAAACTCGACCAATGGCAATAACGACTTTCACTTAGAACCCCTGTCAACAACCAAAGCTCGTAGCATCTCCTCCAATGTCTGAATGGTCCGCTCGGTCTGTCCGTCAGTCTCTGGATGGTAGGCTGAACTGAACTCTAATCGCGTTCGCATCCCTTTTTGCAAACTCTCCCAGAATCTGCTGGTGAATCTGGGATCTCTGTCTGAAACGATAGTAACGGGCACTCCATGGAGTCGAATGATACCACGGGTTTAAATCTCAGCCAACTTGTCCAAAGACATATTCATCGATACTGGTAAGAAATGAGCAACCTTAGTCAATCTGTCCACCACGACCCAAATAGCATCGTGATGTTCAAACGACCTCGGTAACCTGGGACAAAATCCATCGTAACCTCCTCCCATTTCCACTTCGGAATCTCGAGTGGTTGCAGAAGGCCCAAGGGACTCTTGTGTTCTGCTTTGACTTGCTGACAGGTTAAACATTTCCTCACAAAGTCGGCTACGTCCTTCTTCATCCCTCACCACCAAAACATATTTTTCAAGTCATGATACATCTTCGTGCTCCCTGGGTGGGTTAAATAAGGTGCAGTATGAGCTTCGGTCAGTATCTCTTTCTGCAACATCTCGACTTTTAGTATGATAATCCTGCCTCGAAATTCCAAGGCCCCATCAGTGCCTCGGTAGAAACCCTCAACACCTCCGGTGCGGACTTTGGCATCAATAGCACGAACAAATTCATCAGAAGCTTGCTCCCGTCGGATCCTTTCCCGCAACGTAGGCTGGACCTGCATAGCACTGACACTCTCTGAGATCACTGTAGGAAGTGCATCAACAACCTGAATCTGCATCCGGGCGAACTCCTGGATAAGACGGCTCTGCTGAGTAACAACATAAGTCAAGTCACCCTTCACCTTGCGGCTTAGGGCATCAGCAACGACATTCGCCTTCCCCAGATGGTACTGGATAGTACAATCATAATCCTTGACAAGCTCTAACCAACGACGATGTCGCATGTTGAGCTCCTTTTGAGTGAAAATATACTGTAAGCTCTTGTGATCGGTGAAAATCTCGCATCGACCGCCGTATAAATAATGTCGCCAAATCTTGAGGGCATGAACAACTGCGACTAGCTCCAAGTCGTGCGTAGGGTAATTCTGTTCATGTGGCTTTAGCTGGCGTGAAGCATAAGCAACGACCTGGCCCTCCTGCATGAGTACGCATCCCAAACCCTGTCTTGAATCATCACTGAAAATGGTGAAACTCCGAGACGGATCTGGAATAGTCAACACCGGTGGTGTGGTAAGCCTCTTCTTGAACTCCTTAAAGCTCGATTCACATCTATCTGTCCACTCGAACTTCACAGATTTCCTCGTCAGGTGGGATAATGGAAGGGCAATCTTGGAGAAACCCTCGATAAACCTGCGGTAATATCCAGCCAAACCAAGAAAACTGCGAACCTCAGATGGAGTTTTCGGTGCCGACCAGTTCTGAACAGCGGCAACCTTGGATGGATCCACCTCGATACCTGCCTGAGTGATAACATGACCAAGAAAGGCTACTCGCTGAAGCCAGTCGCATTTGGAGAAATTAGCATATAACTTTTCACGTCTAAGTGTTTCAAGCACAACCCTCAGATGCTCCTCGTACTCCTTCTGGCTCTTGGAGTAGATTAGATATCATCAATGAAAATAATAACAAACTGATCAAGGTAAGGATGGAAGATACGGTTCATCAGGTCCATAAATACTGCTGGAGCATTACTGAGGCCAAATGGCATGACTATGAACTCATAATGACCGTACCGAGTACGAAAAGCGGTCTTTGCAATGTCAGACTCCTTGATCTTCAGCTGATGGTAACCTGATCGTAAATTAATCTTGGAGGACACACAGGCTCCCCTTAGCTGGTCGAACAAGTTGTCGATTCTGGGAAGCGGATATATTCTTGATGGTCAACCGGTTAAGATCCCGGTAATCAATACACATGCGCATAGAATCGTCCTTCTTTTTTACGAAAAGAATGGGTGCTCCCCATGGTGAAACACTCGGTCGGATAAAATTGAGTCGCAATAACTCCTGGATTTAGGTCTTAAGCTTTTGCAGTTCTTTCGGCGCCATTCGATAAGGTTCTTTAGAAACTGGGCCTGCTCCTGGAATAAAATCAATAGAGATATCTACCTGCCGGTTAGGTGGTCCTCCTAGAAGTTGGTCCAGAAACACATCCACAAACTCACGAACAATAGGAAGGTCGTGAGGTGTCCGTGCTTTGGGCTCATCGCTGACGAGGCTCATAAGATAACCCTGACAATCTCCTCGTCGTCACATCTTCTTGGCTTTCGCCATGGAAATAACATGAGGTAAAGAACGAGTCTTGGTATCAAAGAAAGTAATATGATCATCTCCCGGAAGATAAAGAGTAATCTCCCGGTCATGGCATCGAATATCTGCATGAAAATGTGTTAGCCAATCCATACCGAGAATGAGGTCAAAATCTCTCATCTCGAGAACATAAGCATCGGTAGACAAGATACGACCATCGATAGAAAGACTGAGATCAATATCTTTGGCATCGATCACTATCTTTCGTCCCGAGGCTAAACTCACCTCGAGAGGATCGACAATGGTAATGGAATGTACTCCAATGGCATCAAGACATCGTTGCGATATAAAAGAGTGGGTTGCTCCAGTATCAAATAAAGCAAAGACAAGAACATCTTTAAGCATAATCATCCCAGACATAGTACCTGGGTGCTGCTCCGCCTTGACCTGATCAACAGCATAAACACGAGCTTGTTGTTTGCCCTTCTGCTGCTGCTGGAGTGGCCTCGGGGCCTGTTGTCTGGGCTGTTGCTGCTGTTGTGGCTGCTGTCATTGCTGCGGTCGCTCTGGGCAGTTGTTGACAAAATGTCCGGGCTGATGGAAGTAATAGCAAATGTCCTGGCCGAAATGACACTCTCCACGATGGGGTCGTCCACAAGTAGCGCATGGTGGAATCTACTGTGGCCTGGCAGCACCTTGTTGTCTCGGACGGTCCCTCCTGTCGTTCTGAAAGTCTTTCCCTTTCCTCTTCTTGTCCCTCGGTTGTTGGACAACAGCAGGTTGAACGGGTGGTATTATGGATGCTTGGGCAGGGGCAGATGGCTGAAGATGACCCTGGTTGGCTTCCCTCGGGATGCTGGCATCAACTTCCTGAGCTATGGTGACAGTACGGGCATAGGTCTGAATGCTGTGACCTACAATGTTATGACGGACTACTGGCAAAAGCCCGTCAGTGAAACGCCTCGATCTCTTTGCCTCGATGCTCACCAAATTAGGAACAAAGGCTCCAAGTCGAGTGAACTCTCGCTCGTACTCGTCCACGGTATGAGTACCTTGTTGGAGTGACAGAAACTGACGCTCCATTTCGGCTCGATAGTACGCGGGATAATATTTCTCTCGAATCAACTCCTTGAACATGTCTCACGTACAACCTTCCTTTTCTCCTGGACGCATTCCCCAGTAGGCGTTCCACCAGAGACGTGCGTCACCTGTCAGTTGGATATGTGCGCATAAAATGCGATAACGCTTGGGACAGTCCATGACTTCGAAAATCATTTCAAGGCCCTGAACCCATTCGTCAACGACTCGAGGATCTCCCTGGCCGGAGAATTTCTCGGAATGGTAGTCGCGAAACTGAGCGACTACAGTGGCCTGAGGGACCGCAGGATGATCTGGCTCCCTACGTGGCGACATCTGAATATTGGAAATGTTCAACATTATCAGACACATGGAAAATACTTTAGCTGATTAATAAAGCGCACAAATCTCTTGACGAGTTGCTTAACATGACCTCGGAAATACTAATATTACTTATGGATATACTGAACTATGAATCCTGAACATGATTCGAGCACCTTAACTAAGTCATAACTGTGGTTTTTCTGAGCATAAACATAGTAATTTATTTATAATTTAGAAACATGGATCAACACTTACCTGTAGTCGGCGAGGTGTGAGCGTGACGTGTTCAGGTTTTAAAAATTTCTGACTCGTAAAAGTTTTCAGAGACACAGAAACGTGCTCTGATACCAACTGTAACACCCCGCTATGTCATAAATATCAGAGTTAAATTTTCGCAAAATCTTTTAATAATATTACTGATTAGTTTGCGAAATCATGTTTCGGAGTGCTACCATAACGATAAATTTACCTGGAAAACCGTTACTTTAGTTTTTAAGAAAAACGGTTTATCATAATATAAACAATCCGACCAGTAATCAGATCAAAAGTCTAAGTTTGACAAACAGTAAAATCAGCGGAAAACATAGCGTGGCAAAACGTTTAAACTCCAATACGGGAGATAGTAACAGCACTGCTATGCCAAATTCAAACATGTAGACAAAATCCTGAACTGGCCGTCATACTAAAGTAGGAACTCATACTAAAGTAAACAGTGAAAATAATTGCAATATCATGATCCTGGTATAGACATAAACATAACATAGCATGATACCGGTAAACCATTGCCATAACATGAACCGTTGCCTCATAACCGTTACCTCATCTGCCAGCATGAAAATGCCGAACACCATGTGCATACTCTAGTGGGCAGACTAGGCCACTAGAACCCAGAATGGACCAGTGACCATTTTAAGCGGATTCATACATAGCATGATACATACCTCAAACATGGTACCGTAATTATAATCAATGTAATACCCAGTCTGAGTCCCCACATGATCCGTTGATATGAAAATGGTAGTGCTTCTAACAGTAGCCTGATCAAACTGTAAAATAATATAAACAAATACTAAGTACTATGCTCAGACTAATTAAAATAGCTATTTAACATGTTAAGATGCTCGACTCTAACTTGACATGATATTTGAACTTAACCAGTATAATCGGAACCGGTTGAAATCGAAACTGAACTGACATGAATTTACTGAACTGGACCGGACCCGGAATTTAACTGAAAATTTGACATATACATGAACCAGATACCTGAACATTAAACTATAAGACGAACCGGTCTGAGCCGGTCAGTTTCCAGTCTGGCCAGATCGCCGGCCTGCTGTGGCCAGGCGGTCGGCCGCTGGCTCTGCCAACCGACCTACGAAGGCCTCGGGCGCGGGCTCTGCATGGACTGGGCGCGGCATGAAGCTGCCGGCCTTGATGGGCATGGCTGGGTGCACGGGCATGGTCGCTCATGCGCGCTGGCATGGACTGGGTATGACTGGCGTGCGACTGGACATAGCGGACATGACACTGGCAACTGGCGTGCGTATTGCGCACACTGGAACAACCATCTGCGCTGCCGGGCACTATGAGTGTTGGTACTTTCGCGACTGGACACTGCCGGGCGCTGCCGAGCACCGCGACAAGCATATGAGCACATGGACGCGCGCATGGGTGCTGACTGGCGTAACCTGTTACCGCGCGGGTGTTGGGTTCTGTTAGGAACGTCAAACAACATGCACAGCATTGAACTTTATCGAAATAAATCCTAACGCAGCGGAATCTATAGTTAGGATATGGACGTTTACCTTTAAAATTTTTTTTAGCCGACTCTGAGACGATGTAGAGTACCGTTCGTGAAGTTCGTTTGAACACCACAACCTAATGGGCAGATAGGTTTGGCCTTTAGTCGATTCTAATCGACACGTCAAACGGATCACGGTTGGACAACACGCGGGTCTTGGTCGTCGGGTGCAGTGGGCGTGCGAGTCGGGCGCGGGCAGCGAATGGGTGCGCGGGCAGCAACGGACTGGCGCTGGTAGCGAGCATGTGCGTTCACGCGGTGCGCTTCTCCTATGCCGAGGCGGACTTGCGTCGTGCGTCTGGATCACGCGGCTTGCTGGGCACGGCAGCAGGGACGCGATCGGATGGTGCGCATTCGTGTTGGACTGGCGCTGGGTCGATGCGATCGGCGATAGCGAGCAGCAGAGGCGAACGAGTGGTACGCGACTGCTTCCTGGGAACGATCAGCGATCGCGGTGCTACACGAACGGGCGTTGGGCCCTCGTGCGGTGGTCCTGGGCGTCGCTTCTAGGAGCTGGGGCTGGGCTCGGCTGGGTGCGGTCGTGGGCGGTTGCTCGCGGTAGCGATCGGCTGGGCCTGACTGGCTTCCGGGGGCAGCGGCGATTTCTGACGGCGGTCGACAGCGGGGATCGGCGGCGATCGGCTGAGGAAATTAGCCAGAAATATATATGTATAAAGGCTCGAATAAATTGTACTCAAAAGCCTTCTAACGGATTACCTAAACACCTATTCCAATTAAACTTGGTGGAGCGTTTAATCGAATCTCCCTAACTATCGAACGATGTAATTCTCTCGTGTATGTAGAAGATAAAATCGGCCAAGGAAACATTGTAGAAGAGGTTGGGACATGGTGTATTTATAGGCTCCATTAGGGACCTTAAGGAGGTGCTAAATATGGACTTATTCCATTAGAAGACTAATTTAATGTTGGAAAGAAATCTCCTACTAATCCTCTCCTTCTAGAAGACTCCTAAGTCTCCTAACAATAGAGAAGATCCTTGTAGGAATATCTTTCATAATTAAATTAATAACCATGGAATAAAATTAATTCCTAATTTAGGAAGCCTAATTTTACTCCAGTTAAAAATATAATGTAGGAAATATATTTCCTACTAATCTTCACCTTCTAGAAGACTCCCAAGTCTCCTAACCCCAAGAGAAGATTCTAGTAGGAATTTTATTCTCCTAATTAATTAATTAATATGGATAAAATTAATTCCTATTTAATAGAATTAAATAATAAAACATCCTCTAGAGTAATATTATTGCTCTCCCCATTTAGCCACTATTTTACCAATAAAATCGAGCCTCCATGATTAAATAATATTAATCTGATTGATCGATTTACCTCCTTATGTTTAAGATATAACGTCCGTTGATTAATTAAATTACTGACAAATTAATTAATCAACTTCTTATTCATTTCCGAAATTAGTACCACCCAGTCTTTAACCATTATGTCAGACAATCGTCTACCTGCAGGGTTTAACATAATGTTCCTTTCTGAGATCATTTCGGGGATGTCATCCATCCAGTGCACTCGAACATAGTGACTGTAAATAATTTATAATAGCACATCATATAATTATTCTTACCTACCAAAATACCTCGTATGTCATCCTAACAGAATAGGAATCACTTGGTAAATCAAATAAATAATAAATAAAAATATATGCCTATATTATATTATCTTACAGCTTAAGAGAACGCATCAATCACTGAAGGTATAGGTTACGACAACGGTCAGTGAGTCTCATATCC
>CACSLK010020200.1:52886-71561 GCA_902706635.1 Striga hermonthica
GTTCATCTTATTCTATAACATGTTCATTTTATTATGTAACATTTTCATCTTATTCTATAACATGTTCATTTTATTATGTAACACGTTCATCTTATTTTAGAACATGTTCATTTAAATTTCATCTGTGAAAATGTAACATTTTCATCTTATTTTATGACATGTTCATCTTAGTCTATAACATGTTCATCTTACTATGTAACATATTCATCTAATTATATATTTATGTCATAATCTTCCAATAAGATAAATTAATTGTAAAAAATAATAAATTAATTGTGTTCCAAAAAATATCAAATGTTGTCTCTATTTGTAGAGAATGAAAAAATATGAATTTTGATATTTTTATTTTTATTTTTTTGATACAAAATATGAATGATAATTTAATTTATATAATATAATATATGAATTTTATTACCCAATAGAAATGAGACACATGTCCCATTTTAAAAAAAATGTCTTACCTCCTTACCTCACGCGCTTTTGAGGGGATGTATTTCACAAAAGGCACTGGCACACCTAGCAAGGTGTGCCAGTGCACAGAGGGAAACACATTGTACATAAGTATGATCTAATAATAAACTTCTGATTCATACCTACTAAACCTTTATCAAGATAATAATCATAAATTAATTATTTACAACAGTATTTAACAGTGCCAAGCAATATTATAATATTGCGGACTTTTTTTTTGTTAATATAATATTGCGGACTTTACCATGGTACAATGCCAAGCACTTGATACAGCTATAAACTTTCAGACATCAAAGATAATGTCTATCTGTAAATCCAAATTTTTGCATATTTTGGATTAGTTTCTCATAGTTTAATTTCCGGACTACGGCTGTGAAATGACATATAGTGCAATTTAAGTATAACAAAACAACTGAAAAATACCAAACAGGCTATATCATTTTCCTAATAAATTTCTCCACAAGCAAAGTCTCCAGGTGACCGGGTCACATGTAAGGCCATTACATTCTTCAGTAGTAAAGAGCTTGTTGGACCTATGACCTCAGTTAGAAGCTTCAAGAAATGTCTCATTACTCGAATAGACTACAAAATAAAATAATGAGTTCTTTTATCAGACTTAGGTCTAAAAACTTGAACAGCAATGTAACCAACAAGCAAGAAAAATAACTTTATATGTATTTGTTTCGTGAAACCTTCAATTTTACCTGGCCATCCATGCCCTTAATAGCCGCTGCAGCTTGCTCTAAAGTTCCATACTTAACGAAACCATAACCCTTCGAGTAGCCATTTACACCAGTGACCACTTTAACTGCAACGAAAACGATAGCCAATTGTCAAAGGAACTTCTGTCTGCCCTACTAAATGACTCCAAACAAAGAGAAGAAACACACCGTGGACCACTACACCGTACTTGGCGAAGGCATTACGAAGGCCTTCTGTTGTTGTGCGTTTGCTAAGTCCTGTGTAGAAAATCGAAGAGAGAGATTGGGAACAAAATTTTATTTCATCACACCTGAAAATTGTACATGCATGACCGCATTTATAGTTCTTATGCACACGAAGAAACGGCGTCTTATTACAACATTATTAGGCTAGGATCTAAACGACGCCGTATCAAGCTGAAAACGCAACACGATTATGTAATTCATACGCGATTTATTCTAAGCACTATTAGAGCAGTTATAACTGCATATTAGACTAAAAACAACACTTATAATATGGAAAGGTCAAATATAGCCCTTTATTTTTACACCCCCTCCTCAAGTTGGAGTGTGATGGAGTTGGCAAACACCCAACTTGAACAGTAGACGCTGAAAAACGGTCGAAGGCAAGAGTTTGGTGAAAAAATCCGCAAGCTGAGCCGAGGAATGAACATAAGTAGGAAGAATGAAACCAGCTTTGTACTTCTCTCGAACTATATGGCAATTGATCTCCAAATGCTTGGTGCGTTCATGAAATACGGGGTTGGCTGCTATATGCATAGCTGCATTATTGTCACACCAGAGATTGATTGGTAAGGAAGAAATCACATCCAAATCTTTGAGCAGAGAATAAATCCATTGTAGCTCACAAACGGTTGTTCCCATGGACCTGTACTCGGCTTCAGCCGATGACCGGGCAACAATCACTTTTTTCTTACTTTTCCAAGAGATAAGGATGTCACCTATGAACACACAGTAGCCAGTGATAGATCTACGAGTATCTTTGCATGTAGCCCAGTCTGCATCACAAAATGCAGTTAACTTTGTATCTGACCTGGAGTTGAAGAAAATGCCAAGGTCTGTAGTGCCTTTCAAGTATTTGAGGACTGATAAGGCTGCATCCCAATGCTCAGTGAAAGGGTTGTTAACAAATTGACTCAATTGTTGTACTGCATAACTCACATCTGGTCTTGTCATATTCAAATAGAGAAGTCTTCCTATGAGCCTCCTGTATTTTTCAGGCTCTTCCAAGGGATGTCCATCAAAGCCAGTCAATCTAAGGCCTGGAGGTAAAGGAGTGGGAGATGCTTTGCAGTCAGTCAATCCCATGTCTTGAAGTAAGTCCACAATGTACTTTCTTTGGCAGAGATGGATTCCAGCTGCACTTCTTGAGATTTCAACTCCAAGGAAATATTGAGCAAGCCCCATGTCTTTAATGGTAAAAAGGTGGTGAAGATGGTTCTTCAAGGCTGTAAGCTGCTCCAAATCAGATCCCATTATAAGAGCATCATCTACATAGACCAACATGGCAAGATAATGACCTTCCTTGTGCTGTGTAAATAAACAGTGATCTTGAGGTGACTGAGTGAGTCCATATTCCTTTAATATTTTAGAGAGTTCACAATTCCACTCTCTAGATGCTTGCTTGAGACCATAAAGGCTCTTGACCAACTTACACACTTGTCCCTTTGACCCTTTTGTATATCCTTGAGGTAGTTTCATGCAAACTTCTTCAGTAAGTATCCCATGGAGGAAAGCATTGTTGACATCCAACTGCATTATGGGCCATTCTCTGATTGCAGCCATAACAACAAACATTCTGACAGTGACTAATTTTGCCACTGGAGAAAATACATCAAAGTAATCAACACCTGCAACCTGTGTGAAACTCTTTGCTACTAGTCTTGCTTTGTATCTATCCACTGTCCCATCTGCTTTCCTTTTAATTTTATAGACCCACTTTGACCCAATTGCCTTTTTTCCAGGTGGTAATGAAGACAGCTCCCAGGTATTGTTGTCTTCTAAAGCTTGCAGCTCTAATTCCATAGCCTTGACCCACTGTTGATCCTTGACTGCTTGTTCATAATGTGTGGGCTTCTGTCCAACAGCAATGTTTGCGAAAAAGGCTTTTGCATGTTCTGTACTTGAGTGACACACATAGTCTCTCATCCAAGTTGGTTGTCTTCTAGCTCTCCTGCCATCTTGCACTGTGATTGACTCTTGATTGTTGTGATTGTCACTGTGCTCATTTTGTGTTGTGGTATTGTGTAAATCTCCAACAAGTGGTATTGGTAAGTCTTGTGTTGATTCTTTCTTCTTCCAGGGAAAAATTTCATCAATAACACAACATCTCTTGAAACAAATATCCTGTCATCCTCAATATCAAGCAGTATGTAACCTTTGCATCCCTTTGCATACCCAAGAAATGTACTTTTCTGTGATGTGGGATCCAGTTTACCTTTGGCAGGATTAGTATTTGCTGCATAAGCTAGACAGCCAAAAGGCCTGAGCTTAGAATAATCTGGTTTTTCTTTGTATACCCTTTCAAAAGGAGTTTCCCAGTTGAGCACTGCACTTGGTAGCCTATTGATTATGTGAGCTGCTGTAAGTACTGAGTAAGGCCAGTATTTCATGTCCAATTTAGACTGAAACATTAAACCTCTTGCCACCTCAAGGATGTGTTTATGTTTTCTTTCCACAACACCATTTTGTTGTGGTGTATAGACACAAGATTTTTGATGTAAGATTCCTTTGTCTTCAAACAGCCTTTGGCACTGAACCCCAATGAATTCTAGCCCATTGTCACTTCTGACCTGTTTCACTTTCTTGTCAAATTGAGTTTCTATCATAACAATGAAGTTTCTTAACTGAACTGCTACTTCCCCTTTGGTTCTCAAGAGTAGAATCCATACAGCTCGGCTGAAATCATCTACTATTGTGAGAAAGTAAGGGGTATTAGTTATAGAGGTTTCTCTGCATGGCCCCCAGATGTCCACATGTAGAAGATCAAAGCACTCAGTTGACTTAATACTGCTGATGGGAAAAGAAGACTCGTGCTGCTTTGCCTTAAAACAGATTTCACATTCCCTTAAGAGTTGCTCACCTTCAGTAGTGAGGTGATTTTTCAAGAAGTCTATTTGTTTGAGTGCCCCAAATGAAGCATGTCCAAGTGTTCTGTGCCATTTTTCAATTGAAGTTTGACAGCTATAGCTCAGTTCCTTCTCAAAAGGAGCATAATCAAGTATATATAGTTTATCCTTCATTATACCTGTCCCCAAAATCATTCCAGTGATAACACATTCCAGCTTGCATCCTTGTGAATCAAAAAAACACCTTATGGATGATTTCAAGCATGTCTGAGTGACTGACAAGAGATTATATTTAAAAGATGGCACATATAAAACTTCATGCAGTGTGAGATTCTTTGTAACCTGCACATCTCCAACTTGTGTTACCAATGTAGTGCTTCCATCTGGCATATACACAGCAATAGGTACACTCAGAATTTTAATATTCCTCATTAGGGCCTTGTTAATGCACATATGCTTGCTGGCCCCAGTATCAATCACCCAATCACTGTCTTTCACCTTTTCATGCATGGAAAGTGCATAATGCTTACTGTCAGGTTCATTATAGACTGCAAAATTCACATAATGATCTTCTTCTTTATGTGCTTTCCCTTTATCTGTCTCATTTATGCCTTTTCCCAGGAGTTTTGCCACTTCATGTGCCAATGCTGAAATGTCAGTGAAAGAAGAGCCCTTAGTGTGCTGTGACTTAGGACCATCATCTGCCTGTGCCATATTTGCAGTGCCCCTAGGCTTTCTATCCTTGAACCACTCTGGGTACCCATGCAATTTGAAACAGGTGCTCCTGTCATGACCATTTCTTCCACAATGATCACATAGCATCTTTGCCTTTTCTTCTCTTGAAAATCTCTGTCCATCTTTGCCTATCCTTTGAGGGAAATTCTGAGATCTCATATATTGCTCCTTGTTGACTGCATTTTATTTTATAGCCATGGCCATAGAACTATTCAATTCATTAGAGCTCGAGTAAACAAGCCTTTGCCTTTCTGCAGACAACACCATTGAGTATGCTTTGTTCACATTAGGTATAGGATCCATTAGCAGCAGCTGATTTTTAACATGATCAAAACTGTCATTGAGCCCCATTAAAAACTGCATTAGCTATGTCTGCATCTATTGCTCAGCTACTTTTTTTCCTATCTCACAATTGCAGGCCATTTGAGGCATCAAGCATCCCAACTCATCCCATAGTTTTTTTAACTTGCTAAAGTAGGTCATAATTGAATCATTTCCCTGTTTCAGACTAGAAATGTCTCTCTGCAACTGATAGATGAGAGGACCATTGCTCTCCCCAAATCTATGGTAGATTTCATCCCATAGAACCTTTGCGGTGTCGGCATATAGAAATGTTTCAGCAATATCCTTCGAAATCGAATTCAAAATCCATGAAATTACCATCCAATCTACTTTCCTCCATTTCTCAAAATTCGGATCATCCGATTGAGGAATTTCAACAGATCCATTAATGAAACCTAGTTTAGTTTTCGCGCCTAGCGCAATCATGATGGATCGTTTCCAGGCTAAAAAATTCGATCCATTCAGCTGATGAGAGACGAGCTGCAAACCTGGATTATCGGAGCTGGTGAGAAATAGAGGATCGTCTTCTCGCGCATCTGAGCTTGCAGCAGTTCGCGCATTGAGTAATGGCCAAGCATCGTGTGATCGATTGTTCGCCATGGATGAAGAAGCTCAGAAGAATATAGAATCGATGTAGGCTCTGATACCATGTAGAAAATCGAAGAGAGAGATTGGGAACAAAATTTTATTTCATCACACCTGAAATTTGTACATGCATGACCGCATTTATAGTTCTCATGCAAACGAAGAACGGCGTCGTATTACAACATTATTAGGCTAGGATCTAAACGACGCCGTATCAAGCTGAAAACGCAACACGATTATGTAATTCATACGCGATTTATTCTAAGCACTATTAGAGCAGTTATAACTGCATATTAGACTAAAAACAACACTAATAATATGGAAAGGTCAAATATAGCCCTTTTATTTCTACATCCTGAAACTCATAATTTGAAATATTTAAAAACTGAGCTCATGTGGTTAGTTCAGGACAAACCTTAAGATGTAACTAGAAGCGACTAATTATCAGCAAGAAAACCAACAAAAAGAAAAAAAAAGGCAATAGGAAATTAATTCCTCCAAATTGTTGCACGAAATGAAATCAATGTCGCAGAATGCAGAAATGCAACTGACTATAGAATTATATCTAATGGACAAAATTACAAAGGAGAGAGAGAGAGAGAGAGAGACCAGAGACGAAGAGATTGTTAGAGGGTTCAGCCGGAGGAGGCTTCTCGACTTTAGTCTGAGGCAAATCGAAGGGGAAAGCGGACTACAAACAATCCCCTTAATCCCCTTCCCATCTGTGAATTAGCAGAAATCGCCGCCACCGCCATCCTCATCGCCATTTCTGGGTTCCTTCAGCTCTTAGGGCCAGCCAGGGGGTTTAAAAGAGATTTTTGGAACGATGAAATGTCAATTGGGAGCCTTCACAAGGTTTGTGTATGTGGTGGGTTGCTTGGCCTGGATCACTTGTTTTATTAGAGTCCGGTGGAGGAAGTTGGCATTTTGTTGGCTAAAAGGCATAAACGTACCCCTACCCACAGTGTTAATAATGTTCACTATTTATGTGACATGTACACATTAACATTAATATGTTAAAAAAAAAATATCATTAATCTGTGCATGTTATATAAGCGGTAGACATATTAATATATGGTCACCGTGAGTAGGGGAGCATTACTCTAAACGTACCTACCATTTAGCAAAATTGCAAAACACAAATCTACTGTGGGTGTGTCTGGCTATGAGACGATCATATTTTTTTAGAAAATTACTCTATAAAATAACTAAAACCATATACTAATAAAATAATTTATTTGCAAATATTTTTAAATTGGCAAAAATATTAGCAAGAATATCAGATACACACATATTTTTGTAACATGTTTTTTAATAGATAATTAATAACAGGTTGGTTTTTGAACGGTAACTTTCAAATTTTTGAGATTCTAATTAGAGTTAATTTTTGAATGGTAACTTGTTTATTTTTTGTGATTCTAATTTGTGTAACTTCCCATAATCATTCGCATAACACCTCTATCAGAACTCCTCAATGCACATGTGTAACGCCCCGTTATTTTAAATAGAAAAATAATAAATTATTTTTCAAAAAAATCAGAGTTAAATTTTTAAAAATCAATTTTAAAGGTTTAGATAACGGGCGCTACTCAACAACTTCACAAATCAACAATTAAGTCAACACTTAACTCTCGGGGATTACAATCATCCCGATAAACATCTCATGCCAACAATAAACATGCCTTGATAATTATTCAATCATAAAAATAATTTTAGTTCATAACTCCAAAACAGTTATTTAAATTCATAGTCTAGCATGCATAAAAACCCAAATACATGGTTCGGTCTCCAATAACAATAATAAACATGTCTGGCAACAAGATAAATAATAAATAAACAAACGGAAGCAGATAAAACAGTTCAATATCAATTATATGACCTACCTCGCTTGTCTTTCGCCATAACACCAGCTTAACCTGAAAAGAGATATAATAGTGGGGGTGAGCGAACACTTGCTCACCGTGGGAATACCATGCAGTCTAATTAATATAAAGACTTAAAATCATAATCACAACATGAACACAAATCGACTAGTCTACCCTACCTAAACACAGCCACGCTCATGTGATCACACCTAACCTATCAATCTCGAAAAAAGATAGGAAACGAGCCGTCCCCGCGAAAAAGACGGGAGCCGTCGATACGAAAAAGACGGGAGCAACCGCAAACGTACCGTCACACGGACTAAGCTCTCTAAAGGCTAGAGTTAGGCCTCATAGACTACCGGTTCACATGCATACATAGATTATCAAGCCAAGCATTTATATAAATTAACATACATGGTAAGTTTATCAACACCCACCTGGTCGAAAGCAAGAGATCACACAAAACACGTGTAGGCAGCGAGCTTGGCTCGTCAAACACCTACATATTAAAATAGCCTATAAATGACTATTCCACCCATGAACAACTAATCATGACAATAACTTAGTCAAAATAAGCTCACATAAGCATTTAAACATGCATTTAATCAAGTAAATTCCATTTCCGAAAACACCACATAAGTTTTTCAAAACCTAACCCGGGCAGCGTTTTTGAAATCGACCTTACTATCAGCACATAATTCATGTGAACATGATTCAAGTTGCATTAGGACCTCAAGACATGCATCTACAACTTTTACTTAGACCATAAAAGCAGATAAGGTCATTAAGGTAGTGTAAATCATCTAAGCATCAGATTCTGCCAAAGTACAAAACCCTACTACATGCATGTCTACATTCAAATGAACACAACTCAAGCAACATATATCACCTCAGCATGAATCTTATCTCATTAGAAAGCTAATCAACAGACTTATAACCTTCATGAAGACTACAAGTTCATTTGATCACATTATGACATCATAAATAGGCCAAACATTTGTTAATCATATGCTGCCGGGTAATAGAAAAACTGTTTGCGCGATAATTTTATAAGAATCATAACTTATTCGATATAGCTTGGAATTACGAAATTCTAAAGCACGTTGAAAGCCAACAAAAAATACTACATTTCATAAAAAGGCATCAACCTTCCTAGGTATTGAAAAATATGTCAAAAACAGAAAATCAGACGGAACCACTGCTGCAACAATGAAAACAAAAAAAAACTGAACACGCAACAATTTTGTAAAAGTCATAACTTATTCGTTTCAAATCGGAATTACAACATTTCAAAGCCCAGAAATAGAAAAATGAACATATTACATTTCATAAGAAGAAAATAACTTCAAATAACTGGTCTTTGATGGCTTAAACTAAGGTACAACAGAAGCAACGAACACGCGATTTCACATGAAATAACAATGAATACACGTAACAAATGTTCTAAGCTCGACTACGATTAATATGACTTATTGCCAGCAAATAAACAAGCACAATATGGTTTATCACAACAACTACATGATACTGGATTTAACAAAGTCACGAATGACATATAAAAGTCGACGGATAATTCGAAAAAAAACTGACTTCAAATACGAATTCGATAGCACGTAGGACATATATATCTATCAAGCGATATATGAGAACGACCGCAATAACGAGAGGATTTGAATTAGTTACCCGACTTGGGGAAACTACGAGTTATTGAACGGGAAATGAGCCGGACAGCGGGTCGGACGACGGACTCCGGACAAACGGGCTGAATGATCGAGCAACCAGGGCTCGAAACGGCTGCCTCTAACACAACAAAAAAATGATGAAATTTCAACGAAAATATATTTCAAATAATTATTCCAAAGGCAATTCCAACGGATATTTCAATACTATTATTTCCGTTGGAATTTTTCAATGGATTCTAACGGAAATTCCAACGAAAATATTCCATTGGAATGGGTTTTCTATTGGAATTTCGATGGATTTTGACGATTCCAACGGTAGATTTTCCAACGGGGGTGGAAAAAAAAATTCCAACGGAATTTGCATATTCCAACAGAAATTCCTACGGTAAAAAGCCGTTGGAATTATAGCCGTTGGAATCATCAAATTCCATCTAAAATTCTAATGAAAAACACATTCCAACGGAATATTTCCGTTGAAATTTCTGTTGGAACTATTCCAACGGAAGCTATTCCATTGGAATATCCGTTGAAATTTCCATTGGAATATATTACCATAGGATTTTCCATCGGAATAAAACATTTATTTTGTAGTGTAAGCTCACAGGATACTCGAAAGGGTTAATCGCTGTTGTACGGGCCCTAGACGAAGGCCGACGGGGCTGGCGAGACCTCCGGCGAGGTGCTGCTGGTCCGCCGGGAATGGAGCTTCTCGCCGGATTAATTGGAAGCTGGGACTCGGAATGGGACGTGGCTGAAGCTTCACGAGGAGGACGCCGGTGAGGACGTGGCTGCGGAGGAGCACAGCGGGAATAGCAGGCTCACGCGGGAGCTTGTGATGGTCGTCCTGACGGACATTGACTGCTCCTCACGTTCGAAAGTGGTGACGAACGGCTACCAGATATGAGGGGTGATGATGATGATGATGATCGAGAGAGAGAGGAAAGGTCGCGATGGTTAAGAGAGAGAGATAAATATGAGCAGTGATAAATTTCCTCTTCTTCTATTCTTCTACTGATCGTGAGCAACGAGAGAGAGTGAGATAAGCAAGAGATATGAGTGAGAGGAAAATTAATGGGAATATTGAAGAGAGATTAAATGGAGATAAAAACCATAGTTAAATGCTCCTAATGGCACCAATTGATGGCTTTGATCGTGTCAAGAAGAGATGGGAAAAAAAAAAATCAAGTCCAAGGCTTACCATGTTAAGTTTGCAACATGTTTAAATTTCAAATAAAAATGACTCAAATATATCTAAAGTTAAATGGATTAACATTTGCTCATAAGAACGGTTAAGGGTCTCATTAGGGCCAAAAATTCAAGTAAAAATTGAGTTTAAATAATTTATTTGAAGTTCGGGCTGAAACGGCTGGGAAATGAATCAAAACTGATTAGATTTCAATTTACGCGATGAAACCGAAAATTGTCGAAACAAATTTAAAATTTCAATCAAATAAATCCTAATAATCTAACACATATAAAATGAATAAACACATATATACACATAGCATTTAAATAAATAAACAGATAAAAGAGACGAGCAATTATTATCAACCGACAAACAAATAACGCCAAGGCAGTTAATTAATTATAAATAAATAATAACATAATATTCAGAAATTCTAATAATCGAACGGGGCGCTAGAATCTACCCACCTTAAAAGGAATTCAGTCCTCGGAATTCGAAAACAAAAGAAAACTAATAAACTAAAAGAATACAAAGGGACTCAAAACGAGAAGGTAGAGAATCTCCCCTAATCTCGGCTTCCTCCCCTCAAGTCGTCTCGGACTCTCCATGTCGGCTTCATAGCACCTTCCAAGGCTCACTGCCCGGTTCCTCAGCCGATAGACACCCTGGTCTAAAATGGCCATCAGTACCTCTTCATAGGTAGGGTCTCGCTCGACCGCAGTTCGCCGAAGTCCACCACGCAATCCGGGTCATGTACATCTCTACTCAACATTGAGATAAAAACACAACATGCACCCCTGACAAATCTGGTGGTAAAGTTAGCCGATAATCCAAGTCAACGACTTGAGTAAGGATCTCAAAGGACTAACTGCTCACAACAGCAGATCCTCATTTCCCCAAACCGAGGTATATCACACCTCTAATCATATGAAAGGGAAAACTCGAATGGTACCATCCAGATAACGGTTCGATACATAATACACAAAATGGCTCACCAAGGTTAGAAATCGCAAGAACGCATCACACAACATGCGCACACGACCTCAACAGGTCTCATAGTGCCTTGACCGTGATATCATCGGTCAACAATTGTGGTCGATACGCAGAGTGAGTTTCAGCATGGTGCCCGGGTTACGCCAAGAACTTACCCACAATCTCGACACACTCGTGACTTCTTGCCGAAGCAATTGTCACGGTAAATGTGCAACCATGCACACAATATAGCCCGCTATACTTATGCTCACAACACATGATTCTATGATACAAACGTAGCCCCTCATGGATCCGTTTGCTGATAACACAAGTCCCCTATCTCGCCATCTCGAGTAATCCTCGCATAGGCATAGGAAACCTATCGGTCACGCTTCCTTATCAACACTATCGATCAAGGATGCAAATGCAGTATGGTGGAACTTGGTACTCTCAGTGGTCAAACCGTCCCAAAGAAAAATAAATTGGGCGTTTGAGTTGTTAATGCACTGTCCTCCGAAAGGCGACAAGCTCGCAGGCGCTGCATATGTGGGGCGCCAGGATGCTCACGTGCACCTATTCAGAAACCAGCCGCAAGGTCAAGGTTTAGCCGATCACACTGGCCTGGGAGTTCTATGTGTCAGGTGATGGCAGCAGCAGCTTGCGTGTGAGTCAACGATCGACCGTGCACAAGCCTCTCGTCTATCAACACGGGCGTACACGCTTGACCACCACTTCGTGGCTACACCCAGTCAGGGTCGGTTTCTGGTTCAAGGTTTCAATAAGAAATTTAATCCATGGTTTTCGCAACATGAAAATTTTTCTGAATTGGGATTTCACATAGACTAAAGCAATAGCAAGAAAAAGAATTTTCCACCAAAATGTTTACAAATGGAGTTTATTTCAAACAAACTTTTTGGTTTTACACGAATTCCAAAGTTTCAATGTCTCAAAAATAGCAGGGTATAAAACCGTGTTCCAAGTCCACTACATTTTTACAATAACGCACACTAACACGCAAAAGACTCAACACTGTAGACAAGCAAAAATCCTCAAAGGAAACGAATGAGGCTCTTCAGTTGAGAATGGTACTAGGTCAGCGGTTCCTTCGAGACACCAACTAGTTAGCTCACTTCGGCTCTTCCAACTAACAACGTCGGCCGTCACGTCAGCTCTTCCTCCGGTAGCTAATCGTGCCAGCAGTCCTGAACGAGCTATACTCATCTGCACTGCCCAGCGTTTACATCTCAAGGTCCAAGCGAAAAGCATTCTCTCATCGAAATGACCTCGATCACATCTTCGGTTATTTCCGCTACATCTCGGAGTTCTTAAATTATATCGTCGCTGCAGAATTACCACTAGATATTCTATCATAGTCACCATTGCGTTGCGTAACACAGAGAGAATCACTATTTGATTGCAGATATTCTCATCGGTTTCCAGAGTCCGATTTGATACGTCCATTCCTCGATTTTCTGTCAATGATACATCGGGTCTCGGATCGGTCTTCAGAGATTTTGCAGTTGTCCTTAGATGATTGGACAAGTCTTCACCCCGTGATAGTATTTGATCCTCCTTCTTCGTCCATCGGTTAGGTCTATGGTTGTCGTTGTGCAACATCTATGTCGTGAAACGGATTGGCTCCTCCTAGGTACATCCAGATGATTGGTGCGCCTCGAAAATGGTCCAAATCGTCTTCGACAACGATAAATATAATTTGGTTTGGATGAATGGAATATCCAAACACAATTGAAAAGATGATATAAGACAAGCAGAAAGCCGAAAACACTTGTCTTAATTGGTACAAAGTCTTAAACTTGATCGTGAAACTCAAGCGAACAAGAAACAAAGGCAAGGGTTTCCAGATGTGTTACAAAAGTGCAAGAAAGGGAAAGGTTTTACCAGAAAAACCCAACAAAACAAAAGCACGGGAGATTATCAAAGATTACCATGAAACGAATAATCCAAAGATAAGGGCAGCTCCAATATTCTTACTCCAGGCTCCACTACCCTCCTTAAATAGATTCTTCATAATCTTTTAATGTACAACACCTTCTTCGCAATCATTAATGACTCCAATTCAGGGAAAACCATTTCTGGTGCAACATACGAGTCGATCACGACCTGATAAATGACCATCATTGGCCTCCAGGATAAGATACTCTAGAGAGTTGCGACGATGTTCGCAATTCTGATTACACGGACTCAGAGTTATCGCAAACAACAACATAAACCTTGCAACAAATAAGGTCTAGCAGAAAACAGACTGCTTACCCTTATTTGTATACAAAGCCTCTAAACAAAGTTAGTTCCACACATAAAACACAAAAATTGCACAACCGATTAAAAGATAATACACAAGAATGGAAAGTTAACAACCAACACACAATCTCGGTTTCCCAGTCAGTCGTCCACTTCTTGCTCATTTCATCCTCGAGATTGGCGTTAGTGACACTTCATCGATCAACAGAGCTCTTCGGCATCGGTTGACAACTTGTTCGAAGCTTTCAATCACAAGCACTCTAATAATTGGTTTCCACCACTGCTCTTCCGGTCCACTTGTCAGTTGCCACAGACGTTCGAGTGATCCCGCACATTCGGAACTTCTCGGATGTCTAATCTCAATAAGGCATCCTGACGTTGGTCACCAGAAAAGCTATGGTGCATATACGCAGATCTCAACTATTAACGAGACAGCTCGCGCAAAGTGATAACTCGGAACTTAGAGAGAAATTTCTAGGGTTCATAATTAAACCCAAATGCGACTAGAGCTCACCCAATAGACATTAGAATTCGAAACATAACAAGGTGGATAGTCCTAAGCCTCAAATAAAACAAATAAACAACAAAACTCATACCTCGAGCTGGCGCGATAAGACAAAAGCGAGTGGTCAATGGTCATTACACACTAACACTAGAGATAGTCTACAGAAACGCAGACTAGCTCTGATACCATACTGTAACGCCCCGTTATTTTAATAGAAAAATACCGAGTTATTTTCCAAAATCAGAGTTAAATTTTCGAAAATCAAATTAAAAATCTATTTAACGGGCGCTACTCCGAACACTACACGTATCAACAGTTAAGATTACACTTAACAAATGGGAAAACAACTATCCCGACCATACTTTATCTCATGTTAACATTCAAGGTACTTCAATCGATATTCAAAGATATAAGATAATCTGATAGTCATAACACTATCGAATCCCAATTTCAAATTCCAAAACCAAACACGGTTCAATTTCCAGAAAAACAATATTAATCATACTAACAAGAGATAGATACTAGATAAAAGCGGAAGCAAGTAAAACAGTTCATTAGCACATATATATATGACCCGCCTGGCTCGTCCTTCGCCACAACCACCAGCTCAGCCTGAAAAAGAGATATAATAGTGGGGGTGAGTGAACACTTGCTCACCGTGAGAATACCATGCAATATAATCAATATAAGGACTTAAAATCATAATCGCAGCATGAACACAAATCGACTAGTCTACCCTCCCTAAACACAGCCATGCTCATGTGATCACACCTAACCTTTCAATCTCGAAAAAAGATAGGAAACAAGCCGTCCCCACAAAAAAGACGGGAGCCATCGATACGAAAAAGACGGGAGCAACCGCAGACGTACCGTCACACGAACTAAGCTCTCTAAAGGCTAGAGTTAGGCCTCATAGACCACCGGTTCAAATGCATACATAGTATGTCAAGCCAAGCATTTATAAAAATTAACATACATGGTAAGTTTATCAACACCCACCTGGTCGAAAGCAAGAGATCACACAAAACACGTGTAGGCAGCGAGCTTGGCTCGTCAAACACCTACATATTAAAATAGCCTATAAATGACTATTCCACCCATGAACAACTAATCATGACAATCACTTAGTCTAAATAACCTCACATAAGCATTTAAACATGCATTTAATCAAGGAAATTCTATTTCCGAAAACACCACATAAGTTTTTTAAAACCTAACCCGGGCAGCGTTTTTGAAATCGACCTTACTATCAGCACATAATTCATGTGAACATGATTAAAGTTGCATTAGGACCTTAAGACATGCATCTACAACTTTTACTTAGACCATAAAAGCAGATAAGGTCATTAAGGTAGTGTAAATCATCTAAGCATCAGATTCTACCAAAGTACAAAACCCTACTACATGCATATCTACATTCAAATGAACACAATTCAAGCAACATATATCACCTCAGCATGAATCTTATCTCATTAGAAATCTAATCAACAGACCTATAACCTTCATGAAGACTACAAGTTCATTTGATCACATTATGACATCATAAATAGGCAAAACATTTGTTAATCATATGCTGTCGGGTAATAGAAAAACTGTTTGCGCGATAATTTTATAAAAATCATAACTTATTCGATATAGCTTGGAATTACGAAATTCCAAAGCACGTTGAAAGCCAACAAAAAATACTACATTTTATAAAAAGGCATCAACCTTCCCCAGTATTGGGAAATATGTCAAAAACAGCAAATAAGACGGAACCACTGCTGCAACAATGAGAAAACAAAAAAAAAAAAAAAAAAAAAAAAAAAAAAAAAAAAAAAAAAAAAAAAAAAAAAAAAAAAAAAAAAAAAAAAAAAACTGAACGCGCAACAATTTTGTAAAAGTCATAACTTATTCGTTTCAAATCGGAATTACAAAATTCCAAAGCCCAGAAATAGACAAATGAACATATTACATTTTATAAGAAGAAAACAACTTCAAATAACTAGTCTTTGATGGCTTAAATTAAGGTACAACAGAAGCAACGAACACGCGATTTCACATGAAATAACAATGAATACATGTAACAAATGTTCTAAGCTCGACTACGATTAATAAGACTTATTGACAGCAAATAAACAAGCACAATATGGTTTATCACAACAACTACATGATACTGGATTTAACAAAGTCACGAATGACATATAAAAGCCGACGGATAATTCGAAAGAAAACCGACTTCAAATACGAATTCGATAGCACGTAGGACATGTATATCTATCATGCGATATATGAGAACGACCGCAATAACGAGAGGATTTAAATTAGTTACCCGACTTTGGGAAACTATAGTTATAGGACGGGAAATGGGCCAGACAGAGGGTCGAACGACGGACGCCGGACAAACGGGCCGAATGATCGAGCAACCGGGGCTCGAAACGGCTGCCTCTAAGCTCACAGGGGACTCGAAAGGGTTAATCGCTGCTGTTCGGGCCCTAGACGAAGGCCGAAGAGGCTGGCGAGACCTCCAGCGAGGTGCTGCTGGTCCGCCGGGAATGGAGCTTCTCGCCGGATTAACTGGAAGCTGGGACTTGGATTGGGACGTGGCTGAAGCTTCACGGGGAGGACACCGGCGAGGACGTGGCTGCGGAGGAGCACAGCGGGAAGAGCAGGCTCACGCTGGAGCTTGTGATGGTCGTTCTGACGGACATTGACTGCTCCTCACGTTCGAAGGTGGTGACGAACGGCTACCGGATATGAGGGGTGATGATGGTGATGATCGCGAGAGAGGGAAAAGGTCACGATGGTTAAGAGAGAGAGATAAATATGAGCAGTGATAAATTTCCTCTTCTTCTATTCTTCTACTGATCGTGAGCAACGAGAGAGTGAGATAAGCGAGAGATATGAGTGAGAGGAAAATTAATGGGAATATTGAAGAGAGATTAAATGGAAATAAAAACCATAGTTAAATGCTCCTAATGGCACCAATTGATGGCTTTGACCGTGTCAAGAAGAGATGGAAAAAAAAAATCAGGTCCAAGGCTTACCAAGTTAAGTTTGCAACATGTTTAAATTTCAAATAAAAATGACTCAAATATATCTAAAGTTAAATGGATTAACATTTGCTCATAAGACCGGTTAAGGGTCTCATTAGGGCCAAAAATTCAAGTAAAAATTGAGTTGAAATAATTTATTTGAAGTTCGGGCTGAAACGGCTGGGAAATGAATCAAAACTGATTAAATTTCAATTTACGCGATTAAACCGAAATTTGTCGAAACAAATTTAAAATTTCAATCAAATAGATCCTAATAATCTAACACATATAAAATGATAAACACATATATACACATAGCATTTAAATAAATAAACAGATAAAAGAGACGAGCAATTTATTATCAACCGACAAACAAATAACGCCAAGGCAATTAACTAATTATAAATAAATAATAACATAATATTCAAAAAATTCTAATAATCGAACGGGGCGCTACATATACCATGGAGACTTGAAGTTGGGGCCGGAATAGTATAATTCCATATAATTACGATCTTCAAAGTCAGTTATGCCAGGTATTTTATCAGCTTGATGTTCCAAGTTATGGTTGCCAAAGTTCAAGATCAGTTATTTCTTTTGTACTTGCGGGACCAGTTGATACTGGAACAACCCTATATAGTACATAATCATGAGTCAATGTTCATGATTTAAGGTCAATGTTCATGAACTAAGGTCGACGTATAATAGTTATTAAGTCGGGTTAAATGTGGAGGTCTGATATACAGACCATTAGTCCAAATTTACCTGGAAACTTGAAGTCGTACCTTATCAATCCATAGTAAGTCAATAAATGCTATGTTCCAAAGTCCGAGATGACCATTTAATTGTCTCGGGAAAGTTTCTAGAGTTCAAGTAAGGGTTATATAGTCATGTAAAAGTCAAGTCAAGATAATCCAGCTATGTGAATATTAAGGCTAGTCATGTCAAAGTCGAAGATGGTCTGTCTAATAAGACAAGACTTATCAGTATATCCAGTGCCTCAATTCTCAAATTCAGAAAATTGGAGAAATCGTAGGAAAGATATTTGCGATAGACTTTTCTTGAGGTTAAGTTTAGCTTCAGGGAAGGTAAAGGTTTGCAGGTACAACGTGTCGATGTTCGACAAATCTTTTGTTCGTGATAAAGAAGACCAATCTGTTGGTGTTATATAGTTAAGCCTTGCTTTAGTGGATATTACACTTGTTATTTCTTGATAAATGAGAATTATGTTTGGTTAAATAAGTTCCATGTTCTGTTGTATTGCATGTAGAT
>CACSLK010020200.1:85179-100480 GCA_902706635.1 Striga hermonthica
ATAATAATCATAAATTAATTATTTACAACAGTATTTAACAGTGCCAAGCAATATTATAATATTGCGAACTTTTTTTTATTTAATATAATATTGCGGACTTTACCATGGTACAATGCCAAGCACTTGATACAACTATAAACTTTCAGACATCAAAGATGATGTATATCTGTAAATCCTAAATTTTTGCATATTTTGGATTAGTTTCTCATAGTTTAATTTCTGGCCTACTGCTGTGAAATGACACATAGTGCAATTTAAGTATAAGAAAACAACTGAAAATTACCAAACAGGCTATATCATTCTCCACAAGCAAAGTCTCCGGGTCACAAGTAAGGCCATTACAGTCTTCAATAGTAAAGAGCTTGTTGGACCTAAGACCTCAGTTAGAAGCTTCAGGAAATGTCTCATTACTCGAATAGACTAGAGAATAAAATAATGAGTTCTTTTATCAATCTTAGGTCTAAAAACTTGAACAGCAATATAACCAACAAGCAAGAAAATAACTTTATATGTATTTGTTTCATAAAACCTTCAATTTTACCTGGCCATACATGCCCTTAATAGCTGCTGCAGCTTGTTCTAAAGTTTCATACTTAACGAAACCATAACCCTTTGAGTAGCCATTTACACCAGTCACAACTTTAGCTGCAACAAAAACGATAGCCAATTGTCAAAGGAACTTCTGTCTGCCCTACTTTATGACTACAAACAAAGAGAAGAAACACACCGTGGACCACTACACCATACTTGGCGAAGGCATTACGAAGGCCTTCTGTTGTTGTGCGCTTGCTAAGTCCTGAAACTCATAATTTGAAATATTTAAAAACTGAGCTCATGTGGTTAGTTCAGGACAAACCTTAAGATGTAACTAGAAGCGACTAATTATCAGCAAGAAAACCAACAAAAAGATAAAAGGCAATAGGAAATTAATGTAAGAATATGTGGCCCGAAAGCATTGGGTTCACATTTTATTATCCTATTGAGCCAGACCTTATTTAATAGTCAAACAAATCTAAGTCATTAATCTGGATATTTGATGGACGTACCAGATTTAAAGACACCCCTATATAAATTAGTCCTCTCTCCTCCTATTAGGGTACGCAGTCATAATCCCATCACTTTTCTGCTACGTTAAGATTGGACAGGAGGGAGAAACTAATTTAGTTCTAACAATCGATTAAGCCTCTTGTGATCATCAAGATCAAGATCACTAATTATGTCGTCTTCTGCATCAAATAAGTATTTCGTATACACCAAATTATTTATTCAAGATCCTTGATGATGTTTACATGTGGTATCAGAGCATGTGTTGTGAATAAATAATTGATGTATATTTTACGGTTGATTATGTGTTTGATCGAATTATCATTGATTATCTGATGATGATGAGCATGTGATTTATTCTAATCTGTCTTATGCGATAAGAACAATATAATGATTTTCTCTCGTATTGAATTTGCCTCGATCCGAACTGTACTAAAGATGTATTGACTGAGCATATTTGATGTATAGTTTCTCGATTCACGAGGTTATAGCATAAGTGGGATAAGAATTAAAATCATTGTAAAATTCTTGTTCAGAGTTTCTGATTCATTTTGGAAACTAATTAAGTATTCAATTTTTCCACCTGATGTGATATTTTAAGTTTCAATGTGGAATTTTTTATTATATTTGAACATGATTCATGATTTATGGATTAGAGTTTGAACATGAATTTTGTTGTTAATGACCACTGAAGCTCACGCATGGTTTAAGATTAGGCATCTTGTTCATGTTTGAGTATCAGTTAATGGTTCTTATGATTTCATGATGCTATTATATGACATTAAGATAAAATTAATTTGTTAGTCACCAAAGTGACCTAATTAATTTTTAACGTTCGGTCATATAATTTTATTGTTATAATGTTTATTATATGACATTAAGATAAAATTAATTTGTTAGTCACCAAAGTGACCTAATTAATTTTTAATGTCCGGTCATATAATATTATTGTTACAACTGTTTATTATATGACATTAAATGAAAATTAATTTGTTAGTCACCAAAGTGGCCAGATTAATTTTCTAATGTTTGGTCATATAACTTATGTTCTCTTGAGAATGTCATTATTTAAGATAATGAGTTTATTGGTTGATTAGAAATTATGGATTTACCCAAAGGTGAATCAATGTTCTATAACTAATAAGCATTAAGGAGAAATATGATATCCTTTGTCGAGCGTATGTAGATATCCAAAGATACTACGTATGTTAGATGAAGTTTATATAATTTCTCATTAAGTGTTAAATGACATTCGACTTATGATAATGATATATATTGTTGGGTTTACCCAAAGGAGACCTGCAATATATTTTATGAATGATTTTCTGAATCTATTGATTAAGTGAACTTTTATGATTGTGCAGCTATCTCTCTTCATTCGCAAGCTTCTTCTGTTACTGTCTTCAATGGTTTGAATTTCTCTGAATGGCGTGAGCAAGTCAAATTCCATTTAGGTGTTTTGGATATTGATTTGGCTCTGCTTGAAGAAAAGCCTGCTGACATTAATGATCAAAGCAGTGAGGCTGAGAAATCAAACCGTAAGGCTTGGGACAGGTCTAACAGATTATGTTTGAGCTTTATGCGAATGACGATTGCCAACAACATTAAGTCAACTCTTCCCGATAATGTGGATGCAAAAGCATATCTTTTGCTTGTGAAAAAGCGTTTTCGTTCTGCGGATAAGTCATTGGCAGGAACACTTATGGCTGAACTCACGACCAAAAAGTATGATGGGTCGCATAGTATGCAGCAACATGTTCTTGACATGACTAATCTTGCAGCAAGGCTTAAGTCCCTGGGCATGACTGTTGATGACTCATTTCTGGTGCAATTTATGCTTAACTTGTTGCCTCCTGAATATGGGCCATTTCAAATTAACTATAACACTATTAAGGATAAGTGGGATGTTAATGAATTGGCCAGTAAGCTTGTTCAGGAGGAGACGAGACTTAAGGCACAAGGAGTTCATACAGTCAACCTTGTGGGTCGAGGAGCTAATGATGTTCTCAAACCGAAATCCAACAAGTTTAAGAAGAAAGGACCTGCTAAAGTATCACAGGTCACTAATGATGAAAAGAAGGAAAATCGGGCAAATAAATGTTATTTCTGTAGAAAAGAAGGTCACGTACAGAAAGATTGCCTGAAACGCAAGTCTTGGTTTGAAAAGAAAGGTATTTCTAATATCTTTGTATGTTTAGAATCAAACTTGTCTGAAGTTCCTTCAAATACTTGGTGGTTGGATTCTGGTGCTACAACTCATGTTTCTAATGTGATGCAGGGATTTCTTACAATCGAGAGCATAAACCCAAATGAGAACTTCTTGTTTATGGGGAACTGTATGAAGGCCCCAATTGAAGGAATAGGGACTTATCGTATTGTTTTAGATTCCAGGCACCACCTGGATCTTTTACAAACTCTCTATGTACCTTGATTTTCTAGAAACTTAATGTCTCTTTCTAGACTTGATGTTCTTGGGTTTTCCTTTAAGTTTGGACATGGATGTTTCAGTTTGTTTGATAAACATGATTCCGTTATTGGTTCTGGAATTCTTATGGATGGTTTATATAAACAGAAACTTGATGTTGATTTTTCTGCATCTTTAATGTGTGTTCATCAAAACATTGGAATTAAACGTGGTGTAGCAAATGAGAACTCTGCTTTCTTGTGGCATAAACGTTTGGGTCATGTATCCAAAGAAAGAATGCAAATGTTGGTGAAAGATAAGATTCTTTTGGATCTAGTTTTTACCGATCTTGGGTTGTGTGTGGATTGCATTAAGGGAAAGCAAACCAAACATAACAAGAAAGGAGCCACAAGAAGTAGTCAACTTCTTGAAATTATACACACCGATATATGTGGACCTTTTGATGCTCCATCTTTTAATGGAGAAAAGTATTTCATTACCTTTAGACCAGCTTTATTGGTGACCTCTAGGTTGGGTCACCAGGATAAAACAAAAAAAAATAAAAAAAATAAAAAAAAAATAAAAAAAAAGAAAATAGCAGATTTTTGGGCGACCCAGGTCACATTGTGACCTTGGGTCGCCACCCATGTCAATGCTTTTTTTTTTATTTTTTTTTATTCTTTTGCCACCGCCATGCTTCTTGTTGCTTTTTTTTTTATTTTTTTTATATTTTTGGATCAATAATTTGGACACTTGTCCTTTTTCTATTGGATATTATAAATTTTGTATGAATAGATAAATGTAACTCAAATTATTGATATTATTTTGTATTAAAAAATAAAATAAAAAATATAAAAATTCGTATTTTTTCATTCTCTACAAATAGAGACCACTCTTGATATGCTTTGAAACACAATTGAAATTATTATATGGGTTGAGTTGTAGATAAAATAATACCAAAAATGTATTGTAAATAATATTTAATAAATAAATAAATAAATAAAAATAAAATAAATATTATATTGGATTGAGTTGGGTTGAATTGGGTTGGGTTGTGGATAAAGATATGTAGGTTGTTATAAGTTGGGTTGTGTAAGTGAAAGAGAGAGAAATAATTTTTTATTATTGGATTGGATTGGGTTGGGTTGGGTTGTGGATAAATATAGTCTTATAGACGATTTTTCACGTTATGGTTATGTCTATCTGCTGAAGGAAAAATCTCAAGCTGCAAATGCACTTGAGGTTTTCATTAATGAAGTTGAAAGACAGTTAGACAGAAAGGTGAAAATAGTAAGGTCTGATAGAGGTGGTGAATACTATGGAAGGTACGATGAATTGGGACAAAATCCCGGTCCATTTGCTAAGTTCCTTGAAAGACATGGCATATGTGCACAGTATACTATGCCAGGCACACCTCAACAAAACGGTGTAGCGGAAAGGCGAAATAGAACATTAATTGATATGGTTAGGAGCATGATAAGTAATACATCATTACCCAAATCTTTGTGGATGTATGCACTTAAGACTGCCGTGTATCTGTTAAATAGGATTCCTAGTAAGGCAGTTCCTAAAACTCCTTTTGAGTTATGGACTGGAAGGAAACCTAGTTTGAGACACCTGCATATTTGGGGTTGTCCAGCAGAAGCACGAGTATACAACCCACATGAAAAGAAATTGGATTCTCGAACTGTGAGTGGTTATTTTATTGGTTACCCAGAGAAGTCCAAAGGGTATATGTTTTACTGTCCTAATCATAGTTCTAGAATCGTTGAAACGGGCAATGCTAGATTTATTGAAAATGGTGAAGTTAGTGGGAGTGCTAAAGAGACTGTGGAAATTAATGAAATAAGGATTAATGTTCCATTACCCATTAATGTTCCAATATCCACAGTTGCACCAAATATTGTTCCACAACCACAAAATAATGGTGGACAAAATTTGGATGAAGTAGCACCTCATGAAGAGACTAACTTGCCGCCAACTAATATAAATGAACCACGAGGAATAGCATTAAGCAAACCTACAAGGGTGAGAAGATATGCTATTTCGGATGATTATGTGGTTTATTTGCAAGAGTTGGATTATGATACTAGCATTGATGAAGATCCTGTTTCGTTTTCACAAGCCATTAAAGTGACTTGTCTCATAAATAGATTGATGCTATGAAAGAAGAGTTAAACTCTATGGCTAAAAACAATGTTTGGGATCTAGTAGAATTGCCAGAAAGTTCAAAACGAGTTGGGTGTAAGTGGGTCTTTAAGACCAAACGCAACTCGAGTGGCAATATCGAACGACATAAAGCTAGACTTGTTGCCAAGGGTTATACTCAGAAAGATGGCATTGATTATAAGGAGACTTTTTCACCTGTTTCTAAGAAAGATTCCTTGAGGATCATTATGGCTTTAGTAGCTCAGTATGATTTAGAGTTACATCAAATGGATGTGAAAACGGCCTTTCTTAATGGGGACTTAGATGAGGAAGTTTATACGGATCAACCCGAAGGTTTTTCCATAGAAGGAAAAGGTCACATGGTGTGTAAACATAAGAAGTCAATATATGGACTTAAACAAGCTTCCAGACAATGGTATATTAAGTTTAATGATACCATCACGTCTTTTGGTTTTCAAGAAAACACTGTTGATAGGTGTATTTACCAGAAGATCAGTGGGAGTAAGTTTATATTTTTGGTTCTATATGTTGATGATATCCTACTTGCTGCTAATGATTTGAGAATTTTGCATGAGACTAAAGATTTTCTCTCAAAGAATTTTGAAATGAAAGATATGGGAGAGGCATCCTATGTGATTGGAATTTCAATATTCCGGGATAGATCACAAGGATTGTTGGGGTTGTCTCAGAAAGCATATATCGAGAAAATTCTTGAGAGATTTAGTATGAACACTTGTTCATCAAGTGTTGTCCCATTACAGAAAGGGGACAAGTTTAATCTTATGCAATGCCCTAAGAATGATGTGGAACGAAAGAGTATGGAATCAATTCCATATGCTTCTGTTGTGCGCAGTCTGATGTACTTGCAAACTTGCACGAGGCCTGATATTAGCTTCACTGTTGGAATGCTTGGCCGATATCAAAGTAATCCTGGATTGGATCACTGGAAAGCTGCAAAGAAAGTGATGAGATACCTTCAAGGGACGAAGGATCATATGCTCACATTTAGGAAATCTGATCGCCTTGAGGTGATTGGATATTCAGATTCAGATTTTGCTGGGTGCCTTGACGGTCGCAAGTCAACGTTTGGCTATGTTTTTCTCCTCGCCGAAGGAGCAATTTCATGGAAAAGTGCCAAACAATCTGTCATAGCTGCATCTACTATGGAGGCTGAATTTGTGGCTTGTTTTGAGGCTACAATTCATGCATTATGGCTGCGGAACTTTATTTCGGGACTTGGGGTTGTCGACACCATTACCAAGCCCCTGAAATTGTATTGTGATAATTCCGCAGCAGTTTTCTTCTCCAAAAATGACAAATATTCCAAGGGTGCAAAACACATGGAATTAAAGTATTTTGCCGTTAAGGAGGAAGTTCAGAAACAAAGAGTGTGCATTGAACATATAAGAACGAACCTTATGATTGCCGATCCGTTAACTAAAGGTCTACAACCAAAGACATTTAAAGAACATGTACATAGAATGGCTCTTGGTTGTATTGATGATTGATTATGATGATGTTATGACACACTCTTGAGCTCATTGATGTTATGTTTCTGACTGTTATCGAATTTCTTGTTCATTATGATTTTGTATATATTATGTTTAGAACAAGAAATGAATGTCTTCATGACAATTAAGTGGACATTATGATATTTATATGTAATTATGAAACTTGATGTGTTGAACTATTAGTGTAGTAGTATATGGAAGGAAGTATGCGAATCGAGAGTGTACAACCGCCATAACTCTCACTATATGGTTTATCATGTCATAGTTTATTATGATGTATGGCATAATGAGATTTGTTTATGCGCACCTAATGTTATACTATTAAATTATGGGCTTTCGAACCAAGTGGGAGAATGTAAGAATATGTGGCCCGAAAGCATTGGGCTCACATTTAATTATCCTATTGGGCCAGGCCTTATTTAATAGTCAAACAAATCTAAGCCATTAATCTGGATATTTGATGGACGTACCAGATTTAAAGACACCCCTATATAAATTAGTCCTCTCTCCTCTTATTAGGGTACGCAGTCATAATCTCATCACTTTTCTACTACGTTAAGATTGGACAGGAGGGAGAAACTAATTTAGTTCTAACAATCGATCAAGCCTCTTGTGATCATCAAGATCAAGATCACTAATTTTGTCGTCTTCCGCATCAAGTAAGTATTTCGTATACACCAAATTATTTATTCAAGATCCTTGATGATGTTTACAATTAATTCCTCCAAATTGTTGCACGAAAAGAAATCAATGCCGCAGAATGCAGAAATGCAACTGACTATAGAATTATATATAATGGACGAAATTACAAAAGAGGGAGAGAGAGAGAGAGAGAGAGAGAGAGAGAGAGAGAGAGAGAGAGAGAGAGAGAGAGAGAGAGAGAGAGCAGAGACGAAGAGATTGTTAGAGGGTTCGGCCGGAGGAGGCTTCTCGACTTTAGTCTGAGGCAAATCGAAGGGGAAAGAGGACAAAGCGGAGTACAAACCCCTTAATCCCCTTCCCACCTGTGAATTAGCAGAAATCGCCGCCACCGCCGTCCTCATCGCCATTTCTGGGTTCCTTCAGCTCTTAGGGCCAGCCAGGGGGTTTAAAAGAGATTTTTGGAACGATGAAATGTCAATTGGGAGCCTTCGCAAGGTTTTAGTGTATGTGGTGGGTTGCTTGGCCTGGATCACTTGTTTTATTAGAGTCCGGTGGAGGAAGTTGGCATTTTGTTGGCTAAAAGGCATAAACGTACCCCTACACACGGTGTTAATAATGTTCACTATTTATGTGACATGTACACATTAATATTAATATGTTAAAAAAATATATCATTAATCTGTGCATGTCACATAAACGGTGGACATATTAACATATGACCACCGTGGGTAAGGGAGCATTACTCTAAACGTACCTACCATTTAGCAAAAGTGCAAAACACAAATCTACTGTGGGTGTGTCTGGCTATGAGACGATCATATTTTTTAGAAAATTACTCTATAAAATAACTAAAACCATATACTAATAAAATAATTTATTTGCAAATATATTTAAATTGACAAAAATATTAGCAAGAATATCAGATACACACATATTTTTATAACATGTTTTTTAATAGATAATTAATAACAGGTTGGTTTTTGAACGGTAACTTTCAAATTTTGAGATTCTAATTGGAGTTAATTTTTGAATGGTAACTTCTTTATTTTTTGTGATTCTAATTTGTGTAACTTCCCATAACCATTCGCATAACACCTCTATCAGAACTCCTCAATGCACATGTGTAACGCCCCGTTATTTTAATAGAAAAATACTGAATTATTTTTCAAAAAAATCAGAGTCAAAATTTTAAAAATCAATTTTAAAGGTTTAGATAACGGGTGCTACTCAACAACTTCACAAATCAACAATTAAGTCAACACTTAACTCCCGGGGATTACAATCATCCCGATAAACATCTCATGCCAACAATAAACATGCCTTGATAATTATTCAATCATAAAAATAATTTTAGTTCATAACTCCAAAAGAGTTATTTAAATTCATAGTCTAGCACCATGTTTTAAATACCGTACCGTACCGGCCGGTATTACCGGTAATACCGGATACCGGTGGTCCGACCGGTACGGTTACACCCAAAATACCATTTTGATCAAAATACGGTTTTATACCAGAAAATACCGGTTTTACCGCCAAATACCGGCCAAAATACCGGTCAAAAATACCGGTTTTCCCATTTTTTTTTCAAAAAAAATATTTTTAATATATTTTTATTATTTTATTTATGTAAATTGAAATTTCTACACTAAATTTTAATATATTTATATTGTTATTAGATGTTAAGTAATTTTAGTATTAATTAAAGTTTATTTTGTACATTATTTATATTATAACAACAAATTAATTTAAAATTTATTAAAACCGGTAAAATAGACGATAATACCGGTCGTACTGGTAATACCGCATACCGGTCGCTACACCGGTATGACGACCGGTACGGTTTTTAAAACATTGGTCTAGCATGCATAAAAAACCCAAATACATGGTTCAGTCTCCAAAAACAATAATAAACATGTCTGGCAACAAGATAAATAATAAATAAACAAGCGGAAGCAGATAAAACAGTTCAATATCAATTATATGACCCGCCTCGCTCGTCTTTCGCCATAACACCAGCTTAACCTGAAAAGAGATATAATAGTGGGGGTGAGCGAACACTTGCTCACCGTGGGAATACCATGCAGTCTAATTAATATAAAGACTTAAAATCATAATCGCAGCATGAACACAAATCGACTAGTCTACCCTCCCTAAACACAGCCACGCTCATGTGATCACACCTAACCTATCAATCTCGAAAAAAGATAGGAAACAAGCCGTCCCCGCGAAAAAGACGGGAGCCGTCGATACGAAAAAGACGGGAGCAACTGCAGACGTACCGTTACACGGACTAAGCTCTCTAAAGGCTAGAGTTAGGCCTCATAGACTACCGGTTCACATGCATACATAGATTATCAAGCCAAGCATTTATAGAAATTAACATACATGGTAAGATTTATCAACACCCACCTGGTAAATCGAGATAGGCAAGAATAAAATGATCGGTAGTAGGCAGAGACTCGAATTCTCAAACACCTACATTTAAGCGAGATAATATATATCAATATCTCATTACTCGGGAATAATCGAAAACCCACACTTAATCAAAATTAAGGGTCGAGGGTTTTAATCGGATTTTTCGTGGACTTGGAACTCTCGAATTTAAAAAAAGAAAGAGACTCGAAAAAGATTTTAATGGGGTCTCGAGACTTAAAATATTTATTCCAGATTTCTCTTTTTTAAAATTAGGTGTGGGACGAAAAATGGACTTCCGGAACACAAAAATGGTTAAAGAGGCCGCCTGGACCACCTGCCCGCCACTGGGATAAGGCTGCCCAAAATTTGGGCCTGGAGCGTGAAATGGGCCTCCACACAAGGTATCTGGGCTGGAATTTAGGCCTGAAAATGCTGGGGAATTGCGGGCTAGAGGGATCGGGTTCGCGGGCTAGGACGCGGGCCACTGCTGGGGAGAGAGGACGGGCTGAGCGGGCTGGAGTCGGGCCAAACACAGCCCGCGCGCTGTTGCTGCTAACAGGGTAGAAAAATAGAAAAAAGGAATTGCGGGTAGCGAGGGTCGAACACAGGACTTCCCTCGAACATTTGGGCATAGAGACAACTGGGCTGTGCGCCCGATTGATACTTAAACTGAAACTATAATTAATCACTTAAAACAGAAGCCTGCGTCTAAAATTAACTTAACAGAGAGCAACTTCAAGCAGGGAAACATAACTTCTGTACAACAAAACAACTTCCGGCAACAAAAATTTCAACTGAATTTCCGAACACTACGAGCGCTCAAAAAATTCCAAAAATTTAAAATAATATCAGGGTTCGAAATATATGGGAAAAACGGGCTTGCTCATAATTACGAAACGACACATGATGGCTCGAAAACAAAACAAAGGGCAACAATAAGACGACAGAAAAGCTCGAAATAACAAAATAGGGCTCCCAACTTCAAAGAATTTATCACAGCAACCTAAGGGGGTTTGATATTAAATACGAGAGTTCCAATCCTTTTCCACGATGATTTCATAAAAACTATCCCGACAAACAAACGGATATACGAACCGATAAATCAAAGAAGCTCGAAACAATGCGCAATAACCAACGAAAAATCACCAGCGCTCTGAAATAAATGTGACGAAGGTTCGATTGATTACCTTTCTTCCGGAACAGACAAATTCGGGGAATAAACGGACCAAACGAACGGAACTCGAATGAGCGGATCGAAACCCCGAAACTCCTCGAACTGAAACTAAATGCGCGGCTACACGCGACCTAGCCGAGATGCTGCTTGAGGACTGGACGGTTGAGGGGTTGGCGACGGCTGGAAGTTGCTCATGGGACTATCACCGACAAACAGAGACTCGCGGAAATTGGCCACGGGGAGAACAGACTGAAAGTGCAGGTGGCTATTTTCAAATTTTAAAACTGAAACATATCCGATGCAAAGAGAGCTGTGAAATTTCGGTGGGGAAGAAAGGGTCTCTAGCCGAGATATAATAGAGCGAGAGAGAGAAGTGTGAAGGATTTCGCCAAAATATCGCAACAGATTTATGAACGGGAAGACCGAGTCGCTGGGAGAAGAAGATAACTTACGGCTGATTAATTCAATGGGCCAAGAAAAAATAGTACTCACATATGGTCCAGAATTTTAATAGAAAATTAACTCCGAAGTTTAATAGAAAATGGGCCAGCTAAACACTTCGATAGAGCTGGAAAAATAGATCATTTGGGGCCGAAAATAAATACACGCTTTTAAACCGGAACTACCCAACGAACTAACTTAATAATTAAAAATAATTCTAACTATTCACATTCATCACAAAACAAAATAATTCACGCAATAATTAAACACAATTAAGCACGTAGCAATTTAACAACATAGCAGATAAATGAAACGAGGTAAGAACGAGCATATAATGTTTATAAACTAGCAAACAATATAAATAAGGAAACGAAGGCAAAGATATTATAAATGCAAATGAATAATCACATAAATCTCGGAAAATTCTAATAAAGTGCAAATGAATAATCACATAAATCTCGAAAAATTCTAATAAACGAATGGGGCGCTACAATCTACCCTCCATAAAAGATTTCTGTCCCCGGAAATTAAAGAAAACAAAGCAAAGCAACTACAATACGAAGGAGTACAAAGGGGATAAAAAAGCGAAGTTCGGATATCTCCTCCTAAGCTCGGCCTCGATCTCCCAAGTCGCCTCGGTCTTGTCGTGTCGGCTCCATAGCACCTTCACTAAACTCACTGCCCGGTTCCTCAGCTGATGAACCTTCCGGTCCAGTACGGTAACCGGCACCTCCTCATAGGTGAGGTCTCGCTCGACCTGCAGCTCGCCGAAGTCCACCACATGGTCGGGATCATGTACATATCTACGCATCATGGAGACATTAAATACATCGTGCACTCCCGACAAGTCCGGTGGCAAAGCTAGCCGATACGCCAAGTCTCCGACTCGATCAAGGATCTCAAAAGGCCCGATATAGCGAGGTTGAAGCTTCCCCTTCTTCCCGAAGCGAATCACACCCTTCATGGGCGAGACTTTCAAGAAGACGTGATCACCCACAACATACTCGTGCTCTTGCCTCTTTCGGTCGGCATAGACCTTCTGCCTCTCCTGGGCAGACTTGATCCTCTTACGGATCTCATCAACATGAGCCGAAGTCGTGCGAATGAACTCCGGGCCCATAATCGTCCTCTCTCCAACTTCATCCCAATCAATGGGAGTTCGCACCTTTCGCCCGTACAAAGCCTCGTACGGTGCCATCTTGATAGATGAATGGTAACTGTTATTATAAGCCAACTCAACCAATGGCAACGAATCCTCCCAGGTTAGGCTACGGTCCAAGACCACAACCCTAAGAATATCCTCCAAGTACTGGATTGTCCGCTCTGACTGACCATCTGTCTGAGGATGAAAAGCTGTACTGAACTCCAACCTCGTCCCCAGGGCTCGGTGCAGAGTCCTCCAGAACTGACAAGTGAACCTCGCGTCTCGGTCGGACACAATCTCCAAGGGCACCCCATGCAGTTTAACAATCTCATCTGCGAACAACTTGGCGTAATCACTAGCCTCATCATCGTTCGGACGGGCAAGAAGTGGGCAGACTTTGTAAGTCGATCCAAAATCACTCAAATAGAGTCGTGTCCCTTCCTCGACCTCGGTAAACCTACCACGAAATCCATGGTAATGCACTCCCATTTCCACATGGGAATCTCAAGCGGACCCAAAAGGCCTCTCGGTTTCTGGTGTTCAGCCTTCACTTGCTGACACACTCCCATTCACGAACCTCGCCACTTGGCGCTTCATACCACGCCACCAAAATGTCTTCCTCAAGTTCTGGTACATCTTCGTGCTACCAGGGTGAACAGAATAAGGAGCACTATGAGCCTCCTTCAGAATCTCGCGTCGCAGTTCCCAAACTTGTGGTACACAAAGTCGCCCCTCGAAGAGTAAAGCACCGTCAGTCGAAACCGCGAAACCTCCAATTTGTTCAGCTAATGTCAACTCCTTCATCCGGCGAAGGAATCGATATTTCGGCTGTTCGACAATTATTCTCGCTCGGAGAGTCGGCCCCACAACTAATGATGCCAGCACACCACTAGGTCTTGGAGCAGACTCCACTATCTCCAATCTCAGCCGTTCGAAATCTCGGACTAACTCTTCCTCTCGGATAATCATGAAGTTCAGTGCACCGTGGTTCCTCCGACTCAATGCATCGGCGACCTAATTTGCTTTCCCTGGATGGTAGTTAATTGTGCAATCGTAGTCCTTCACGAGCTCCAACCATCTCCGTTGCCGCATATTGAGCTCCTTCTGGGTGAAGATGTACTTCAGGCTCTTGTGGTCGGTAAAGATCTCGCACTTGCCTTCGTAAAGGTAGTGCCGCCAAATCTTCAAGGCGTGGACCACTGCAGCTAGCTCCAAGTCGTGGGTGGGATAGTTCGTCTCATGAGGCTTCAACTGTCTCGATGCGAATGCCACGACTCTCCCCTGCTGCATCAACACGCAGCCCAAACCCATCTTCGAAGCATCACTGTAGATGGTGAACTCCAAAGTCGGATCTGGAATGGTCAATACAGGTGCTGTGGTAAGTCTCCGCTTCAACTCCTAGAAACTAGCCTCACACTCGGGACTCCAAGCAAATCTTGCCGCCTTCTTTGTCAGGTTGTTCATCGGTTGGGCTATCTTCGAGAAACCCTCGATGAATCTGCGGTAGTATCCTGCTAGACCCAAGAAACTACAGATGTCGCTGGCGTTCCTTGGGGTACACCAATTCTTCACTGCCTCGATCTTGCTGGGATCCACCTCTATGCCTCTGGCCGTCACGATATGACCAAGGAAAGCCACACGATCAAGCCAAAACTCGCACTTCGAGAACTTCGCGTACAACTTCTCCTTGCGAAGCGTCTCTAGTACAAGCCTCAGATGGACCTTATGCTGCTCAACATCTCTCGAATAAACCAAAATGTCATCGATGAAGACAATGACAAATTGGTCTAAGTATGGATGGAAGACTCGGTTCATCAAGTCCATGAAGACTGCCGGTGCATTGCTCAACCCGAACGGCAAAAACTCGTAGTGTCCATACCTAGTTCTAAAGGCCGTCTTGTAAATGTCGGAATCCCGAATATTCAACTGATGGTAGCCAGATCTCAAGTCGATCTTAGAGAACACGCTGGCACCCCTCAACTGGTCAAACAGATCCTCAATCTGGGGCAGTGGGTATTTGTTCTTCACTGTTAGATTATTCAGGTCTCTATAGTCAATGCACATCCTCATCGACCCATCCTTCTTCTTGAAGAATAGTACGGGCGCTCCCCAGGGCGAAACACTCGGCCGGATGAAACCAAGGTTCAGAAGTTCCTGGATCTGCGACTTGAGCTCTTGAAGCTCCTTCGGTGCGGGAACCAAGTCGGTAGCGAACTCAACTTGTCTGTCCGGCGGTCCTCCAGGCAGCTCATCTGGAAATACATCCATGTACTCACATACGATGGACACACTTTCTGGAGACAACTCCTTCTTCTCCTCGCTAACCATACTCACCAAGTCGCCTTGGCAGCTACCCT
>CACSLK010020200.1:101280-116907 GCA_902706635.1 Striga hermonthica
AGGCTTCTTGTTGTGGTCTGAGCGCTTAGACCTCTTCTAGCCTGAGTGATAGTCATTCTTCCTCTTGCCCGAGCCGGATGGTGGCTGAGTAGAAATAGCTGGCTGGATAGCTGACTGAGTAGGCAGGGCATGATAGTAGGAAGAGGCGGGGGCCACCGGGGTCATGTAGCTCTCAATCTGCTGGGCTCAGATAACTGTGTCTGCGAAAGGAAGTTCTCCATGACTAGCCACCAAAACACGAATGTCCTGGCGAAGCCCATCTCTGAAATTACGAGCCTTCCTCTCCTCAGTGTCGATCATGTGCCGAGCAAAAACACTCAACCGGGTAAAGGCCCGAGCATACTCATCAACAGAAGTGGTACCCTGTCGGAGATCATAGAACTCTCGCTCCTTCTGGTCACAATAGCTCTTGGGAATGTACTTGTCAGTAACAATCTCCTTAATCCTCACCATGTGAGGGCAGTCCGCTCAGCCTCCGACCTCAGAACCCAATAGTCAGTCCAACAGTCGGCGGCATCACCCTCCATCTGGTACTCTGCGCACTCAATGCGCTGGGCGTCCGAGCATCGGAGAACGGTGAGGATCCTCTCCAGCTTACGAAACCACTCCGTTAAAGCTGTTGGCCCCTCCTCTCCAGAAAAGGTTGGGGGACGCATGTTTTGGAACCGCTCAATCGTACGACCATGATATTCACCCTGAGCGGGTGGAGCCTGTTGATTCTGAGGATCTCTACGAGGACCTATATCTATAAGACAATTCGGAATTTAGCACATCCACTCAACCACTAAAGTCCAAATTAATCAAGGAAAGGAGGATAAATTCCTAAGCCCCAAATAAACAGTTAAACAAATTAAACAACACTCATACCTTGAGCTGGCGTGGTTGAACGAAGCAAGGGGTCATATCACAAATACATAAACAAATTCAGAAGAAGTCTACAGAAACGTAAACTTGCTCTGATACCAAACTGTAACGCCCCGTTATTTTAATAGAAAAATACCGAATTATTTTTCAAAAAAATCAGAGTTAAATTTTTAAAAATCAATTTTAAAGGTTTAGATAACGGGCGCTACTCAACAACTTCGCAAATCAACAATTAAGTCAACACTTAACTCCCAGGGATTACAACCGCCCCGATAAACATCTCATGCCAACAATAAACATGCCTTGATAATTATTCAATCACAAAAATAATTTTAGTTCATAACTCCAAAACAGTTATTTAAATTCGTAGTCTAGCATGCATAAAAACCCAAATACATGGTTCGGTCTCCAAAAACAATAATAAACATGTCTGGCAACAAGATAAATAATAAATAAACAAGCGAAAGCAGATAAAACAGTTCAATATCAATTATATGACCCACCTCGCTTGTCTTTCGCCATAACACCAGCTTAACCTGAAAAGAGATATAATAGTGGGGGTGAGCGAACACTTGCTCACCGTGGGAATACCATGCAGTCTAATTAATATAAAGACTTAAAATCATAAACGCAGCATGAACACAAATCGACTAGTCTACCCTACCTAAACACAACCACGCTCATGTGATCACACCTAACCTATCAATCTCGAAAAAGATAGGAAACGAGCCATCCCCGCGAAAAAGACGAGAGTCGTCGATACAAAAAGACGGGAGCAACCGCATATGTACCATCACACGGACTAAGCTCTCTAAAGGCTAGAGTTAGGCCTCATAGACTTCCGGTTCACATGCATACATAGATTATCAAGCCAAGCATTTATAGAAATTAACAAACATGGTAAGATTTATCAACACCCACCTGGTAAATCGAGATAGGCAAGAATAAAATGATCGGTAGTAGCCAGAGGATCGAATCCTCAAACACCTACATTTAAGCGAGATAATATATATCAATATCTCATTACTCGGGAATAATCGAAAACCCACACTTAATCAAAATTAAGGGTCGAGGGTTTTAATCGGATTTTTCGTGGACTTGGAACTCTCGAATTTAAAAAAAGAAAGAGACTCGAAAAAGATTTTAATGGGGTCCCGAGACTTAAAATATTTATTCCGGATTTCTCTTATTTGAAAATAATTTTTAAAATTAGGTGCGGGACAAAAAATGGACTTCCGGAACACAAAAATGGTTAAAGAGGCCGCCTGGACCACCTGCCTGCCACCAGGCTAAAGGCTACCCAAAATTTGGGCCTGGAGCGCGAAATGGGCAGCCACACAAGGTATCTGGGCCGGAATTTAGGCCTGATAATGCTGGGGAATTGCGGGCTAGAGGGATCGGGCTCGCGGGGCAGGACGCGGGCCGCTGCTGGGGAGAGATGACGGGCTGAGCGGGCTGGAGTCGGGCCAAACACAGCCCGCGCGCTGCTGCTGCTAACAGGGTAGAAAAATAGAAAAAAGGAATTGCGGGTAGCGAGGGTCGAACACAGGACCTCCCTCGAACATTTGGGCATATAGACAACTGGGTTGCGCGCCCAATTGATACTTAAACTGAAACTATAATTAATAACTTAACACAGAAGCCTGCGTCTAAAATTAACTTAACAGAGAGAAACTTCGAGCAGGGAAACATAACTTCTGTACAGCAAAACAACTTCCGGCAACAAATTTCAACTAAATTTCTGAACACTACGAGTGCTCGAAAAATTCCAAAAACCTTTCTATTGGGGTCAAACATCTAGGATCAAGGCTTTTCCCACGTTTACCAACCCAACGCCATCAACGAACAATCTCCACCCCGAACTCTGAGCACCTCTCAGCCTGTCGTAACAACGAAACAAAACTCCATACCGGAAGTTAAAAAAATCAGGGTTCGAAATAAATGGGAAAAACGGGCTTGCTCATAATTACGAAACGATACATGATGGCTCGAAAACAAAACAAACGGAAACAACAAGACGACAAAAAAGCTCGAAATAACAAAATAGGGCTCCCAACTTCGAAGAATTTATCACAACAACCTAAGGGGGTTTGATATTAAAAACGAGAGTTTCAATCCTTTTCCACGATGATTTCATAAAAACTATCCCGACAAACAAACGGATATACGAACCGATAAATCAAAGAAGCTCGAAACAATGCGCAATAACCAATGAAAATCACCAGCGCTCTGAAATAAATGTGACGAAGGTTCGATTGATTACCTTTCTTCCGGAACAGACAAATTCGGGGAATAAACGGACCAAACGAACGGAACTCGAATGAGCGGATCAGAACCCCGAAACTCCTCGAACTGAAACTAAACGCGCGGCTACACGCGATCTAGCCGAGATGCTGCTCGAGGACTGGACGGTTGAGGGGTCGGCGACGGTAGGAAGTTGCTCACGGGACTATCACAGGCAAACAGAGACTCGCCGGAAATTGGCCACGGGGAGAACGGACTGAAAGTGCAGGTGGCTATTTTCAAATTTTAAAACTGAAACATATCTGATGAAAAGAGAGCTATGAAATTTCGGTGGGGAAGAAAGGGTCTCTAGCCGAGATATTAGAGAGCGAGAGAGAGACGTGCGAAGGATTTCGCCAAAATATCGCAACAGATTAATGAACGGAAAGACCGAGTCGCTAGGAGAAGAAGATAACTTACGGCTGATTAATTCAATGGGCTAAGAAAAAATAGTACTCACATATGGGCCAGAATTTTAATAGAAAATTAACTCCAAAGTTAAATAGAAAATGGGCCAGCTAAACACTTCGATATTGCTGGAAAAATAGATCATTTGGGGCCGAAAATAAATACACGCTTTTAAACTGGGACTACCCAACGAACTAACTTAATAATTAAAAATAATTCTAACTATTCACATTCATCACAAAACAAAATAATTCACGCAATAATTAAACACAATTAAGCACGTAGCAATTTAACAATATAGCAGATAAATGAAACGAGGTAAGAACGAGCATATAATGTTTATAAACTAGCAAACAATATAAATAAGGAAACGAAGGCAAAGATAATATAAATGCAAATGAATAATCACATAAATCTTGGAAAATTCTAATAAACGTACGGGGCGCTACAACATGTCACCTCCATTATTTCACTCCATCTTCATCAATTTTTTCTTTTTTATTTTCCCATTTTCTCGTCGTCGCTAAAAAACGCAACAAAAAAATGACCAACGCCGATCTCCCACACAGCGTCGATAGCGGTCCAACTGGTGGTGGAGAGACGAATCGAATTTGACATCTAGTGGCGAATTTCGACTACCACACACATTCCCTCGGGTCATCCTTTGCGGCGGATGGAATGGCGCAGCAACCGGTGGGTTTGGCTGCTAAAGAGAACGACAACGATCGTGCTGCAGTCCTTGTCGGCTCGTGAGTGCAGGATGTCGTCAGACGGTAGGCTTCAACCAATGGCAGTGGGAACTTATCTTGTCGGGCATTGGCGGCGGAGGGTGGAGCACCGGTGGCGTGACGAGACGAATGGCATCCCAGCTTTTTGAGCGGGTGTGGTTTGGTTGGCTCGTCCAAAGGCGACAACAACTGGTGGAGGTGATTTTGGCGGAGTCTCAATGACGCGATGACAGCCCTGCTCGTGAGCAACATGTTGGGATCTACAAGAATCGCATGCTACTATGCAAATTACAAATTTATATAAGAAATAACTGATGCGCAGCGGATCTATAGGTTAAGGAAGAAGACTTATGGCTTAATAATTTTCCGACTCTGAGATGTTGTAGATTTATGTTGTTGAAAATCATCTGATTCACAGAGTCCGTTGGGCAGTCGGACTTGGCCTCGTCGAAGTTTCACGGGTCGCGCACATGCAGACAGGAGAAGGAAGGTCTCGATCGGCGATGAGGAGAACGTCTCGGGTCGTCTGGGCATCGAGTAGGTCGCCGGAACGACACAGGTTCACAGTGTCGATGGAATGGGTTGCTGACCTGGCCGAGGGATCGTCGCGGGTCGCATTGCGGGAACAAAAAAGTGCAGCAGGGCATCTCTAGGAGTGAGAAAATCGTGTCGTCTGGGAGCTACGAGCGCGCAAGTTGCCTCGGGTGGTCACCAGTGGACTCGGGTCGTCTTGCGACAGTGTCAGGCAGCCGATGATGGTCGGGTGCTCCACTACCTCAAAGTCATCTATTAAATTACCGAACACATCTATATCTCCCTTACTGGGAAGGAGAATCTATATATCACTGTGTGTTTTATGTCTTTTAAGACTAGAGAAGGTGTGTATTTATAGGCTTCAATAGGGACCCTAAAAAGGAATCACCAAATTCCCTTGGCCCCCGAGGATCAGAGTAAAGTAAGCTTTGTGACAAGTAAAGAAACCTATTGTCATGTCGTCATGCCCTTTGGACTCAAGAATGCAGGGTCGACTTACCAAAGATTGATGGATCGAATGTTCAAACTACATATTGGGGGTAATATGGAGGTATACATGGACGATATCTTGGTAAAGAGCAGGTCCTCGATCTCGCATGCAGACGATTTAAAAGAGACGTTCACAACACTAAGATTGTTTGGGATGAAGCTAAACCCGAGCAAATGCGCCTTTGGAGTAAAGGTCGGGCGATTTCTGGGATATGTCATGACAGAACGGACGATTTCTGGGATATGACGTGACAGAACGAGGAATCGAATTAAACAAGGAAAAGGTGAAAGTCATACTCGACATGGCTCCACCAAGGAATATCTAAAAGGTACAAGTCCTGACGGGTCGAATTGCTGGGCTGAGCAGGTTCATTGCTCGAGCCGCTGAGAAGAGTTTTCCATTCTTCAAACTGCTCAAGAAGAAGTCAACTTTCATATGGAGCGAAGAGGCTCAGATGGCATTCGAAAAGTTGAAGGAGTTTCTAAGTGAGTTGCCTTTGTTGACGAAGCCCGAGCGCAATGACGAGTTGGTGTTATACATATCTGTGGGTCTAGTCTCGTTGAGCTCAGTGTTGCTGCGAGAGGAATTAGGTTCCAAACAGTCGATCTATTACACTAGTCGAGTACTCTAAGGAGCTGAGACGAGATACTTCAAAGTCGAGAAAGCCGCTCTAACTCTGGTGATAACGATAAGGAAGCTGAGGTCGTACTTTCTAAATCAGACTGTGGTGGTGAGGAAAAACTTCCAACTTGGAGAAATGCTAGGACGACCTACTGTATCAGGTCGACTTTTCTAGTGGGATGTCGAACAAAATGAATACACCATCAAGTATGATCCCAGACGAGCCATAAAAGCTTAGGCTTTGACTGATTTCATCCAGGTGTGCACCAAAGGTAGGGAGAAGAGGTGGTGATGCATGTCAATGGATACTCTGCAGCCAAAGGATCTGGCCTGGGAATCTTCCTTGTATACCTCGAAGGCGAGCATCTAGACTTCTCCATCAGAATGGGGTTCAAAGCCTCGAATAATGAGGCAGAATATGAGGCACTCATCAAAGGTATCCAACTCGCAATAGGAGGAGGAGCAACCGAAGTTGTGGCACATTCCGACTCACAACTCGTAGTCGGGCAGGTGATGAGAAATTGTGAAATCAAAGAAGAGAGGATGATGAAGTACGTCGAGGAAATCCAAAGTCTAGTACAAGGATTGCCAAAGTTTGATTTGATACAAATACCACGAGAGAAAAACAAGCGAGCCGATTGGCTAGCGAGAATCGCGAGTTCAAATGAAAGAAATGTATGAGATTGCATTACTACCATGAACCTGGAAGGAAGTGTCTTGGGCGAGACAATGGAAGTCGAGGAGAAAGATGATTGGAGGAAGTCGATCAGAGAACTCCTGCAAGGGCAAGTCCCTGCTGGGGATAAACAAGAAGCGGAAAAAGTTGCTCGATATCTGAGCAAGTATTTTGAGGTTGACTGAGTCCTATACAAGAAGTCACATTCGGGCCTCACTTGAGATGCGTTTCAGAAGAACAAGGGAATTATGTTCTAAGAGAAATTCACGAAGGATGTTGCGGAGCACATACTGGATCTAGAGCCGTAGCTAGGAAAGCCTTACGAGCAGGCTATTACTGGCCAAAAATGCGTGCAATGGCAGAAAAGTTGGTGTGAGAATGCGAGAAGTGTCAGCGACATGGACAGATCACTCATATTTCAGCTGAAACAATGACGACGATTAGTTGCCCGATCCTCTTCGCCCAATGAGGAATCAACTTGATGGGCCCGTTGCCAATGAGAACGGGTCAAAGAAAATTCTTGGTAGTCGCAGTCGACTACTTCAGTAAGTGGGTCGAGGCAGAACCTTTCGCGCGGATCACAGAGGAGAAAATGATACAATTTCTGTTCAATAACATCTGCTGTCGATTTGGAATCCTGAAAGTATTGATCTCAGATAATAGAACTCAATTCCAAGGGGAATGAATCCAGGCATGGTGCCTTGACATAGGAATTAAGCAGAGATTTGCCTCGGTCGCACATCCCAAGGCAAACGGGTAAGTCGAGGTGACAAATAGAACTATCCTCCAAGGATCGAAGAAGCGATTGGTGAAGGCATCCGGAGCCTAGATTGACGAGTTAACCACTGTCCTGTGGGCTTACAGGATGACCCCAAGAAGTTCGACAGGCCAATCACCATTCATCATGGTGTATGGAATGGATGCGCTCTTGCTAGTGGAAATTGCATTAAGTTCTCATTAGTCGACTTACTTCGAGAAAAAAAAAGAACGAGGAAATGACAGAAGATGCCCTCGACCTGATCAAGGAAAGAAGATAAGAAGTTTGGGTACGATCTGTCGACTATAAGCAGAAGATGTGAGCAGCATTTGATAAACAGGTGCACACAAGACGTTTTCAAGTAGGGATCTCGCCCTCAAGCGAGCAGATGCAGTCAAGCACGTTGGAATGCTTGGAGCAAACTGGGAAGGACCCTACACCGTCACAAAGGTGCTCGAGAAAGGTACACACGAGCTTAAAGATGTCGAGGGACAACAAATGCCACGATCCTGGAATGTGGTTCATCTTAAACGCTTTTATGCCTAAGTTGCTTAGCATTATCTTTTTGTACTGAACAATTCTCAATTTGACTTCAGTAATGAAATGAAATGTTTGATCTATGTTTCTTGCTTTATACTTGTGTATCGACTTGCCAAGATTATCTAAAAACCAAATTTTTTAAAATGGCTATGTAGCCGACTGACTAATTGACACGACTATAAAGTCGACTTAACAACTACGAAGTTGTATCTCTCGAGTGGAATCTCGATCAAGCTACGAACCTTACGACTAAGAAGTCAACTTAACAACTACGAAGTTGTATCTCTTGAGTGGAATCTGGATCAAGCTACGAAGCGTACGACTATGAAGTCGACTTAAACAACTACGAAGTTGTATCTCTCGAGTGGAATCTTGATCAAGCTACGAAGCTTACGACTATGAAGTCGACTTAAAAAACTACAAAGTTGTATCTCTCGAGTGAAAATCGATCAAGCTACGAAGTTTACGACTATGAAGTCGACTTAAACAACTATGAAGTTGTATCTTTCGAGTGGAATCTCGATTAAGCTACGAAGCTTATGACTACGAAGCCGACTTAAACAACTACAAGTTGTATCCCTCGAGTGGAATCTCGATCAAGCTACGAAGCTTACGACTACGAAGTCGACATAAACAACTACGAAGTTGTATCTCTAGAGTGGAATCTCGATCAAGCTACGAAGTTTACGACTATGAAGTTGACTTAAACAACTACGAAGTTGTATCTTTTGAGTGATGTCTCGATTAAGCTACGAAGCTTATGACTACGAAGCCGACTTAAACAACTACGAAGTTGTATCTTTCGAGTGGAATCTCAATTAAGCTACGAAGCTTATGAATACGAAGTCAACTTAAACAACTACGAAGTTGCATCTTTTGAATGGAATCTCGAACAAGCTATGAAGCCAACAACTATAAAGTCCACAAATAACTACAAAACCTGCAAAGCATAATTTGATAAAACTGAACTAGCATCGACAAACTCGTCTTCGAGCAGCTCGCAAGCCGGGTTGGGATAAGACGGGATGGAAAAACTTTTTGATCAGCTACGAAGCTGCTAAAATTGTTACTCATGTTTGATCAGCTCGCAAGCCGGGTTGAAAACCTTTTTATTATCAGCTACGAAGCTGCTAAATATCGTTGCTCATCTTCCACCAGCTCACAAGTCGGGTTGGGAGAAGGTATGGTAAGACGAGACAAAACACTTAGGAAAATTCAGAGCAATCAAAACAACACATGGACATGTACATAAAAATCACTCGAAAGCAACTAAGAACAGCTGGGAGAAAGGAGAAAAATGTGAGGAGTAGATAACCATAAAAATCAAAAGGATGTCTTGCATTGATAAAGCATTGATTATACAACGAACCGTCTCGACCCTTACAAAACGATCCACTGCGGGTCGAGACTAAAAAAGCAAGCAAAGTAGAAAACAAAATAACCACTAAATCATTAAGCTTGGGAGTCGGCAGTCGACTATCAGCAGCCTCATCCTCGTCACCTTCAACTGTCACGGTCCTGACATCTTCTTTGACAACCGGCTCAGTCCCTTGCTCATGTGCCTCGTCGTCCTTGGCCTTCTCACTACCCTCGACATTCTGAGGCTCTTCATCATTCTCTCCATTTGGCCCGACTAAGTTGGTCGGACAGGCCAAAGGAGAGGGAGGAACCTCAAGTCGACCCATCAAACCAGCCTTCCGAATCGACCGAGCCTCGAGGCCACTCCACCATGGGTAGTCGTCTGGAAGAGACACATCACCCTCGTAGCCATCCGGCAAAGGAAGAGTTTCCTTGACGGCTTGGCGGTTGAGCTTCCCCTCCAGTATAGTACCCTTTGCAACCTTCTCCCACGCGTCGAACGAGAAATCGAAGTATTGAATGGTGGCGGGGCACAGTTTGTCGAGGAAGGCTGGAGAATTGCAGAAGGCCTGGATGACTTCCTGACGGTATGTCTCGAGGAAGATCAAGCCCATGCGAGACTTGAGAAAAGACTTGCGCCCTTCCTCAAGCCCAGCCTCCCTCTCGACTAGACCCTCCCCATAAGCCTCCTCTAACTCTGCCTTCAGTTCTTCGACTTTTTTTTTAGCCGCCGCTTTGTCAGCTTTCAACTTCGTGACCAATGCCTTAGAAGCCTCCAGATCCGTCTTCTACTCGTCGAACTTCTTGCGACTGGCCTCATACTTTCTCTTACAAGATCTTACGTTATTACTGGGGGAAGAAGTGCATTCGAGCAAATTCGACAACATAGACGCGATGAGCTGACCAAAGAAAAGAGTTGAGACAAAAACTCACTAACAAATAGCCAACCAATCAAAGAAGAAAAAAGAAATACCCGAGAAATAGTAAGGACAATTGTAACATGAGACATCATAAGGATCGCCTGCGACACGAGCCTTGTCGGATTCTGGGAGAATGGAATCGAAGAACTTGGCCACCGAATGAGCATCGGGATTATTGTGGAGACGAGATGGTTGTTCCACAGTAATCGTCTTAGTCTCGACTGGAGAGGGGGGAGCTCTCTCAGTGAATTTCTCCTTGCTCTTATCATCTTTCTTTTGACGCTTCAATTCGTTGGGGATAAAAACCACATCCTTTTGTCCTGGGCCCTCTTGCAGTAATGGGAGCTAGACAAATTGAGCAAAGGAGCATTCAGTTTCTCAACTCTTTCTTTCATCGCAGCAGCCGTCTCGGCTGCTGCACCTTGAACACCCGAGCTTGAGCCACCGTCTGGCTTTTTTGGAGGCGTAGGTCGACCAGTAGATTTGTCGTCACCCTTAGCTTTCTTGGTCTCGAAACGAGCCAAAGCCTTAACTGAAATACAAAGAAAAAGTTATATTGACAGCCGAGATACACAACTTGTTAAGAGACAAAGGTAAATATACAAACACCCCAGCAATAATAATCGGAAATATAAAAGCAATTTACGAGGATCATCGATTTGGGGTACACCCTCGTCAGCCCAAAGGCCCACGTGGTTATGAAGGGAACTATCCTTAACCAGCAGGCGAGCACTCCATGTGAATTTATTCAAATCATCAAGCATAGCCTGAAATTGGCTCGACCTAAGACATTTATTCTGCTTAACCTTCTTGGTTATCCAGACATTAGTGAAGGGGTATCGGCCAGCAGTAGGTCGAACATAAAAATACTTGGTTTTCCATTAAGTGACATTCAAAGAAAGATCTTTGAGGAAAGTACCGCAGCGACGACGATCCAGGCAATGGGCGTCCTTTATGAAGCGGTAACTGTTGCAGTAAAGGAGAAGCTCGGGCAAAAAATGGCCTAATTTTATTTTGGAAATGATGATAAAAGCTACCATGATGCGGATAGCGTTAGAAGAAAATTTATTTATGGGCACATTGCACATATTGATAATAGTTAAAAGTTCGGGCTCGATAGGGAAACGTAGCCTGAACATTATCTGGTCGACGAAAAAAGTATAATAGCTCGAGGGAGGATGAGAAAAGTCGTCATTAGGGCCGGGGGCGACCAACTCCCAGTTGGAATGAAGCCTGCTGAACTTCCTAAAGCCCTCAATTTTGGCAACATGGGCATAAGAAAACGGACTTAGAACAGCTAATTTGACTACTGGACAGGCTAATGATGCAACATGTCGAGGCTCGACCGAGGGAACAATTATTGGTAAGGATACAAGACTTGTTCTATATACAAGAATGTCTAAAAACCTAAGGGGAATACCTTGTGGTATAAGACTCAAGCGGGGACTCCCGACCTTAGGAGAATTTCGGAACTCGGTTGCTAGGCCACCCGATAGCAAGGCCTGATTGTACTCGTCCCAGTCGACCCCAAAAGAAGAAATAGCAGAGTCGGGGGAATTTTCTTGCTCGATCACTGGCTTAGAGCCAATTATTTGAACAGAATCAAAGCCTGAGTACTCATCGATCTGACGAGCAAGAGAACCAGAAACGAAGTCGGAGGCAAAATCTAATAAACATGAAAAGAGGAGGTGATCAGTATGTCGAAGATCATACTATTTGACTAAGTAAACCTCAACAGAGAAAATACTCGTCACTCAACTCGTCTATATTCAAGAATGAGGAAAAAGCGGTCAAGAAAATAATTACTCATCAAAGTAGGACGATTAAAGGAAGTTGTTTTAAGGACAAGGGCGGAATGCTTGAGGAACTAGGGTTTTAGCCTACCCGCGTCTCGATTGGTGATCACATAACACGATGATTAAAAGCAAGTTCTTTAAGAATCAACTCATGAAAGAAAGTCGACATAAGACGCTTTAGTCAACTCGGTCGACAACTGACTCAGAGTTAACAAATTATGAGGAACAAAACTACCACATTTAAAGATCTGCGGTGAAAAATCACACCAGAATCATATGGCAAACGTAAAGAACATGAAGAACACTCACTTGAAGATCAAACTGAAAACCCAGAAAACCCAACAAAAAGAACAAATTGCAAAGATAAGAAAAAATAAGCTTACTCATATTGACTGCGTGGAGGTTCTGAAAAGTCTTGGAAATCCTGGGTAGAGTTGTCGGAAGAAACGGGCACCGATGAAGCCGAAACGCTGGTGTCGGCGGAAAACTTGAAGATACTAGAGAGTTTGAGCAGATGTGAAAAAAGTGATCAAATGAAAAGGGAAGGGATATTTATAAGATGGGGGATGAAACCTTAACCCTCGGATTAAAGTAAAATCTAGCAGCCAAGATGATGCACGGAATTCGAAGTGGCAAAAGAAAAACCTAAGGCGGCGTATCACATCCCAATTCAAAATTCGAAATTCAAAATGTGGCGTCAAGGGCATATTCGTGAAAATTCCTAAGTGCAAGATTAGACTATGAATGTTCATTACGAGCAAGACGAGTTACCGATAAGGAGATTATCTATGACGAGACGATTGAAGATCAGTCATGACGATCAACGAGCTTGGCCATATGGAAATTCGACTGCGAAACTACAGAACCACCAAATTTACTCTTAAGCTCTAGTCGCTTAGAGTAATTTGGGGGAGGGGGAGAGAGGGGGACTAGATGATATAGCCATATTATAATATAGCGGCTCAAGTACTCGTCATTTGACCGCGTGACGGCCCGGTATGTCGACATCATTAAGCCGACTTAAATATAAGTTGACTTCTATCATAGTTTCTCAAGAAAAGAACATTCAATAAGTCATCTCCACGATGACTTATTCAAGGCGACTGTCACCATAGAAATGAACGGGCATGGTAAAGCCTCCGAATATATTCATATAATGGCTTAGGTCAACTAGGCGACATATGACATCCCTGAATTCGACCCGGTGACATCTGGGGATGATTCTATGCGCCCCGATGTATAAAATGCTCCGATGATTCAGGATTCTTGGACACATCTTAATAGCATCTCCAGAGACCAAGGGCGAATATCGACTAAGAGGTAAATAGAATACGAACCGACCAGGGCATTTCGGACATTTCGCATAAGTTGACCGGGGAATTTTAGGTACTCTAAGTAAGTGTTTTGCTCCTATATAAAGGGAATGAGGTAACCCCAAACCCTAACTTCACTCTCATTACTCACTCCATACACTCTTCTGCTACTGCTCTCTCAAACCAACTTCTCTTTTGCTCTCTTTCACATACTAACTTGAGCGTCGGAGGCTCTGCGCCGGAAACACTTTCGGCATTGAGTTCTTGTAGGTGTTTACAGCAGTTTAAAGGCGATTTTGAGGACGGCTCAGACAGATCGAAGCTCATTATCACCGGTTCACTCCAGATCTAGGAGGAGCCCCATCAGCATTAAATTGGGTTTTTCCTACTTGGACCTAACTATGGACCAAGTCTACTAAGCCCAAATAGGAATAATACAATCATTCCACTAAAGTACTTTTATTGAGTTCTCCCAATTTGATTTCTAAATTACGGTTCAAGCTACAATCCTAAAATACTCGAATTACCTCATCATGTTTAAGATATAATATCCATCAATTTATTCAATTCTCGATAATTAAAATAATCGATTGCTTGAACTGAAGCTAGCACCATTCAATACAATATCCACCTGCATGATTTAACATAATAATCATTCTGAAACCGCTAAGTCTAATTCACAATTTTTTTAAAGATAAATAGGTGTTATATTTGCTAGAGTTCTCTTATTTACCTATAAATAAGAGTTTCAATTTGCTAGGATTACGATTTCTTTCATCATTCTTCCTTCATTTTTCTTCTAGGGTTTACATTGTGCTTTTTTGGAGAGAATTTGTCTCAATTGTCTCTTACACATGGGATGACTGTAGATACTTACAGGCATAAAAAATTGTACTATGAAGTTGTCTTAGGCCCGTCAACCCATGGAGTAAGCTCTTTGGAACAAAATTATATGCTGAAGTCGTCTCAAAAGGGCACTTAACCCACCCTTCGAGACTTGCAACAAACCTTATTCTCTCCATCTCCTGCACAGGTTCGTCTCCTCGTCCTTAAATAAGAGGTGATAGAGAAAGTAGCTACCAACATAGGGAGCCTGTCAAAGTGCGTCCTCGGACATAATTTCTTTTTCTTGCTTCACTACCATTGAGACAACTGTCCTTCGACACGATTTCTCGTTCGTCGCCTGATTTCACCATCATTGTATCAATATTTGAGACGATTGGGGGAGGAGGAGAATGTATCTTTTTACTTGTAACTTATCTCCATTTTGTAAATAGATTTATAAAGAATATAGGATCATGTGAACTTTTTGAAGTGCAAATTGTTTGTGTCGAGTACACCGCGGATTTTAACTATAACTCTTTAATTATTGGAATTTTTGTGTAATATTATTGTATTTTGGTTTGTTGGACTTTCGGATTGTTGAATTGTGTTGAAGTGTGGCATTGATATGACATCCCAAGGTAGAAGATCTAAACTTTAAACCCTACTATTGACCCGTTTGTCTACATGTATGACACCTCCGCGTTTTTATCGTCAGCGGCCTGAGAAAATAAACTTGTGTCTTGTTCATTAGTAGAGTAATCGTTGGCGTCTGAAAATGAATATAAACGCTTCCATTATTTTTCTTTTGTATTAAATAACTAGTACGACGCCCGTGTATTACACGGGTGCTTGCTAATTTTTTTCTTAAAATCTAAAATTAATGAGAAAAAGTTGTTGAAAAAATTTATACACCTTTTACAAATTTATATATTATTATATATTTAGTATTACACTTTTATTTGTGCGACTTACCTGTGTTATATTATAATAGTTTTTTAACTTAAAACATATAACTACATTAAACATAAACATATCACTTGATAAATAATTTTATTTTTCTAATGAATTTTAACAAATATTATTATTTTTTATTATTATAAAGATAAATTTAATTTGTATATTTCATATATACAATATGGATGTCAAATCGAAGATCATCAAAAGATGATTAATTTGATATATAATATATATAAAACCAATAAGAAAATAAAAAAGTTATCAACTTTTAAAATACATTTACATTTCAATAGCTATTTGAAGGAAGCAAATCAAAGTCAGGGATATATTTGTCACTTAGTGCCTCACTATATAAAATTACAAAGAATTAAAGGATTATATTAGTGCAAGTGATATTAAAATACCTAAGTAAGATAAATAATATTAATGGAATTTCCGAACCTAGATTATTAATTATTAGTATATCAATATTATTTGTCCAAACCTAATTACGAAGCATGATTCTTCGCCAAGTAGGATTCTGAAGCACCAGAAGCAGCCACGTAGGATCAGCGCA
>CACSLK010020200.1:122331-136081 GCA_902706635.1 Striga hermonthica
AAACCCTAAGAGATCAATTCACGTCTTCAGCCACCACACCAACGTGGGAGAAGGAAGAAGGAAACGTGAGGGGTTCAGAGAAGAACAAAGGCAATCCGCTCCTTTCAACTGTTTGGAGAATCGTCATCCATCCGGCATCCAAACGTGGTCGGGACACAGACTAGAAGATCGCTCAGATCGAATCGAAGCCTTGAAGAAAGGTATATCTCTGTTCGTCCTTTAGGAGCATGCTTAGGTTTATTCGAAATCATGTATGTACATGTTTGGTATCCGATATCGATCCGTGGGTAGGACCGCCTCGTCGGCGTGTTCCAGCACATCGCGCATGGGCGTTGGGCACAGGATGCACGGCGCAGAGGTGTGATGAAGATTGAGGTTTTGACCTCCAAAGACGAGAGGAGGCGTAAGCCGAGACGACCCGAGATAGCCAGACAAAGGGGTCGAGATGGGCTTCGTAAGGCTTATAGACCCGTTGAGACCATGCAAATGCGTAGAAGAGTACCCAGGTCAACAGTCGTGACACGCATAGGTAAGAGGCGGAGGTGCGCAATGCGCGTGAACAGTGAACAAACAGGGCGCGGGTCGCGTGGATAGGGAACCTCGAGCACCAATGATTGAACTATCTACAAGTATGCGGGGGTCGAGCAAGGATGGTGGGCAACGAGCAAGTTGAGCGATTGATCGATGCTCGCTGGGTCGAGTGTGAGCAGGTCGAGCGATTGGTCGATGCTCATTGGGTCAAGCGCGAGGGGTCGATGACGGGCACGAGGCGTCGAGCTCAACAAGGTCGAGCGCGCGAAAATTGACTAAAGCGAGAGGGTCGAGCGCACGAGGGTCGACCAATGAAAGAGGGTCGAGCGTGCGAGGGTCAACCACGACGAGAGGGTCGAGGACCGTGCAGCGTAGGTGTGATGGGAAGAGGACGCACGCGTGCGGCCGAGCGTCTCGCGGAAGGACATAGCGTAGACACACGCAATAGGCCGACACACAGACGGGCTTGGACCAGGCAGCACTCGTGGGCCTGGGTCTGAAGAGGTTGGGCCTGCAAAGCCGTGGACCTTGCAACGGGCCTAAGGCAGCGCGCGATCGAGCACACGGAGGAATACGCGTGCGAGACGTGCGATCACACGAGTCGGTCAAGATTTGGTGCGCAAGACTTCTAGAAGACTTGGGACCAAGCTAGGCCTGGATTCTTCTAGATGAGTAGGGCCGTTTTTATTAACATAATTGTTAGGAGTTTTATTGCTAGATTGCTTAGGAGTTTAATTATGATTGGGATCTCTTAAATAAAGTAGCATAGATATTTTGTTGCCTTAGGATTTTATATTATTTCTATAGTTTAGAATTCTAGTGCTTATAGGATTAGTCTTAGTTAGCATCTATATATACTAGTCATTGTCATTCAATTTTATCATTAAAGAATTAATAAGAAAAATCATTCGTTGGACAATTCTCTCGTGGTTAGAACTAGGCCGTTAGTGCGGGTTTTTAACACAACTGTGTTCGAAAGAAGGCCTTAGAGCGCCTTTTCGTCACAATTTATCGTGTTTAAGCGAAGGCCGTTAGCGCGCGTTTATTCACAAACCAGGTCAAGATACACGATTCCTCATCATTGGTGCTTTCATTGAGAGTGATCAATCGTGAAGAAAAAAAATCTGATTTGACGATTTTCAGAGATTTCTTCTCGAAGCATTCCACTTTGATTCACTAGATCACAAAACTGCATGATACATGTCTATCGTTTCTTCATCTCGCATTCTGATTTCATCAAATTCGAGAGTTACTCGTTGAAGTTTGGACGCTTTGACTGTCGTTGAACCTTCAAAATGGCGTTGTAGAACTTGTCACGCATATTTCGCTGTCTTGCATTGAACTATCATCTTTTGTCGTGTCTGGTCAACTTCCATCATGATCGCATAGAGGGCACGATAGTTCGCTTCTTCTTGAAGTTTTTAGGCATCAGGCCAGAGATCTGTCGGTTTAAGAACCGCAGCCGATGAAGATAATTTTCCTTGATCTGGTGCTTCTGGCATGACAGGATATTCCCAACTATTTTCGACACTTTTCCACGCACCTTTTCCAAGAGATCTTAGAAAAATCGTCATCATAGATTTCAGTAAGAGTAGTTTGAACCATCCAATTGCGGAGGCCTAGACATCGATCCACTTTCATGATTCATATTTCCCAATCCACTAGTCCTCAAATCCTTCGTAATGTGTACGAAAACCCGCTATGGTGCCAATTGAAGTTGTATACGAATATATGACCAACAACTAGAATCGCGTTTATCAAATAAATTAGAAAACTAAATAAATTTCACTCAATTGCGGAAGTAGTGTTTCTCAAAATTGAACCTTCAGGAGAGCATCTCACTCTCCCTTCGGACCTCTTTCATTAATGTCGATCACAACCATTACTCAAGGGTTTATAAGCAGAATCCCTCTACACTCGAGTTGAGTAACGACCTACACAACTATTTATTCGACCACAAGTCTCTGGTGGCTTTTCTAGTATGACTTCTTCAAACAAATCGTGAGTGAACCTCCAAACTTTCAGTTAAAATTGAAAAAACGGAAACACGACGTGAACAAGAATACTTTCTTGATTAACCACTTAATGAAAATAAAAATAATCACAAACTCAGGAATAGTTCTTCGTTCAACAAGACAATGTTCTGCGAAAATCGGAAATCATCAACACGATCTCCATGCGCGTCCTTATCCATTTAATTTGCCTCGCATATGGTAAGTACGCAAGTCTTCGCTGCCAAGCTACGCCTTTTAAGGAATGTTTTTGATTGATTTTCCCAACTCCATATATGAAAGGTTTGACTCAGCATCATAAGGAAAGTGCATCTCTATTAATTCCGGCACAAATAAAAACACGCATTAGTTAATTTCAATTAACTAATATCTAGGAAAATAATCGGAACATAATTTAAACAACATAAAATAAACTTCCTTTAATTATTCCTGATCAGTCTAATCCTGAGAAACATATAATTATATGTTCGTCGATTTACTATCAAAATTTCAAATACATACAAGGGTAAAAATACAAAATAGATGTATCATATTAAAACGACAAACTAACTAGTCGGTCAAGCCAACACGTGAAATAGCATATCATAATGAAGAGTCAAAATATTATTAGAAGAATTAGTAAATTATAATTTTTCAAATACAATGTTGGAAATAATTTATTTTTTAATATTAAAATAAGATATACTCTAGTAACTTTAAATTGGTGCCGTTGAAGAGATTTGGTTTTATTTAGAATTAATTTGAATTTTCCACCTTTAAAATTAAGAATGAAAACAAATCAAAGTAATGAGTATTGATAAAGAAAGAGAGATGAAATATTAATAGGAATATTAATAGTTAGATCAATTTGAATTAAAATTCTAATATGATACTTATAAATTTAAAAGAAAAATTTATGAAATACAATAAGTGAAAATCATTAACGTTTACAACCTTACAATAATAAATATTACATCAATTTTAAACTAGTGTTATTTCAGAGACATGATTTTATCTATAAATTAATTTTTAGTTTAAAAATGTTGCTAATTTCCAATTTTACAATGAAAAAAAAATAGATAATAAAATATTAATAAAAAAATAAATGAAAATATTAATTAGGAGTACTAATAAGAATTATATAATTCTGAATTAAAAATTTAGATTGATAACTATTCTAAATGTATAAAGTATGCATATAAATTAAATTATACATATCATGAAAATAAAAGGAAAGGGTTAGTAATAAAATTACTTTTAGATATTATTTCTAAATTACTCCATATTCACTCACCGATTTAATATATCACTCGTTGTTGCTCCGCTGATCGCACGAACTCCATAATACTTGTGATTCATAGTGATACTTAGGGAAATGCTCAATATACTTTTATAACCTGTAAGATAAGATGCTCAATATACTTTTATAACCTGTAAGATAAGTCAATAAGTGTTTAGTTTGTAAATAACATCTATCATAAATGCATTTATTATCTAACATTTTTTTATAAAAAAAAAACGATAAAAATCTAATGAAAAGCAGCGCCTTCAGGGCGTGAGGTCAAGTGGTGATTGGTGGAGGGTGAAACTCCCTTTGAACCCAGAGGTCACGAGATCGATCCTGACTATAGTTGAGAGTATGAGTGGGACATTGCACTCTTCCTTGGACTAATGTCGTTAGTTGGTGGACTGCAGTGGGTGGTGCAACCGTAGATTTAGTTGGTGGGCTGCAGTGGGTGGTGAAACCGTAGAGTGAATATAGGAATACATCCCAATGGACAAAAAATAAATAAATAAAATAAAATAAAATAAAAAAGAAATGAGAAAAAATGATTAAAGAGAAAACAAATATGATGAAAGTGAATTAGGAGGTATTTACCTTCTACAATTTTTCCGGAGGGAGTTCACTTTAATTTTATTTGTTAAATAGGGAGACTGATTGCAAAACAAAGGCAGGTACAGGTGCTTCTTTCTATCTTCCCAGTGAGCAATAAACAAAGAAATAATCTATATATCAATTTCTTGTGGGTAGGTACTTCTTTCTATCTTTCCCTTAAATTATATAATGTGCAATGAAAAAAAAAATAAGTAATTCATATATCAAATTTATCTATGTAGTTATATTCATTCATTTTCTTAAATTATATAATGTGCAATAAACAAATAAATGATTTATATATCAAATTTATTTGATGTCGATCCTGTTCATGAACACTTGGTCCTCGCAGGCATGAATGAGAGCCTTGTTCAAAGTTAAACGAATACCAAACTAACAACCTCAAGTCCAGCTATTGTGCAAGTACACATTTTTATAGCTGAAGACAAGCTATTAGGTGTAAGTCCACGCTATATCATGATATCTCATCCGAACAACAAACTAACAGAACACTCCAAGGTAGCAAATTACGTCAACATAGTTGTACAAGAAAAACAGAATGTAGTCGGGTCAGTTGGCAGTTTGCCTGAGCTCCGGACGGACAAAATCAGCATCAGGAGGCACCGAAATATCAACGGTAGGCCTTAGCTGAGCACATACTTGAATGGCCCCATGCACGCGATCTGAAAGGAAGTTGCTGATGAGGTCCCGATTGATAGGGGCAGCATTGTCCACTGCAACCAGCGCCTGCTGGGTTAGAACGTAGTCAAATCTTGGGGCCCACTTCCTTGATCCCAACCGAGCCGTTGTAGAGCAGTTGTCCACCATAAAAGAAACACCCCGGGCGTGCATGAAGGGGTTCAATGAATCAACAGACTCGATCACGCTCTCATTGATGATCTCCGAGTAAGAGTGCCCCTTTTTCCGTAAAATTTCAATCTGTGCGTGTACGTTTACGTGAAATTAACATTACAGTTCGAAAAGTGTGCTCCAGATATTTCGGCACACTTGAAATTCATTCCGTGTTTCATCAAACAAAACCTTAGAACAAGAAATTTTAAAATCCCTCATATCAACCATTCATGTAATCTGTAAAATGTACTGCTACAGATCCTACAATCTAATAACACACTTTATCTACATATCTCCATTTTGAATCTCAAGAGAAATATGAGCAGCACGAAAACTCACCTGGGCCATCATGAGGGCCACAAAGACCCCTGCAGTGAAAGGGTACAGAGGTCCCAAGTCACCAGCTGGACGTGCCGCTCGAACTTTTTCCCCAACTTTCCACATCCGTGTCTGATCAATTTTGCCCATCGGGAAAGCAGGCAAACCTTCCTTTTCCTGCATAAAGAAAGTTAAAATACCAATAAAAAGCTCTGATAGCCATGAGATCAAATAATGAGTGAAATCCATATCATACATAAAAGCGACGGCCAGCCAAGACAACACTCCTTATCTCACTGCCACTTGCTACATCTTCATAGCACTCGTAGAGGATTTCCATGCATGGATAATACGAAGCGCTGTATGCTTTCTCAAATTCTTTCTTTCCATCTTCACTTAATGCATTATAGACAGCCAGCATACCCTGTTAAAGTGCCCGGTAAAGGATTCAGTCAAATAAAGCAAATGGAAAAAAGCAACCAAACAATACTGCAAAAATAATAAAGTGAAAGGAGTGCGTAAAACAAAGTAGCAATCTAATAAACATGAACAAGTGAAAAAATAATGCCCAAGAGACTGACCTTTGTTGATATAGTCTTCGATATGATTCCGGTAATACTCTCCACAGTGTTCTTGTAAGCAAGATCCTCACTCATTCCATTTTCAGTGTACCTTCTGAATAGGGACTCCACAACACCATGCACAGCGCCAAGCAAAATGCCTATGAATGTACATAGTGAATCATCAAGCATGTCGAGGCCATGGGGAGCAGTGAAATTTACCAAAAAAAAAAAAAAAAAAGAGAATCTTTACCTCGCTCCCCAAAGATATCACTCTTGTACTCCTGCTCCAATGTGGTACCAAAAGTAAAAGGTGAACCAAGGGCAACAGACCACCCAAGGGCAACATCAGTAGCTCTCCCATCAACATCCTTTACAGAAGAGACAAACCCATCAAATTATTCACATAACACCAAGATACAAATCTAGCAACTCTTCATACACCTAAAAATATTTAAAATACCTGGTGAACAGCAAAACTGGAATTAATACCAGCACCATTAATTTCCTTCCCTTGAACATATAACCTCCTTACAGATGGTCCCATTCCCTTGGGACATACAGCTATCACACTGATGTTTTTCGGGAAGTCAAGACCCATTGACTGCAAATGACCCAAGAGGAACCCATGGGAAAGTCCAAGTATGCTATTTGGTTTCATGTGGGAGAACACCTTCTCGTAGTTATCAGCCTGCAAGAATCAGCATGTTAAGAACACGATGTCTACAAAATACAAAAAAGACTTAACTTGTAACAGATTGTAAACATATAATCAAATAGATTTTCTGTTAGCATATTATGACCTATTATCAAGTGAAGAGTTTCATTAAAAATATTCATTAGACATGCATTTCAAAAAAGACCATAAATCATTCAGCAAACTATATGTGCCTCAAAACAGAAGAATTAGCTACTATTGCACTTATGTACATATAAAAAATACCTGAGCGGCATCTGATATCAAAAGCAGCACCAAATCACTGCTGGAAACAGTTTCCCATATGTCACCCAGGGTCCCATTTTCTTCGGTAAAACCAGCAGCACGGGCCTCAGCGAATGAAGTTGATCCTCTCCTCAAACCAATCTGCGTTCAGGAGCAAATAAAACAAAAATGACACATACCATGAAGATTAGAAAAGGCTTCACCAAATTTTCTCCACATCCATACCACATTAGCCTAGCCAGTAGTTGATAAGAAAAACATTTACCTTGACAATAATTTCAGATTTTGCTTCAGCAAGAGAATCTCTTAAGTTCTGAGCTTGTGCAGCTCCCTACACACCACAAAGAAGAGAAAGAAAAAGGAAAAGAACTTCCCTCATCAGGACAGTCTAGCCAATTTAACATAAATTAAGGACATATGCGCGCACAAGATTGTTGTTTGCTCAACCAACCACAATAGTTCAAAAGTAAAAAGCAAGAAAATCACAAAACAATACCATGAGTTAGTGAGAATGACTAACTAGCATTTGACAAGCATTTATCGTGTTATGCAAGCATGGACAAGTAAATCAATACATCAGCATCCATCCATACTCCCTATATTTATTTAGTAAAGTCACCGACACTTGAACCTACGATAAGTCTACTAGCGCCCACTCAAGAAAATTATCATCCCTGATAAAATATGAAACAACTAGTATAATACATTATAACTAAGCAATAAACATATGAGTCATATGACAATCAATTCATGAGTACATAAAAACACATCATATACATTTAATGAAATGCTTAAACATTTCTTGAAGGCAGGCTAATAAGGAGTTACCTGTGAGCCCCAACCAATTACTCCAATCTGCTTTATACCCTTGAATGCATCTGGCAACAACTTAAACAAGTTTCGTCCACCTCTTACAATGTACTGCATACAAGACAGACAGCACTATCACTAACCAATATCAAACTCCGAAAGGCCTCCGGAGTTACAGAAATAGGCATGGACATAATTTTGTCCAGCTGATTTTTTCAATATCTCACCAAGAATCCCAACAATACAATAAAACAGTGTTGTCCAAACCATAAATACTCTACCCATGCAGTCACAGGAAGTCTGCATGTTACAGTACCATGAAGCAACAAAATAAATGACAATTCAAGAATATATACATAGATTTAACAGGGAAACATGTGTAGCCAACAACAAAGGAATATAAAAGATTCATCCACATTCAACACACAGTCAGAGAATTCCTAGGAAATACAAAAAAACTTAGGTAACCGTGGATGGAAAAACGTAAAAAGCATTAGATCATTATTTGTCCTTGAGCTAAAATATCATAATTGCAGCAATGTATATTCATCAATCCGGTGTTGAAAAAATCACAATCACAGTGACGTACACAAGCATCAAATGGTACAACCCATCTATACCTCATCGTCACCGGCTAGGTTGATTTTCTCCTTTGTGAAGAGTGACGTTTGGAAATCCAGGGGTGCAGGGGTCTTAATGGCGGGGGTGGACGCCGCCAGAGCAGAGCAGGAAGAAGGAGACGCGGCCCGGAGCGGCTTAAGGGAAGGGGACGAGGATGATAGGAAACCCAAGGAGGTTGCCGGCGCTCGAGCAGGAGGCATTAAGGGTTTAGAAAATGAATCGGTTGTGGACGCTGAGAAATGGGTAGGTGCAGCAGCCATTGAGCCGTGGCTCCTCGTGTTCGTGAAGGGACCTGAAAACGAGAGAGAGAGAGAGAGAGAAATAGGGTTTGGAAGTGTAGTGTCAGTGGAAATTGGATTGGAGCGGTTTTAGGCTGATGGGAACCTGTTCATGGCCGTCCTACGGCTACCAGCGATCTTTTTAATTTCAATTTCGTACACCCACAGCCGTCAACATTGATACCATCTTTATTAACGTCACCCGGCGGTGGCTTGAGAAACGACAAAATAAAAAAAAATAAATAATAATAATAAAAAAAAAAAGTAAAAATTGTGGTCAACCTAGACATGTCGACCAACTCATTTTTGAATGAAGTTGTATTTTTTTTTGTTATGTTTTTAAATTAATAATATTGTAATTAATTTTAAATAAAAAATAAATAAAAATTATATCAAAATTCATATTTTTTTTTTCTCTATGAATAGAGTATAATATTGATACAATTTCACAACCAAATACAATCTCTCTTTTTCTTCACACATTTCTAGTAGCAGTATAACAATCCATGTAAAACACGGGTATAAATTAAGAAATTAATACTTATTTTAAAAAAATAACAGCAGTTCTAATTTTAGTTCTTCAAATAGTTCTTAAACATTGAAGAATTATTTTTATTCAAAATGACATTCGACACCCATAAATTCGCTTATCCTCTATAATAATAATATTTGCTACCCATATCATATAACACACTTGATTGAAAAATTAATTTAATTGACAAATATTATTTTTATTATATTCAATTAGGTTGAATAGATAGTTTAATCTTAATTTATAAAGACTGAAACGTTTATCCTGAAGCAGCATTTCTCGAAATAGCATTCCCATAAAGAGATAAGAAGATTCTCTTTGAAAAATTGAAAAGTAGTTTTGTACCATCTGCTAGAACTTGTAGAATTCAAAAAGGCCCGGCGTATTCTCGGACATCCATTTCAAGTGCATACCCCGTTTTAGCGCAGCAGGGTTATGAAAATCCACGAGAAGCGACTGGGCCTGTAGGGGAGGTCCTGCGGAAAAATAGCTCGGCGCCAGGATGATACAAAGCTTAACACCTCTCATTCTTGAGACTTTTTCAACGAAAAAAATGAAAAACCAAAAGGTCGTCTGTTGCAAATCAAAGATCTCGTACTACGATAAGAGATACTCTAAAAAGGCCTCTGTATCCTGTGTTTGGCCGTAGTTTCCCGGGCTGGAATCCCAATGACTGCAACATCTTCTTTCTTCAGGAGTAGGATGCCAATACGAATACCTCCCATAATTATTCTAATTTTATATGTTCAATATTGATGTGAATCGAAGATTGATATTATTATTTTTATTTGAAGCAAGGAACAATTGTTTCAAATAACTCATCCAAAAATTTCCAAGCTCATGATATGTGTTATCCACTCAAAGCAACCATCATGCGTCGCACATAACAGGCAGCAGCCATGTACAACAGTAAATCACACATGTATCATAAATGTCAAAAAACTAATGCAGAAATAAGCATGGATTCAAAAGCCTGTTTATGTAGTTCATGCCGTAACCAAGATTACATCCACAAAACAACTCAAAGTAACACTGGAATTACTCTAATGGTATCACGTGTTATCTGCTTTCCCAATTGTGTATGCACTAATGCAACAAATATGATGTTATGGTAACTTAGTGGACATGGCTTTTCAGCAGTTATATGATAAGCAAACATGCCATGAACCTTTTCAAGAGATATGGCAGAATAGTATATGCAGCATCCGAATATAGAGCACCACATCAACATGAGTTGGAGTCATTATTCCTACCATTTAACAGCTGCACATATACTCAAAATATTTTCATACGGAAAAGTCAATAAGTCAACAAGTAGTTAACAACTGCATACTAGTTTTTTCACAAATCATGGTATGAAAACATGGGGCTAACTAAAATTATAGTTCAAATTCACCTTCTAAATACACAACCATAGCTTTGTATCAGTAGAACAGCTATACCACCACAAGCCAGCAGAATTCTGTTCCACACCCATATACAAAGGTCAAAAGAATGTGGTTTTGAAAGTAGACACCAAGACATCCTTCCAACAATTAGCAGCACATGACCAACAATCAAATGCCAATTCAGTATCATACACACATCACAAAATCACTTAATCAAGCATACTATGATATTTTAACACAAACAAAAATTCTCTGCGGCTTACTATTTCCCGAGCTGCGTTTAGCACGCTTTAGCGTCTCAAGCAGGACCTGTGACTCCATGAAGACCATTCTCTGAATTTCCAAATCCTTTGCAAACTGCATTCTTTGTTTCTCCAGCTCCACCATATGCTGTTGCTTTGCCTCCTCAAGTTTTTGATATATATGCGCCAACCTCCCGATTGCCTCTGCCAATTTGCTATACCCGTCGCAGATGATGGTCTCCCATCTTCCGAAGGCCCCTTCCTTTCCCTTCCCACTGCTGCCAGGTGTCGACCCCATCCTCATTCGTATCCCCATCATCGTCTTCCTCCTCATCTTTTTCAGGCTTCAGTGCCGCTGCTGCTGCTGCTGCCATCACCGAGAAATTCCTCTCAGTAAGGCTGCTGGGCCCTGCACGCTTTGATCTGGGCCCCACGGGCGCGGACCATGGTAGCATCAGCAAGGGACTCGTGGCTAGATCTTTATCCGGGTTATGAACCGCAGGCTCTAGAGGTAGAGGCGAGGGTTCCGGAGAAGGTAAAACTCGCCGGCGAAGGATTCTGGAGTGTGCGTTGAGATTGGTGTTACTGGAGAAGGAGCCGCCGATGAGGGAGTCAAGGCTTTCAAAGTGGGGCCACGAGGAGACGTAGCGGCCTTGGGATTAGACTGATAGAAACTGTATTTAACTTTATTCGAAATAAATCGATATTAATCCCAAGAGCTTTCATATTGAATAATCGAGAATCATAACCGAATAGCGGAAGCATACCTGAATGATTCATGTTGATTGATTAATTGAATTTGGGATTTGAAGGTCTTCCAAAAGCCCGTGAATTATTCCTTATTTTCTTTCCGACGTACGAAAGAAATCTGATTTCTCTCTTTATTCAGAAATGATCACCCAACCCATCCTTTTATAATGATTAATGATGATTGGCTTATCTAATGAGAGTTTTCGGCAACAAACAACTTCCAACCAACCCCAACCAACCCTTTAATTAATATATATATATATATATATATATATATTATTTATGGGATATCTTTATGGGCATCACTTTATTTTCACGACTTTTGGGGACTCCACCCATAAATTATTTTGACGTAAATTATATGTTATTCAGGTCCTTTAGTTTAATATTATTATTTGTTACGTCACCAAATAATAATATTAACGGGGGTCCACATTTAATCATTCCACAATTCAAATTAAGTTCCTTAGCCAATGTACAATAATTTGATCACTTTATTTTGGCTAAACAATATAATGACCCAATGTATTAATTATACATATTTAATCCCAAATAGATCTAAAAATCTCCCACTTGATTAAATATGTGTCCTGATAATACATTATACCTTATGAGCTCAAAATATGGTCATTATTACAGAACTTAAACAATCTGGTCCATTAATCACAACAATATAGGACTAGAGCAGTTTTCGCTGTATATACACAGCTAAACTATCAATAATCACATATATCACCATGAATAAATGACATAGATCAAACTGTGGAACATGTGGCATGAAAATTACATGAATGTGATCAGCACATGTCAATTTTCAACTAGTCCAAACCTTATGAGATCGTTAAGTACCAAAACATAATGTACAAAGTGTCATGAACCAAAACTTTATTTTTGATCAGAATAAGTACTTTAGACATCATCGAATAAAAATGACAAAAATATGTAGCAAATACTCCCACTAGAGTGAAGCTTCCTGAATATGTAACACACTCATATGAGCAGTATGCTCATAAAATACCATGGTGTTACACCTTTAGTTAGAGGATCTGCTCACATAGATTTTGTCCCTAAGTGTTCGATGGAAATTTGACCACTTTGTACCCTCTCCTACACAGCTAGGAACTTAATGTCAATATGCTTTGACATAGATGAGCTCTTATTGTTGTTGAAGTACAGAACGGTTGATTTATTGTCACAAAAAATCTTAATAGGTCTTTCAACCTCCGGAATAATTCGCAGCCTTGTGACAAAATTCCTTAACCAAATTCCCTGTTGTGATGCTTCAAAACACGCCACAAACTCAGCTTCCATAGTGGAAGTGGTAACAAGTGTTTGTTTAGCACTACGCCAGGAAATGGCACCACCAGCCAACATAACTAAGTACCCAGACGTAGATTTTCTACTGTCTTGACACCCAGCAAAATCGGAGTCAGAATATCCAACGATCTCCAGATGGTCTAATCTCCTATATGTGAGCATATAATCCTTAGTTCTCTTAAGGTATCTCATCACCATTTTGGCTGCTTTCCAGTGATCCAATCCAGGATTACTAAGGTATCTACCTAACACACCAACTATGTACGCAATATCCGGACGCGTACATACTTGAGCATACATTAGGCTCCCAACCGCCGAGGCGTAAGGGATCTTTTGTATTTCCTGGATTTCCAAATTTTCCTTTGGGCATTGACTTAGGCTAAATTTGTCTCCTTTAGCCGCAGGGGTATTTCTTGGTTTGCAGTTCTGCATGCCAAATCGTTCAAGCACTTTATCGATATAGCTCTTTTGCGACAACCCTAGAATACCTCGAGATGCTCCCGGTGTATCTGCATTCCTAATACAAAAGTCGCTTCACCAAGATCTTTCATTTCAAAATCATTTGAATGAAATCTCTTAGTTTCGTGCAACATGCACATATCGTTTGTGGCAAGCAGAATATCATCCACATACAAAACCAGAAAAATAAATTTACTCCCACTGAACTTGTGATAAACACAATCATCAACAACATTCATCTCAAAACCATACGCGACAATTATTTGATGAAATTTGTGATAC
>CACSLK010020200.1:281186-293411 GCA_902706635.1 Striga hermonthica
GTTTGTTAACCATAGTCATTATCTGTTACTTTGTTCCTAGAACTACACAAGCCACTTACAATCAACAAAAATTCAATACCAAAGTTATTACCAAATCCAACACATAAAAAGGACACAACTTTCTTATTAGCCACTGCACAAATTTTATATAAGCCACTGCACAAAGTCATTACCAAATCCAACACATATTTCCAAAAGTCCTGCACAAAATCATGCAAACCATACACTGCACAAACTCATTACAAACTCATTGCCATATCACAAATTCATTGCCATATCACAAAATCCATATAAAAAAACCATAATAAATTCATATCACTATTTCAGACATCAAAAGATCCCTTAAGTAGTTCAGAGTTCAACAAAAACCATTACAAAATATCTAACAACCCATTATCAACCTAGTTTAACAGACCCAAAAATCAATTGTCATTGCCATGACCCTTTTGGTTAAGTACCAAAAACTTTTTCCCCTTATCAACTACAACCTTGTTATGAGCTGTGGTAATGCTGCTTCCCACAGAAAAAATAGGCCTCTCTCCAGTAAATGTAGGAGGCCCTCTGATTTGAACTCAATGTGTGGCTCTTGTAGGCTGCATAATGTTTCCCCTGAGTAGCTGATCATACATGGATGGTCCAGGAGTTGATCTTTGCATTGTGTCCATCAAAGGTGCTTGGAACTGTTGTGTAAGAACTTCTTCCATCACAAACTTTATAAGCACACTTAGACATGATTAAGCTCGGTGAAATATTTATCGAGCGATTAGACATGAATTGATTATCGGAAAATTATTCCGAACATGACGTGATATTCGAAAGTTAATTCGAACGTTCTTAACTAAATTAATTAGTTCTAAACGATAACGCTTGATAAAATAAATATTTCGGAACTAAACATGATATTACATTAATAAACATAACGGGATATTACACACCGAGGCAAAAGTGGTGATGTGGGCATTGGAGTTGATATCCCTTGAACCGCTCCCAAGCTTTGTGGAAAGTTTCACTGATGTTTTGGCTAAAGCTAGCCATTTGGGTCCGGAGGTCGGTGGTCTTTTGGTGCGAATAATACTTGCCCATGAACTTCTCGTAGACGACTTCCCACGTATCAAGCAAGCTCGGAAGCAATGTCATGAACAAGTCTTGGCTCGGTCTTTCAAGGTGTAAGGGAAGCACCTCATTCAGAGTTGGTTCTCGATTAGGCCTTGGAGTGGGAATGTGTTGACGGTTGCATAGAAGTCTCGGATGAAGTTGAGAGCATCCTCTTGGGCTAGGCCGTAGAAAGATGGGAGTTGGTTTAGGTGAGTGGTCTTGAGATCATAGTTTCGGGCCGCCTCCCCGAGCACGAGGCACGAGGTGTTGTCTCCAATGATAGGTCGTGCGAAGTACCTCATGTTCGGGGGAGGTTGTGGAAGTTGATCTTCTTGGTTCGCCATTGATTCAGATTTGAGGCTCGTCTATGTTGAGTTCAACGAAGAGGTCGATTGATGAAGTCTCCTCTTGGGGTTTACGCCCTCGTCGACCTCGCATAAACAAAAACAACAACTATACCCAGTGAACGTATCAATGGGAAACGAGATAAAGCTCAAGAAACAAACACAAATTATAGACAAAAAGCAAGAGAAATCAAGAGAAAAACGGAAATTAAGCAAAAAGCACAAAAATCAAGAGAAACACAAGAAAAAGATACAATCAAATAGCAAACTAGGAGTCCTACTTGCCTTCCCCGGCAACAGCGCCATTTGTTTTGTATAGATTTGATGGGCAAGGGATAACCGAGCTACCCGACTCGGGTCGATCTCGAGGGAAGGCTATTCGGAGCTTTGTCTACTAAATGATCGTCCAAATCACAAAAAGGAAAATAAAATCATAAACATTCTAAACAATTAATTGGATGGTTGATTAATACTAATCGAGCACTTAAAAACGAGCAATTAACTAGAAGCAAGACGAAATCGCGAGTACTTAGCAAACTAGATTATCGGAGTCTCATGCCATGACCATATCAGGATGATAATCAATCGACAAACGGAATAAAAGAGCTACGAGCATTAGATTGCTAACCCTAGTCGTCTAAACGAGATCAACAAGTAATTAACGGCTCTATCTACTCAAGCAAGCATCAAACATTTCCACCATCATCAATCAAATCCAATTTACTCTAATGAACATTATAAGTAAAACCGGAGCAAAAGCGAAGTAAATATCTTTAAAACTAAATACTCAATCTCTCATTGCGTAGACGATGAAAAATGGAGTCAAAAGCTCGAAACTTGAACGAAACCGAAGTTGCCGAAAAATCTCCCGGAAAATAGCATAAGCTCCTAATCTAGAGAGCAAAAATAAACATAAGCTACTTTCCCAAAGTGGAAAAAATGAAAAATGAGAGAAATTATCCTCAAAATGCAAAGGAAAAAAATATTTATACTCTTCTCAAAACACACACTAAAAAATGCAGTTTAAAATGGGACACTCTCGACATAGCTACAAAATCTGCGAGCTCGCAGGTGATGGCAGCACGGCGTGCACGGGTGCGGAGAACTCTCGGGGTCGCGCTAGGATTCGCGAGGGCGCGAGCGTCAGCGAGGCGGGCATGCGCGGCAGTGCAACACTCTCGACGTCGCGCTAGGATTCACGAGGGCGTGAGCTTCAGCGAGGCGAGCGTGCGCGGCAGTGCAATACTCTCGACGTCACGAGTAATGCCGCGAGCTCGCGAGTAGCGTTGGGCAGCAGCATTTCGGCACTCTCGATGTCGCGGTCATTTCCGCTGGCTCGCGAGTTTGCCTGGCGGGCGCGGGCGTGCGGATGTTGCACGTGCATGCGGGCCGCCTGCGCGTTCGCGGGGTCGCGGGTCTTGGCGCTGGTACGCGAGCGTAAATGATGGGCGTGCACATGCTTGTGCATCCGGCTTGACCTAGGCTCGAAAACATCGTGGTTCGAAATGGTTCGTGCGAATGACTCGGAACTTCTCGGAATTGACTTTGGAAAGGTCGTCTCGGAAATTGGCTCGACTCTTTCCTTTCGCCCTCGGAACAAACCTGAAAATCAAACCCAAAAACACAGAAAAGTATGCCAAAATACAAAAGGAAAGAGGAAATATAAAAGCACACGGAAAACAATAAAATGGACCGGATAACACTAAAACGAACCTAAAACCGACTCAATAAAACAAATAAATACATAAAAATAAACACAAAAACATAACAAACACATGGTTCGTGAATAGGACTTGTAGCGTGCGCTATGCGCGACCCAACGCTACGACCGATACACTCGGCCACTTACCGTTTTCCTCCAACCGTTATGACATAAACGAACATGACTTAACATATCATCAACAAATACACATAATTCAGCTGGATAATCATGAATCTAGCTTGGTACGATCGACAAGACATGAATGGTCGTGGCGTGCGCTACGTGCGGCGCCTACGGCTTTCGCCAATCCTTTGGCCGATAATCAATTTCCCTCGACCATCATCACTTAACTAGACATAAAACGACTTATAATGATCGAGTAAACATAATTTGCTCGGGAGTTGTCGAACAAAACGAACGTGGCTAGGCATGACTTATAAGGTACGCTCGAGAGCAAATATGGTCGAGTCATGAACTTAGCTACATGGTGTGAACTTAGCATGAACATACTAGTATAAGAATAACATCAGGAAAGAATTACCTCCTCAATTGCTTGAAGAAACTAACTTCCCGTTACCGAACCCTTGCGTGCGTGCGTGAAGAAATTCTCTTAATTTAACTTAATATAAATTTATATAAACAAGATAATAGCTTGATGTCGTACTACCTCGCCTCTTACTAATTCTCAGTACTCTCTTCATTTTCTAAGTGTGGAATGACTTAGTTAATATATATGCTGAATAAAGTTGAGGGAAATCCATCCCGAATGCAACTCTTATGCTAAAATATGAAAAGGTAGTGAAATTCCTTTTTAATTGTCATAAGGACAAGTGTCCACTAGGTGGCCTTATTGATTCTTACTCACCATCATACGTGTCTACTTTGCATAAATCTGACTATTAAAGAATTCTAATTCTTTCTCAAATGGGCTGAATCATGTATTAAATTTAAACCCCACTTTATGACTTAGTAAAATAATGCGCATGAACTTGTATCATGGACCGAATTTGTAAACTCATGTCTTGCTAATTTGATAAGTTTAAAAGACTAAAACACTTTGCTAAATTGGCTTATAAATTGATCAAGGTTAAGCTACAATAGCTCAACTAAGCTCGACCGAGATTCGGCTTCGACGATTTCTCGAATATTCTTGACTTTGAATAATTTTTCGAATATTACCTCGACTTAACCTTATTAATTCCAAATTTTTTTTATTATATAAATGAATGGGATTTAAATATGGGAATTATTCGGTTACTTAAATAATTAAACCGAATACGTTATCGACTAATAGTCGAACTTAAAACTGAAACTCAATAACTGGCTTGAACTCAACTTTGATGATTAATCTTATATTCCCAAATTCGATTAATATATCAATACTTGATTAATTAATCCCAACTCATTGATGTCCATTTATTTATATAAACGGACTGAGATTAATAACTTTCATTGACTCAGTTAATAAATAAAATTAACCGGAAATATTATCGACTTAGCGTCGAACTTGAAACTTAATTAGCTGAATAAATTAAACTTGAACATTAACATGAATATTTATTAACAAAGGCTAGCTTATATCTAAAAGCTAGTATCTTCCTTTATTAATAAAATTCGGGGCGTTACACTAGGTTTCTAAGGGATGGACCACTGTTTCTTTTTACCTGAAATTAAAACACACATCACAATAACTTAGTAATTGCACCCATAAGTCAGTAGCAGTAGCAGTATATATATTTAAATTAATTACCTGCAATTTTTGTACTGGTGGAGGTTGGTTAGTGGTTACTGGTGGAGGTTGGTTAGTGGTAGTTGAACATGTGGCTGCATTATGGCTTTCACCACCCCATCTGATGCATTTCACCTTACTTTGTTGCCTCTTCACCTTTGTAGAAGATGAAGTTCCTTTTTTCTTCTTATTTTTCCCAACCATCTCATCACTCTCCCTTCTCTTGGCCTTAGAAGGTCTCGTTGTACCCCTTCTAAAGTTTGGTGACAGTGGTGGTATGAAATTGTTCTCCTCCCATAGTTCAGTGCCATTAATTGATACAAGGTGTTCCCATAAGTAGCCATATACTTAGGCACTGTGTAGCATTCATCTATATAGTCCTCAGCATTACCTTTTTGAAAATAGATGGCACTCAAAGCATGGCTGCATGGAATTCCAGACAATCCCCAAGACCTACATGAACAAATTTTATCCTTCAAGTTGACACAGTATTGTGCTCCATTGTTACACTTTATCTCAAAGTGTATGTCATCAGCCTTCACTGGAATGCAATCAGCCATTGCCTTACTGTGTAGCTCCAGAAGCTCCATTATTCTTGGACACAATCTATTCTTCCACTTTCTTGCAGCTCTATCTCTGTTCGATTGCATTCTCTTCATTAGGTATTCTCTAATACACTCTAGTATTGTGATAATATGTTCTTCTCTGGCCTACAGAATACAAGAGTTAAAGGTTTCACAACATTTATTCAATAGCATATCACATTTAGGATCATCCTTGAAATGTGATTTGGACCACTGATCTGGTGGTTTTTTAGAGAGCCATTCCCAAGCATCTGGGCTCATCTCCTTAAGCTCTGCCATTCTACTTATGAATCCAGACTTAGTTGTGGACATTGCAGCAGCCCATAAGGCATTTATGAATGCCAAACCCCTATAACCTGTTGTTTTGAAGTTGTTGCAAAGATGTCTGACACAAAATCTGTGATCAGCTTGAGGGAATATTTCAGCTGCAGCTTGAATGATCCCCTTTTGTTTGTCAGACATTAGGGTGAAACCACTGGTGTCCTTCAATGCTAAGTCATTCTTCATAATTGTTAAGAACCATGGCTATGTCTCTGTGCACTCACTACTCACTACAACATAGGCATAAGGGAACCACTTATTATTAGGATCAACACCCACAGCAACCAACAAAATACCCCTATGTGGGCCCTTCAAATGACATCCATCAATCCCCATTATTGGTCTGCACCCATCTCTATACCCTTACTTCATTGCAGCAAAACAAATGTACAACCTGTTGAAACTGGAATTTCCATCTTCATCGGCCTCAGTACCTAAAATGATAGTAGACCCAGGGTTTGATCTTCTAAGTTCCTCATAATATTCCCACAACTTAGAATATTGCCCTTCTGTAGAGCCTTGCAGAATTTTTAGTGCTCTTCTCTTAGTTCTATATGCTTGATCCTTAGAAATGTGACACTTTAGTTCTTCAATAGTGCTTGTCCTGAAACCTTTTACACTTCTCTTGGGGTCTGCCTTAAATTCCTTCATGTATTTGTCACACAACCAAGAGGACTTCACAATTTTCACATGCAAGGTAGATGAACAAAAATAATTACCATATATAAGTGTTAAGAAAAAGTTAACTACCATGACCATTTAAGTGTTGTGAAATGAATTAAGTAGCAGAGTTAAGTGTTAAGGGAAAAGTTCAAACAACCATATTTGTTTTATAATCATTTAAGTGAGTGATAATATAAGTTCACAGAGGTTACCTGGAAAGTAGTTGGACAAGAATGTTCAGAAATGAATACCTTGATGAACCAATTTTCTTCATTCTTTTTCTTGACTAGGAAGGTGCACGTGCGATGCACGTGGTGACGAATGTTTTTGGCGAATTAACTTTAATATGATAAATAAATTAATTTATTACATATATAATTGTAGGAACAAAAAAAATGTAAAATAAATAAACTCTTAACATATTACAATTCCAACAAAAAAATATATGAAAAAAATGAATCCCTAATAAAAAATTAAATAACTAAATAACTAAATAATTAAATGTATCTTATAGATCCATGAGTTCTTTCATTTATTTATGTTAGATTCAAGAGCCATTTTATTTCATTTTGGTTTTGATGTTCTCGTAAGAAACATTCATATTCGTTGAATTCAATACATCAATAGCATTGCAAAATTATTCTTAATTAATTTGACAAAACGTATGTATTATTTAAAACTTTGAAGTGCTTTAGCCAAATATATAGCCAAACTTCATGATTATATGATCATTATAAGACATTTCTATTAATAATTTATAAATATATTTGTGAAATAGCCGTGCCATTAAAGTTTTTGATATTTGTGTTACTAAAATTCTTAATATTTCTTTTAATCATTGTATTCACTACTCTCTCTCTCTCTCTCCTTCTCTCTCTTTCTCTTTTCATAGACAAATTGGTACTTACCACATGAGGTGGGAGCAAATTTTATCTCTGAACAAAATTTGATTTCTAAAATCACGTATTTCTCCGAAGATGCTTAAATTATTTTTTGGAATCATCACACATTACATGAAAATAAGTACTCTAAAGTAATTGCATATACCTATCAAAAAGGTACAACTTATTCAAACATTCAAAAATATTTTGATCATAATCAAACATTCACTTTCCAGTGTTATTTATTTGGAGATAGACGAACTGCATAATTTGCAAATCATTGAGCATTTTGGTTCGGATTTGCAATTTATATGTCTAATAACTTATTTAGTGCATTTATTGCCCAATTTTTTATATGATAACAAATGCTTCAAAAATTCAAGATAAAGATTTTTTTATTGATTCTTCAATAAAATAAGAAAATAAAACAAAACAAAATAATGAGACAATTTTGAAAAATATATTACTTGTCAAAATATATCAGATAACAAGAATTTGAATTCTATTATATTATGATACTCATAGTCATTTGTTAACTTTATTATTATGAAGTCATTATTAACGTTTATAGTCTATCTTATGATAATATCGAGTGAATAAGAACCAATTTCTTACAGAGAACATATATATGAATGCTAGCAACCAAAATAGTAGTAATTTTAAAAGATTTTTGTTTCTTGATATTATTACTCATAATTTTCTATAAAAATTCAGATTTTTCCTTTTCCTCGTTGCAGTACTATTATTTATTTTTTTATTTTGTTCACAAATAATATTTTATTTGTTGAAAGAATTAGAGCATATTTATATGCAATGCTTTTTTTTGTGTTTGATAATAATAATATAATTGATAAAAATATACTTTTATATTGTTTAAAAGATTAAATTTTTGGATTTATTTCCATTGTTTGATAAAATATTAAGTAACTAATTCATTTTTGTATTCACAAAAAATACATGTTACAACCATAATGGTGTTCCTTTTCAAATTGAATAATAGTTTAACATACAACTCATTTAATAAGTAACAAAACTTGCAGAATTTGAACTCAAGTAGAATAAATTGGACAACACATTCATTTATGATAAACTCCATTTGCAAAAACTATTGTTGACAACAAAGTTTGTGATCTTGACTCCAATAATTTCTACGTTTGCGCGAGTCGATCCGTTCAAAAATTCATATTTTTTATTGTTTTAATATGCTAAACCTCTTCAATAGTTTCCAAAATACTCACAAGTCACAACATTAATTAATATATAAATGCTTTGATATATTTTTTGATTTTTCAGGGGACTTTGCGACCAACTCATTATCATGTCCTATTAGATTAGATAGGTTTCTCGTGACATGATCTTCAGGAGCTCATTCATTCCTTAACATATGTGTAAGTGAACAATCCTAATCCGTTTGCAAATTTTGACAAAAACTCGACGAACTTTGTAATGTACATCTTTTTTACTCCATGCAGTTTACAGAGAAACAACACCACGATTTCTGAAGGTAACAAGAATAAATGTTCAAATTCTCTCAAATTTTCGAGTTAAAGGTTAATATTCCTCTTCAGTCATTACCAATAAAACACAACCAACTCATTTAGAAACACTGCTGATAACAGAATCAAATGAATTGACATCTTTAAAGCTAGATAGATAGAGAAACAGAAAGAAACTTTTTATTCCATTGGGGCATTGAACGAATGTTTTTACAAATACATCGAGTAATTCAGGTCAAATTGTACACTTCCATTCATGAATCAACGCATTTATTAATGTTTTCCACAATGTGAAAGCACAAAGTTTTCAGCAACCAAGATCATCTTAAAATTGGGTACCATTGGGATATTTTGATTTCCCTTGATTGTTTCCTTAGTTGTTTTGGATTTTGTATACAGATGGAGTCATGCAAATTGTTTATTCGGCTGGTAAGGGGATTTTGATGAAATTGGGTACCTTTGGGATGATTTTGATTTCCCTTTATTGTTTCCTTTATTGTTTTGGATTTTTTATATAGATAGAGTCATGCAAATTGTTGTGAAATCTGATTGAGATGGAGTTATTATTTCCCTGTTCTGCTACAAACTGTTCGTCATTAACAATGAATGATTTATTAACAATTGTTTACATGTAACTTTTTTTGTTTCCATTGTTTTCTTCTCCCTAATAAATTTGGAACGTAATTTGAGTTAAATATTGTGTATTTATAGATGAATTTGAGTTATAAGTTTGAGTATTTGAAGATGACTTTGAGTAATAAATTGAGAATTTTAATTATATGCACAATGGATCTAATGTAGTTTGCAACAGAACACCCCACGTAAACCATTCCAACATCTTCAAAAAGTGTGATAGTGTCATTGAGGTTCTCTTCAACAACATTTAGTACCAACCTATATCTGCAAATAGTAAAATTGTTCTAATTGTGTTATGTTTTTAAAATATGAGATAATTTTTTTGTTTTTTCTTATCATCTTGGAGTTGATATAGTTGGTCGTGATAGTGTAGTCAGACTATCCCCTCTTTTTTCCCTTTCCTATCCCCCAGGGTAGGTAATTAAGAATACCTTATTTCCTAGCATACTAATTTCTTATCAGACTAAGAGCATGGAAAACTAATTAGGAGGTGTGAAAAAGGATTTGTGGGAATCCGGGGGGAAGACTTCACTATATATATGAATAGATAGGATGAAATCCTCTTTCATTCTCAATAAAATCTTTTTTCTAATTATTTTTTTCTAATGATAAGGGTAGTTTTTTCTATGTCTTTGTGTCAAACAAAAAAAAGATTAGTTCTCGCCTGGAAAGAATTTTTTCGTAAAATCTCATCTAATAACTTACCTAATAACAAGTACTAAATTAAGGTTCTATTTCAACGCGGAAGGAAAAAGACAATCTAGAGGATGGGTCGAAAGATTTGTGATACTTCACTTGAGTTGAGTCAGAGAAACGACAAGATATAGAACGAATATACCGACCCTAAGGATCCGTTGGTTGAATTGTGGATCCAAGACAGGAATAGAAACATTTGCATCTGAAACTTTTATTTCAAATTTTCTATTTCTAAAGATCTAAAGATATAGTTATTTATCCAAAATCTCTACAATAAAATCTTTGTCTTCGGCTCAATCCTTTTAGTAAAAGATTGGGCCGAGTTTAATTGCAATTCAATTAAGACAAGGGGATTAATTAATTGTTATCTTACTTATCCAAAGTATCTACTGCCTTAAACTCAAATTTGATCTCTTTCCTACTTCACAAGCAGCTAAACGGGAACTCATGAGTCATTTTTGGCTATGATGCTCAAGTTAATAATCATAGAATTGAACCATTCTTTGCTACTGATCGATCATTTGGATATTCACTTTCCTGACCACCTCCAAAGATTCATCTTTTACTCCAAAAATTCATTTTTTTTAACTAAAAGGGCCTTCCTAGAATTGCATAATATAAACAATGGAAAGTAACTACAAACAAGAAAAGGAAGCCATAATATTTTTTTTTTTCAAAAATTTCCATGTAAACAATTGTTAATAACTCACTGCACCTACAGACAAGAAAATGAAGCCATAATAATTTTTTTACTCTAGAAATTTCCATAATTGTTAATAACTCACTCATTGATTGATCACGATCAGCTTCTAGCAGCCAAAATCACCTAAAATGAACTGAAAAAATAACACAAAACATTAATTTCCAGTCCGAACTACAACAAAAGACTCGATTGTTCCTCCACCATCGCCGATCGAAACTTCCAGCTGCTAGCCAAATTCCCGTACAAGCTTGTGAAGGTGGTGACGAAGTAGCTTGTGTATGTGACAACATCAAATGTGCTGTAAGCAAGAACAATCCCCTAAAAATGTTGAGTACACTTTATACTAAATATTTATTTATTTATTATTATCTCCATCAAAATGCCTAACTAATCTTTTTAATGGGTGATACAGAAAAAATTCACATGTATCATCTCTACATTTGTCTGCAAGTACTGTATCCATAACTAATATATATAAATAACAATTGCTCTTGTAAGTTTATCTATGTGCAATTTAATCAATAGTCAAGATCATGGATTGATATATAATATACATGTGTGTGTAGTTAGATGAGTACATAATAAGATAAACAAGTAACTAAATATATAATTATTATTAGTAGTTAGGATACATTACTTATTGTCAGGATGTAGAGATGATACATTACTTATTGTCAATCAGTTTGCCTGACAAATCAAATGTGATGATCTTCCACTCATGCTACAACTTGATCACTTAATGTAAGATCCTTTAATTCATTTGTGCCTCTTCGAGTTAAAATTGAGAAGCACTTATCCTAATCCACAATAAAGCATTGTTATGTTAAATGAAAGAGCCACAGTAATATCCAGAAAAATTATTCTATAACAAACACAAATTTACTATCTAAATCTAACAGAAGTCAGAAGTGTCCCAACAAATCGGGCTCGACTCCAAGTCTTGGACATTAATTAAGTGGCCAAGATGGGATTAGAAATGCAACATCAAAAAATGTATTGATGGGCTGTGACCAATTCCCAGATTTCTTCCTTATTCGGCAAGTAAGGGAAATCAAAACGCAACTATACATCGATTGAACTGCAGTGTATGTCTCATCCATGCCTATATACAAATGCTCCAGCCATCACAAGTCACATTATCTACTCTGCCCTTTGTTCTTTCTTCTCTGTTTTTTTTCTTTTTAACACAAACACTCTTTTTCAACAGAGAACTTTAACCCTGACCACCTCCAAAGATTAATCTTTGACTCTAATATTCAATTTTTAACTAAGAAGATCATCCTAGAATTGCATATACAAACAATGGAAAGCAAAAAAATTACATGTAAACAATTGTTAATAAATCATTCATTGTTAATGACGAACAATTTGTAGC
>CACSLK010020200.1:383979-402001 GCA_902706635.1 Striga hermonthica
AGGCAGGTGACGATATTTTCTCACCATCAGTATCAGATCATGGTTATTCAGTACCGGTTTCATGTTCATGTTCATGCCAGGATCATGTTATTGTAATTATTTTCACTGTTTACTTTAGTATTAGTCCCTACGGAGCACAGTGGATTTAGTGCTCACGCCCCACTTTTATCATGTTTTTCAGGTCATGAAGTCGGACAGAGGAGTGAGATGGCGTTCGGTTCAGGACTATGCTTATAAAGTTTAAATTATATGAAGTTTATGATTATAAAGCTTAAATTATGTTTTGTACAGTTTGAATTTGGCATAGCGGTGCCGTAATTATTTTCAGCAGACTTGTTTTCACGATCACGGTACTGCTATCCAATTTCACCACTACAGTTTCTGATGACTTTTCACTGTTTGTCAAACTTAGTCCATTTTGATTGGTAAGCAGACTGTAAGTCAGTTTTCATAAAAACAGTCTGATTTGAAAGTATGTCATGTATTATGGTAGCACTCCGAATCAGTATTTCGCAATAATAAAGACTTAGTTTTGAAATTATTTGCGAAAAGCGCGCTCTGATTTTCATGACAAGGCGGGGTGATACAAACGGTGCTGGGGCTTGCAACCGCGAACTTGGTGGTGATCGGGTCTTCACGGCTCACGTTAGCAGCAGGGGAAGGACGCCGCGATGGATTGGTCGCCTGGTTGGGTGCAGCGGCGGGTCCATTGCTGATCGGGGAAGGCTGGTTCATGAAGGGTTGATGAGGTGATGACGAACGATTGAGAGAGAAGAGATTTCTTCTCTTCCTTCTTGCGTAGGTGAGCGACGAGAGATGAGGGAGCGATAAAGTGTCTGCGCGCGATTTAGCGAGAGAGAGATAAGATGACCTAGGTTAAAAAAAATATTCTTCTTCTCTAAGTCAAAAGAGGAAATGGGTCGCGGTCATGGGTTCGGGTTCGGGGCGCGAGTACAAGGGTCGGGTCTCCTCGGTTCAGTTTTAATACTATGAATAACGTTCGATGCTCGGCAATAATTAAAATAGTAACGGACAAATATATATACACAATAATACATTTAATATTAACAAGCATTTCTAAAATTAATAACAATACTAATAATAATAATAATGGTAACAATAATAGCAATTAGGCAATTAGGCATTTACTATAAATAATATTAATAATAAGGCAATTAGACATTTAAAATAAAATAGCAATGTTAATAGTACCGAAATTTCCGAAAAATCTATTATTCAAATGGGTTATATTAAGTTCACGCGATTAAACCGAAATCGCCAAACAACGAACATTTTTCAATAAAACGGTCGAGTACTCCAACCTTATATTTAAGTCGACATCGCGACTAATAAAATAATTATAATCCTTATAAATAATATTCGATAAATCGAATATTCTGAAAAATTCTATAAATCGAACGGGGCGTTACAATCTATCCTCCTTAAACTATTTCCGTCCTCGGAAATATGAAAGAACACGCACCTAAATGAAAACGAAATACTCGAAAAGCATACACTCACGTACAGGACTCAATCCGACTCGCCTATGCTCATATGTTTGCCTTATTGTATGGGAGGGTGATCAATCCTGCCCGAGCTCAGGCGCACATCCTCTTGCAAGGGACTCAGTCCGGCTTGGCCTATAACCATGAGTATCAACAATCAACTTCGTACCTAACAACACACAAGACCTCAATAGGTCGTTCGGTGTATTGCCAGCGTACTCCAACTATTTCACCAACAAGGTGGACACGTGACGCCAAGTTTCAGTCTCGTATCCGAGTCATACTGATAACTTGTTCACGATTTTATCACGGTATACAGCACAACCCCAGATGCTCATACTCACACGATATCAACTCCATGAGTCGAACGCAACTCTTATGTGCAACATAAGGATTGACCAATAGCAATACGACATTCCCAATTTGCCCAATCGAGAAACTCTTAAATAAAGCATAGAAACTCATTTACTACTCTCCTTAATCAGAAATCATCGATTAAGGATTTACACGCACTTTATGGGACTCGGAGCTCTCGGTTCAAGGTTCAAACAAAAGGTGTTCAGAAGGATGACCAAGTATTCCAGCATGAAACGGTTTCTACAGTTCAGGAAAAAATATCGATAGTTGGCCGTATTCGCTGGCTTGGGGAGTTCGTGCGTACGGTGATGGCTGCTGCAGTTCGCATGCGAGTCAACGATCGGCCGCGCGCAAGCCTACTGTCTCTCAGCATGGTCGTGCGTGCTCGGCCACCACTTCGCGTGGCTACACCCAGCCAGGGCCGGTGTTTGGTTTAAGGTTTCACAAGAAGGTTACAATCTCAAATCATCAAAAATGGTTTTACAAATTAACGAGAATTTTGGGTCCAATATATATTTCAATCATTTCACAGTTTCAAAGGTTTCGAAAGTCTCAAGATAACAAGGGGGCAGGTTCGAGCTCCAAGTCCACCGGCTCCTTAAAATGACACACTCTAATACGCGAATTGATCGACGATTGAGATAGACGAGAATTCTCAAAGATATTCTAACACGGTTTATTCAGTCAGGAATAATTTAAAATCAGCAGCTCCTGCCGAGAGATTCAATAACTAGCTCGCCTCAATTTTTCTGACTACTAGCATCGGCCATCACGTCAGCTCCCCCAAAACTCCGAAAAAAATAAAAGAACGGGATTTCCTAAAGACCGCGATGAACAGAATTCAAAACTAAGAAGGTTCTGCACCTCACGGTGTGCTTGCTCTAGACTCATCTATCCTCCATAAAATATTTCTGCATAATCTTTTAAGGTGGTAAGAAACACTCCTTGACAAGCGTCAACTCACTCCACCTGAATTTCTACGCCAGGAAGGGAAAGATCAAGCGAAATTATCAAAACATGAAAATTGACTAACGAAAGAAGCTTCATGCACAACTCAAATTTGTTTATCATACAAAAGAACAAAGGTTTGCAATAGGCAATAAGAAGACAAGAATTTAAAAATGGAACAAGGTTGCCTCGCATCCACGAGTCCACGATTCACCGCCTTCTTCCTCGGTTCAGGTTGTCCCCGGTAAGTCTTGTTGCTACTAGGAAATCGCTCGCGGCTTAATATACTGTAGAGAATTTTTGCAAAAGAATAAGTCATTATCGCCTTTGACTGGGTTCTAATCACGCATCTAATGGTCCTATGGACAATGGTTACAGACTCCCGAATACCCAAATGGCTGGGACTCTCCGGTCATCTGCTCCCTTCACTTAAGCCTTCTCCTTTCGAGATGGAATTGCGAATGGTCCTCTCTTGAGGACAACAAGTCGTATAGCAAGAGCACTGCTATAAACAGAATTCAATTCGATAACATTATATCGAATTTCCAAACAAACAATTTCTCAAACCGGAACATAACTCTATACTGCTACAGTTCAAGTTAATACAACTAAGTTTGTCACTCGTCTAGAGTTCAAGAATGCTTAAAAGCAGTCGGATAAACTCCTAAGCCCTGATTTTATATAAATAATCAATTATTGTACAATCATCTAAAAATCAATTAGGTACGCATACCTGAGCTGGCGCGGCACGACGAGAGCAAGTGTCTTAACACATAATCACATAATCAATTTTTCAGACTTAAACCAGTCTACAGAAACGCAGACTGGCTCTGATACCAAACTGTAACGCCCCACTTTTATTTACCAAAAATCAGAATAAATTTTTTCAAATTTAATTCAAAAACAATATTTGAGGCGCTACTCATTTTCAAAATAATAATCAATGCTCAACATTTTTTCAATACTCGGCAATTGTCAATACTCATAATCAATATGAAAACCCCAATAATCAATCATAATCCAATAATAATCCTAGAGAAATAATCCCTATCAATAATCCAATACTCCAATACTAGAAAAACAATAATCAATAATAATGCAATAATATCCAAGTTCAGTTCAAAGCGGAAGCATTTATTCAAATTAAAGACCACCACTCGCATCCCTTCCGCCGTGTCGCATAAACTAACCTGCATCCATGAAGAGCAGGTGGGGATGAGCACAATAGGAAAGTCGAGGTGCTCACCGCTATGCAATAATTAATCACAATAATCATGAAAACAATCTAAGTATGGTCGCAACATGTATACGAATCAATAACCGTCCTATCTCCTATCAATAATCAATAATGGTCTCATGTGCACACCTATAACAACAGACTACTGCCGAGCTATATACCGAACGCCTTCCTCGAAGGCCTTACAACGAGTGCCCAACTAGCAGGAGCAATAATCCACCCCGAATGCCAAAACTAACGCCTTGGCCTTACATACGAGGATCACCATCCAAGGCTCACGCCCTGACTGCCAACAATAATAAAGGAGACTACCCGAAGGTACGTTCTATAGCTACGGGGATAACCGTTCGATAGCCAATATAGCTCACATCGAAGGCTACATGGTTCACATGCATACATTGATCATACTACAACAAAAACAATTAATTAAGGCATAGTAAATTTTACAATTACAACCCACCTGGTATCCGAAGGACGAAATCACAGTAATTTGAGGGAAAAAGGTAGGCCGAGACACAGCTAGTCACACACCTACATTATACAAAATAGTCCTATGAAAGACTATCCAACACACAATCATAACTACACTCATACGATATAAATTAGCTACATAGTTCAACAACGGCACAAAACATAACTGTAGTTCAGAAATGAGAATGAACAACTCGCATGTCTCAGCATTTCCAAGATAACATGAGTTATATATATGCTATTCAGGTGATTCTAAAACCAATTAGCATCTAACACATATATAAATAATTTTCATGTTGATCACTTAAGCCAAAAATATCTTTAAAAACTGAGTTTAAGCATAAGACACATAGGTCAAGAAATCTGTCAAAGCAACTATTTATCAATTTACAGCAGTTCACTAAAACAACAATATCTCATGCTATGAAATTTTAAATCATACAAACTCAAAATATACAGAAACTACACTTAAAATTCTACAAGTTTCAAGAAGAGCATTCTTACAGATAATTATGATAAATGCCTCATTTCATAGCATACATTCTGCGCATAAACACATCCACTGTTTTAAAAATTTTGGGCACAACCCCAGTTTTGAAAATTCATATAAAATCAACCAAAACTCTAAATTGTATGAATTCAACTTCTAGTGAAAGCTAATAACAAGTACTACAAGTTTCATGATAATTACAATTTTATATTGCCACATTAAGATCATCAAAATCAGCCCAACATCATATTCCTCAAATCTGCCCAGAATTACAAAAACTGCTTGCATGTACAACATCAAAAGTTCATAATAAATTCAAATCAACTCCGAATTTTGAAATTCCAAAACTGACAGAAACCTAACTCAAAATACTACAATTCTTATGATGATCACTTTTTCATTTAAATACATTAATACATGATAAACGGGTTAAACATAAAGTTAGCACATGCTGGTGGGTCTTAATAATAAAAAAACTGCTCGCGCAACAATTTTGTAAAAATCATAACTTATTCGTTTCAAATCGAAATCAACTGATTCCAAAGCTCACTTAAATACAGCAGAATAAGCTACATATCATATGAAGACCATATTTTCATAAAATAATTATTTCATGGGTATATCATCAGTGCAACAGAAGCATCAAAATCACACTAAATTCATGAACTTCATTCCATAAATCCCTAGACATGCTTATCGATACATAATTTCTTAAAAACAGCATCTTGATCACATATAATTCATCAACACATACAAAGAAGGGGGTAGGGATCCACCATTAGCATGTTTTAACTCAAATTCAACATAATATTTCATCAAACACAAAATTATCCCACATAAACAACTAAATTCTAACCTAGCATGCATATACTATCAAGACTTGAACATCTCATGAAATAACATATCAAAATAGAGGGGTGCAAGCCTTATACCTCCTTCGGGAATTAAACTAAAAGCTGAAGGATTGAATAAACAAAGTCTCAGACATGAAATCGCCCTCGGCTCATCTCGAATAAGGCTCTCAACGAACTCTTCCGGCAAAATGCCCGCTACTCATCTCGAGCGGGGCCCGAAAGGGCTGCTATTCGCCGGAAAATGGGGGCTGCCACTGCTCGGAACGGGCTGCCGATGCTTGTCCGCTGCGTGCTCGGTAGGCCTCGGACTATTTGCGTGCACCGACAGGGCTCGACGGCTACGATTGGCTCGCCGACGGTACAAGGTGTGCTGACACGGCTCGACAGCGGCTCGCGAGGGCGGGTGGAGAGGTCCCGCTGCTGCTTTTCGGGGCCCTCGATGACGAGAAAGCTGTTGTTGCTCGATGATGGCCTTAAATTCTATTGCTTGCTGCAACTCGAATGGGCCGACGAGAGGAGGTTGATGGGAGGCGACGAACAGACTTCAAACGGCAAATTTAACATCAGGCCGCGAGATGTGTTGTTCTCACGACCGTGATCTCCTCAGCTTCGGTCATCCTCTGTGCGGGTATCACTCGAAAAAGGCCACTCGTCAATGGTCCAGGCCATTTGCTGCGAAATCGCGACTGTTATGTTGGCTCGCCGCCTCTGTTGCCGGCGATTCTCGTGGTGGCGGAGGGGTGCCAGAAAAAGGACGAGCAATGGTGCTGGGGCTTGCAACCGCGAACTTGGTGGTGATCGGGTCTTCATGGCTCACGCTAGCAGCAGGAGAAGGACGCCGCGATGGATTGGTCGCCTGGTTGGGTGCAGCGGCGGGTCCATTGCTGATCGGGGAAGGCTGGTTCATGAAGGGTTGATGAGGTGATGACGAACGATCGAGAGATAAGAGGTTTCTTCTCTTCCTTCTTGCGTAGGTGAGCGACGAGAGATGAGGGAGCGATAAAGTGTCTGCGCGCGATTTAGCGAGAGAGAGATAAGATGACCTAGGTTAAAAAAAATATTCTTCTTCTCCAAGTCAAAAGAGGAAATGGGTCGCGATCATGAGTTCGGGTTCGGGGCGCGAGTACAAGGGTCGGGTCTCCTTGGTTCGGTTTTAATACTATGAATAACGTTCGATCCTCGGCAATAATTAAAATAGTAACGGACAAATATATATACACAATAATACATTTAATATTAACAAGCATTTCTAAAATTAATAACAATACAATAATAATAATAATGGTAACAATAATAACAATTGGGCAATTAGGCATTTACTATAAATAATATTAATAATAAGGCAATTAGACATTTAAAATAAAATAGCAATGTTAATAATACCGAAATTTCTGAAAAATCTATTATTCAAATGGATTATATTAAGTTCACGCGATTAAACCGAAATCGCCAAACAACGAACATTTTTCAATAAAACGGTCGAGTACTCCAACCTTATATTTAAGTCGACATCGCGACTAATAAAATAATTATAATCCTTATAAATAATATTCGATAAATAGAATATTCCGAGAAATTCTATAAATCGAACGGGGCGTTACAGTTTTCAGAAAACCCGACCACGCCACGCTCACGCCTCGCCGAAGACCAGGTAAGTGTTGATTTTAAATTTTTATAAACAAATTACTATGTCTATGCTCAGTACGATGTCATATATCTGATCTTAAAATCAGTAAGGTTGCTCGAATCATAATTCAGAACCTTAGAAAGGGGCTAAGTTTGAGAATGCTAGATTAAATTCCAGATTTATTCAGGTCAAGTTAACGACTCGTTAAGAGATTTGTAAGCACTTATGTTGTACAAATCTTAGCAATCGTGTTCCTCAGACATTTTTCTATCAAAATTGCTCATTTTTGCCAACCAGTTCGCACATTCCAGGGAGGAATTCCTTGAGTTAGATCAGGGAATAGACTCAAATTTCTTAAGTCAGATCAGTAAATCAAGTTCAGGGCTAACTTTTCATGCTAGAGGTTGTTATAATTCTTAAGGCCATTGTCAAAGGTAACAGTTTCCAGTGTATAAGAGTCAATATTCCGGGTTACCATGGAGGCTTGAAATAAGAGCCACTCAGCCGGGTAAATCATGGAGGCTTGAAGCTGGGACTGGAACAGTACAATTTCATGTAATAACAACCTTTAAAGCCAGTTATGTCAGGTATGTTATCAATGTGATATTCCAAGTTATGGTTTTCAAAGCTCAAGATCAGTTATTTATTCAGTACTTGTGGGACCAGTTGATACTGGAGCAGCCCTATATAGTACACAGTTACGAGTCAATGTTCATGATTCAAGGTCGGCGTATAATATTTACTAAGCCGGGTTAAATATGGAGATCTGAAATACAGATCATTAGTCTAAGTTTACCTGGAAACTTGAAGTCGCACTTTATCAAACCACAGTAAGTCAGTAAATGCATGTTTTAATTCTGAGACAACCATTTTAGTGTCTCGGGATAACATTCAGAGTTCAAGTTAGGGTTATATAGTCATGTAGAAGTCAAGTAAGGGTTATCCAGTTATGTGAATGTTGAGGCTAATCATGTCAAAGTCGAGGATGGTCTGTCTAATAATACAAGACTTATCAGTCATTTCAAGAATGTTCATTGCCTCGATTCTCAAATTCTAAAAATTTGAGAAATCGTAGGAAAGATTAGTTCATGATAGACTTTTCATGAGGTTAAGTTTGGCCTCAGGGAAGGTAAAGATTTGCAGGTAAAACATGGTTATGACGGAGAAGGACCAATCAACAACATCAACAACCAATGCCGTGATGACAACCAAAGTTTTCCATTTAAGGACGTATAAAGAGAAGGATGTCATGCCTAAGTCACAATACACTGGGAGATCACGAAGAGTTAGCACTATAGTACATTGAGGTTAATAGCTTGAGATACATATATGACCAGTTATACAGACTATGTCGACGTCGCAGGTGCAACGTTCGCCAGGTGCTGCATGCAGACGTGCCGCACTCACTTGATGAGGAGCAGGTGTGCTGCATTGCAATGTGCCACGAACGATGTGCCGCGTTATCGAGTAGATGATCAATAAAGGTAGTTGCCAATATTGCTAGTTATCCTCATTTGTACATGTTCATATCTCTGAAATTTTCCGTATGTACCAACGACTTGGGTTCCACAATCAACATTTAGACCAAAGATCAGCAATCAGCCAGGAGGTGATGACCAGTACACTCAAGAATTATGCTTTTAATGTCATGTATAATCAGTGGAACACTTTATTTCAGAAAAGTGTCCATTCTCAGCCAGCATTAATCAACAATTCACTTAATTGTGAATTGATGATTCTCCAGTTAAGATCAAGTTTACTGTTCACTATTAAAATACTGAATTCTCTAGTTATGTCATAGGTAAGTATAAGCTTTATGTTAAGCTGGTACATTCCAGTTTTAGTATTTCTGAGGACGGAAATATTTTAAGGAGGGTGGATTGTAACACCCCGAATTTTATTAATAAAGGAGAATACTAGATTTTAAATATAAGCTACCCTTTGTTAATTAATAGTCATGTTAATGTTCAAGTCTAAGTTATTCAGCTAGTTTAATTTCAAGTTCGACGTTAAGTCGAAAGTATATCCGGTTAATTTTATTTATTAACCGAGTCAATGGTAGTAATTAATCTCAGTCCGTTTATTTAAACATGGCCTTAAACATGATGGGTTTTTTATTTTGAACACATGCCCACCTTCGGAGGCGGTTGATACATGTGACCATCCAGCCTCATGGCATTAAACATGATGGGTTTTTGAGTATGAACACATGCCCACCTTCAGAGGTGGTCGATGCATGCGACCATCCATCGTCATGGCCTTAAACATGACGGGTTTTTTATTTTGAACACATGACCACCTTCAGAGGTGGCCGATGCATGCGACCATCCAACCTCATGGTCTTAAACATGATGGGTTTCCGCGCTATTGGACTCCTCGTTGACGCCTATGTCTTCACGCTCCTCCATCCAACCCGAAGGCCTTAGTAACAGTGGGTTTACTCCATTGAGTTCCTTGTTGATGTCCGTGTCTTCACGCTCCTCCACCCAGCTCGAAGGCCGTAGTCATGGTGAGTTTGTCTTCACACTTGCCCACCCAATCTTAGGAATGTTCTAAACAGGAGGACACCCAACCTGAAAGCTTGACTTTTAGAACAACCTGCCCATCCCAAGGGTGTTCTAAACAAGCGACCACCAGCCCGAAGGCCTTAGTCATGGTGCGTTTGTCTTTACACTTGCCCACCAAATCCGAGAAATGTTCTAAACAAGAGGCCACCCAGCCCGAAAGCGCGAGTTTTCGACCAACCTACCTATGCCAAAGGGTGTTCTAAACAAGCGACCACCCAACTCGAAGGCTTTAGTCATGGTGGGTTTTTCTTCACACTTGCTCACCCAATCTGAGGAATGTTCGAAACAGGCGGCCACCCAACCCGAAAGCGTGAGCTTTCGACCAACCTGCCCATCCCAAGGGGTGTTCTAAACAAGCGACCACCCAGCCCTAATGCCTTAGTCATGGTGGGTTTGTCTTCACACTTGCCCATCCAATCCGAGAAATGTTCTAAACAGGAGGCCACCCAGCCCGAAAGTGTGATTTTTTGCCAGCCTGCCCATCCCAAGGGGTGTTCTAAGCAAACCACTTCTAATCAAATCAATTTAAACATCCTGTCATCCAGATCATACCAACATGCCAAATGTAAGACTGTGCGGATTAAGGAGAATGTATTGTAAGAAAGCAAAATTCTTATAATATTGAGCAAACTTGCAAGTTAGATCATGTTCATCTTTCCAAATTTTCCCAAGAAAAAGAAAAAATTTCACACATAATATTTTTTCAAATTAGCAATGTTCCATGACTTGACTAGTGATCGTCTTTCAGCGTCCTTTAGAGAGTATGCTCCTCCTGCATGCACTTTCTCGACCAGGTTTGGTCCTTCCCAGTTCGGCTCCAGGTTTCCCACATGCTTTAGCACATCAATCCATTTACATAACAAGTCGTCCACTTGGAATCTGTGAACTTTCACCTTCTTGTCATGGGCTGCTCGCATTTGTTGCTTGTATGCTTCTACCCTGATCGATGCTCTTTTCCAAAGTTCCTCAATTGTATCCAAGGCCGCCATCATTAGATCTTTGTTTTGCTCCTGGTCATATGTGCTCGATCTTTGTGATAACAGCCCGACCTCAACTGGCAACAATGCTTCCATCCAACAGACTAGACTGAACGGGGTTTCTCCTGTTGTCAACCTCGGGGTAGTGCGGTATGCCCAAAGTATTGAGGTTAGCTAATCGACCCACGCCCCCGAGGCCTTTTCTAGCCTTGTTTTCAGCTCGTTCGGTATGATCCTTTTGGTCACCTTGACTTGCCCATTGGCTTGCGGATGAGCAACTGAGGCAAAGTTTTGCTCGATCTTCATGTCCTCACACCATGCTCGAATCTTCTTGCCATTGAATTGAGTTCCGTTGTCAGACACCAACACCTTGGGAACTCCAAATCTACAACAAATATTGTTATATAAAAAGTTGATTACCTTCTCCTCCGTGATTTTGGCCAAAGGTTCGGCCTCCACCCACTTCGCGAAATAATCCACCGCTACGATCAAGAATTTCCTCTGCCCAGTTCCTTGCGGCATCGGCCCCACCAGGTCGAACCCTCATTGAGCAAATGGTATCGGGGCACTCATTGTTGTCATCGCCTCCTCTGGCTGGTGAATGAATGGATCATGCTTCTTGTAACACCCCGCCTAAACTTACTAAAATCAGAGTAAATTATTCGAGTTATAAATAGAAAGCACTGATTTAATTTTCGAAAACTCATCTTAATTTTTGTTCGAAAATACTTTAATTTTAAAACGCGGGATGCTACTCAACTTTAATCTTTATATCTTTATCTCTTTAATCTATCATGCATGCGACCAAGTAAATTCATTCTAGAATTAAGGCTATGAATAATACCGGATAAAACATGCATATTCTGAAAATATGAGATAATCTGACATCTGAAATACTAGTCTTAAATCTGACATCTAACATGTGGAAGCAAGTACACGTTCGAAAAAACACAAACGCATAAAAACAAACATAGATAATTCAAACATGTTTAAATACTATATGACATGTTTTCACAAAATGTCCTGAAGCTGGACCAACACCATATATCTGCTCACGCATCACATGGGACTCCATCACCTGAAAAATAGGATAGTGGGGAGGCGTGAGCACAAAGGAATTAACGGTGCTCTGTCGGGACCGGCACTGAATACTCAACACAATTAATAACAAACTATGAAATCAACATATATATGAATAAAATGGTCTGACTATGGGACTAAGGGTAAACCGGTACTCATGTGCACACTCTGGGAGTCCCCTTCCACAGAAATCTAGGCTGGGCATCGCCCACTCATCTGGACGCTAGACTTAGGCTTGGCATCACCACTCATCTAAGTCATAACTTACATTTGACATCTTGACCAAGACGGGATCACTCATCCGTCTCAGTCCTTCAATTTAATCACATATAGACCTCAGACATGGTAAATTACTAAAAGCGATGAAATACACAGTACATGGTCCCCACCTGGAAACTGGTGAATGCAAATGCTGAAACTGAAGTAGGTAGCTGACGGAGGCTCGACTCTGCTCAAACTACAAAATATATTGAGCAAAATATTCTAAGTACTATGCTTAGAATAAAACTCCAATCTTTAATATCTCATTGTCTAGGTTCGCTCACTCTGCTATAAAAATCATTTTAGGGATTTACGAGCTGGTTTTGAAAATATTATTATCTCTGAGGCATTCTAGAGTTCTTTGAAATATTTCTAAGTCTGGAACTAAAATCTGACTTAAATCTAATCTGACTGAAATCTAAACTATATATGGATCTTTAATTTATCTGGAACCTTAACTTAATATCTGAAATCTTAAATATATATCTTTAATCTTGACTATTGTTGTTATATGGGAATCAACAACAATTATGTAATGGAAGAAAGACGTTGGTTATTCAGGAAGATTCGATTTATTGAAAGAACGCCAAGTATATTGAACGGGAATGTTTGTATTATTCTCTGTGTCTCTCCTTGGGAAATTGTCCCTTTTTTCCTTTTATATTTTCGTACAACCTTATCAGAATTATCATTACATTAGAAAAGTCAATGGCGGCCGATTGCCATCCATTCTTATAGCACACCACTTGGCAAGGTGTAATGATGACTTGTGCTGAGTTGGCGCCGCCTTATGATGTCGGTTTAGCAAGTAATCACATATCGAGCGAAGACAGGCCAAGAACCGACATCCTCATCAGCTAACGACATACCATATCGGTTATGACATGTCAAAGAAGTCCTTTCACAACTACCGACGTTGCAAAAACCCCTTCCCGATGAACCTTTATATTTGTATCTGGGAGTAAGCGATGTTGCTGTTAGAGCTATCCTCATACGACAAGTTGGACTCCAGCAGTTTCCGATATATTATGTTAGCAAGGCTTTACATGACGCTGAATTGCGATACCCGTATATAGAGAAATTAGCCTTTGCTTTGACAATTGCTGCCCGTAAGTTGCGTTCGTATTTTCTGGAACATTCTGTTGTCGTGTTCATATCATACCCTCTCCGACAAGTCCTTCACCGACCTGACACGTCGGGTAGAATGATCAAATGGGCTATAGAGCTTGGACAGTTTGACATTCAGTACCGACCACGGACTGCCATCAAAGCCCAAGTGTTATCCGACTTTATAGCAGAGTTCACTCCATCTGTCAACGCATCAATTGAAGATCCAACGTGGACTCTCTACATCGATGGATCATCCACTGCTATACGAGCTGGAGGAGGAATCATTTTAGTTAGCCCTGATCAACAAGTTTTTTGTTATTCTGTAGCATTCACCTTCCCGGCTACAAACAATGAAGCTGAATATGAAGCTCTCTTATCAGGTACACATTTTGCTGAATCCATGAGTGTTTCCTCCCTCCGCATATTTTCTAACTCTCAGTTACTAGTCAGCCACATCAATGGCACCTATGAAGTCAAGTAACCACGATTACCTCCTTATTTTGATCTTGTCAAGAAGAAGTTATCGCGATTCAAAATGACGTTAGAGGATATACCTCGAACATCCAACATTCAGGCGGATGCTCTCTCACGTTTGGCCTCTTCAACCGATTTGAATAATGTCGAATTTGTGCAAATTACTCAACAGACGACTTCCTCAACAGTCCCTACCGACGTTGCTATGATCGATGCTGCTTCGTTGATTCCAAATTCTACTTGGATGGATCCGATCATCAACTATCTTCAAACCGGGGCTGTGCCTGAAGATCCAAAAGAAGCTCGTAACCTCCGCGTCTGTGCTCCTCATTTCACGATCGATCAAAAAACATTATACAAGCGTGAATATTCCACTCCGTTGCTTAGATGCTTGTTGGAAACTGAAGCCCGATGAATTCTTCAAGAAATGCATGAGGGTGTCTGCGGTACCCACCAAGGAGCACAAGCATTGTCTCACAAGATTCTCCGAGAAGGTAACTATTGGCCGACTGTCAAAAAAGATGCCGCAGACTGGGTGCGAAAATGTCACAAGTGTCAGCTGTTTTCTCCCAATATTAACCAACATCCTGAACTCCTCAAGTCAATATATAGTCCATGGCCGTTTGCAAAATGGGGATTGATTTGATCGGTCTGCTTTTGACAGCAAAGGGAGGTGTTCGATTTGCGATATTGGCTGTCGACTACTTCACCAAATGGGTTGAGACTGAACCTCTTGCAACCATCACCGAACAAAAAATGATTGACTTTGTATGGAAGTCCATCGTCTGTCGGTTTGGAATACCGAACTCCATTATAACCGACAACGGGCGTCAGTTCGAAGGAAAAAGATTTAAAGGCTTTTGTGAAGACTATGGCATCAAGCATTTCTTCTCGTCACCTTATCATCCACAAGCTAATGGACAAATAGAAGCCGTAAATAAGATCATCAAGAATGGCTTGAAAACTCGACTTGAGACTGCAAAAGGATCTTGGCCTGATGAGCTACCTCATGTCCTTTGGGCTTATCGGACGACTACGCGGAACTCAACTGGAGAAACTCCGTTTTCATTGGCATATGGAACTGAAGCAGTGATACCTGCTGAACTCACTTCTCCAACATATCGGATTACTCATTTTTTCGAAGAAGCCAACTCAGGAAATGTAAGAACCAATCTCGACTTGGTCGATGAACTACGGACCGAAGTTGAAATTCAGAATGCTGCTTACAAACGACGTAGTGAGAAGTACATTAATTCGAAACTGAAGCCACGCTCATTTGTCGTAGGAGACTTCGTGTTGAAAAGAGATACCGGGGCCAATGTCGGTCCGTTGCAACCGAAGTGGGAAGGACCCTTCAAAGTGAACCGTCTGATCTCTAATGGTACCTACCGACTTGAAACTCTAGAAGGTGTTCCCCTTCAATACCCTCGGCATACGACCTATCTGAAGAAGTATTTTCAGTAGATCCGAGGGTTAAACCTTTACCTCTGATGTATGGAAATCTTTTGTCTTACCTATGTACAAAATCCCCTTTTGTTATCAATAAAGTTTGTGTGACGAACCACTATAATTTGTTCGATCACTTGGACCTCAATAAATTGGTCCCTATTGCTAAGGCTAAACGTGTTCGTACCCTGAAGTTGGTATGACCTGGCTAAACGCGATAAAGCCGGATACTTCCAAGCCCTGGAGATGGTTTGGGGAGGCTTATGCTCTACAATTTCAAATCTCGACGTTGATTTGATGAGCTTACAATAAATGTTTCTGAGTTCTTTGAATAATTCAAAGACTTTTACAATAAAAGCGAGTTTGTTACTTATTATCGGATACACTATAAATTATACCGATATCGAGAATTCAGACAGATTCATAAGAAAGTAATATATCAATGCCAAATACCATGTCGGAATAATCAAAATCATAATTTGCTAAACATTCATTTATCATTACTCCGACATGTTTTGACTTATTACTGTAACTTATTATGGCAATACATTCAGAAACATAATAAGGTCATTAAACATTGAAGTTTCATTCATAAGTCAATAATGTTATTACAACTGGATATCAAGGAATGGAGAACAAGAAAAGAAATACGACAAGGTTTATCAAATTACATTCAAATTTTCCTTGTTCATCCCCGACGTCGACGCTCCTTCAGCTGTTGAAGATTGAGAGTTTCCAGCTTCAGCTTTGCCTTTATCCACTGCATCTAAGTGATCTTTTAATCTTGGGCCCAAGCGCTGCGCTACCTCTTCCTCTTTCTCCTCCATTGCATGGACGACGTCGCTTTCTTTTATGATGACGATGTCATCTTCATGGATAACTCGATCATCATCGGAGGGAATCAGTTCTGTTAGCCAAACCTTGGCTTTGGCGTCATCTTCCACCACCTTTCGCAGAGCAAAGCCAGTGATGGCATCCATGAGCTCCTCGTCGGAGAGACTTTCAAGTGTTTCCACGACAAAAGCCTCAGCAATTGCCTCAACACATATATTAGCCATTTCGGGTTTTTTAGCCTTTTCCACCTCAAGGACCATATCGATGAAGGCCCGACGGATTTTGGCTTTACGCTCTTCCGACAAGGGCGCCATGTCTAGTTCAAGCATCCAACTTTCCTTTTGCTTGAGAAGTCGGTCGGCAAAGTCGCGCTCATCTTGGTCCACCGGGATATGGGCACTTTTGATCTCAGGGCTAAGGCGATGCTTTTCCAACTTTTCCAGAAGGAAAATCCGCACCTCATCGACACTATAAATGCCATTTTCAATGCGGTCGATGACCCAGCGCAATGTCAACGTAGCGTTCAATTCCAAGTCCCACTCTGTGACTGTGTCCTCATTCGACACCTTGTCGGATTCTGTCACAGTTTTCTTACCGACATCGATACCCTCCAGATATTTGAGTTCGGCCGCAGCTGTTAACTCCTGACGGAGCTTATTCATTGCAATCTCATGGGCCTCTCGAGCACGGATCAATTTGGCATCTTTGTCAGAGCGATCTTTTCTAACAGCCTTGAGCTCGGCTCTTAAGCTGCGGAGTTGCTCGTCTTGCATTTTCGCCTGATCTTCAACTTTGGCCAGCTGGACCGACATGAGGTCATGAGACAGTAAGAGGTTTTCTCTCTCAGTTTTTAGTGCGCTCACCTCGGTTTGTGTCACCTTCAGCTGGGCATCTTTTTCCGACATCGATGCTTCATATCGGGACTTCTCCTCCTCTAAGGAGGCAATAGAACCTTCCTTTAAGCTCAACTCGTGTTGTTTCTCATCAAGTTCAACAACTCTACCCCAATAACTTTCTTCGGCCGCAACGAAGATGACCAGTGCTCGCCCCAAGCAGCCTCTGGCATAATTAAATTTCTGGTCATCTGGCAGCGACGCGATCCCGCCGTGAGTTTTTGGATCCCACGACATTAACAGAACTTTTGCCGCCTTCACTGCCTCGTCGGGGAATCGGTGATTGTTTGTAACTTTTGGCTCGACGACAGTCTGGTACATTGCGAACCAGGGATCAAACACATCTTCTGGTAGCTTTAATTCTGCGGCCTTTTTCTCGTTCACTCTAAGGAAAGAATCCCTCAAGACGATTTCGGGCTCTTCCTCCTCCTTGTCCTTGCCTGCGTCGGTGTCCTGCTTCTTCTTCATTCTTTCAGGTACATGTGATACGCTGGATCTTTTGCGACGATGAACCAAAGTTAAGCTGGGCTCCTCCAGTACCTCTTGAGAGACTTCGGTCTCAACAATAGGCTCATTCACCGGCGTCATCACTTGTTGCAAGGGTGCAACGTCAAGTGGCGGGATGTCAGCAGCTGGTGGCTCATTCACAATGGCTGGTGTTGGCTCCACTCTTGCCAACGAGGGCTCACCGACGGCACTCTGAGATCGGTTGGGGTTCTTTTTCCATGCTTTGAGAAGATTCATGCGTCCAGCCATCTCGGTTGATCGAAGATTTTTGGTTTTCCCAACCTTGTTTTTGAAGTCTGAATTTGGGTTGCGTCTCCGATGTTCTTCTGCTTCAATAGGATCTCCAAAACTGAAGTATCCTAACAATGGATAATAAACTGTCGA
>CACSLK010020200.1:410050-421629 GCA_902706635.1 Striga hermonthica
ACCAGCTAAGATCTGCACCTCTTTAACACTCGTCGGTGGTTTCATTTCCATCACCGCTCGCACCTTCTCTGGATTCACTTTGATACCCCTCTTGGTCACCAAATATCCCAAAAATTTTCCTAACTTTACCCCGAATGAATGTTTAGCTGAACGTTTCCTTCAAGTCTCGCACATGATCAATCTCCTCCTTACTCTTCATTAACGTATTATCCACGCACATCTCTATATTCCTCCCCAGTTTCTATTTGAAAATCTTGTCCACCAACCTTTGATACATGGCACCAGCATTCTTCAAGTCGAACGGCATCACCACGTAACAATAAGTCCCCTGACTCGTCACGAAACTTACCCTCTTCCTATCCTCTCTCGCTAGGGGAATTTAATGATACCCCTGGGAGGCATCCATAAGGCTCAACAACTCGCATCCAACAGTTGAATCGACCAGCTGTTCGATCCTAGGCAGCAGGTACAAATCCTTCGGGCATGCTTTGTTCAGATCACGAATATCAATGCACATTCTCCATTTCCCTTCTGCCTTTGACACCATCACTGTATTTGATAACCATTATGGGAACTGAATCTCTTTGATATGCCCCGCTCCCAATATCTTCTCAACCTCCTATTCGATAATTCTATCCATTTCTCCCCCGTCGTGCCTTCTCTTCTGGTTCACCGGCCTCACACTGAGGTCGATGTTCAGACGGTGCTTGATCACCTCTGCACTTATACCTATCAACTCCTCTGCCGTGTAGGCAAAATTATCAGCAAACACCCTCACCAAACTTATCAGCCTCGACCTGATAGGCTCCTTCAGCTCCTTCCCGATCCTAAACTTCCTCTTCTCATAACCTTCTACCATTTGAATCTCCTCGACCTCCTCACCTGGCTGGATATCCACCTTCTCCTTACCCTTCTCCACTCTCTGTCTGTCCTCCTTTGACCTCGACCCTCCTGGTCGACTAATCTCTTCTTCTTTCGACTTAGCCTGCCTCTTCGCCAATTGCTTATTGTTACTCACCGTCATTTGGTAATAGCTCCTCGAAGTAAGTTGATCCCCTGCGGTACGCTGACACGACCGCCTGGAATGAGTTCAAGCTGATCATCCTCCCTATAATAATATTATAAGATGATTCTGCCCCCACAACCACGAATCTGACCATCCGCACTTTCCTCCTGATCCCAACGCAACCGGCAAACTAACCTCGTCCATCGGCATTACTTCGCCCCTATTAAAACCATAAAGGGTTGTGGCCACCGGCTTCAACTCCATGTTCAGCTCCTTGTTAATCTGCACAAAACAATCATAAAACATCACGTCTACCGAACTCCTGGTATCAATGAACACTCTCTTCACGTCGAAACCCGCCACCTCCGCGGTAATCACCAAAGCATCATTTGTGGCAACACTACTCCCTCAGCATCCTCCACCTTAAAACTTATCTCCGAAATGCGAGCAGTATTTCCGACCTCCTCCCTCTTCCTCTTCACTGCTCGAGCATGCTCATTCCTGGCATTATTTGAGTCACTATCCGTTGGTCCTCTTCAAATCATGTAGATCGTCCCCCTCTTCAATGGTGCCTCACCTCCCTGTCCTCCTTTATCTTTGTCTCCCCACCTCTGCTTCTTCCCTCGACCATCTCTTCCTCCTCTCGACTCATCATCCCCCTCCTCATCTCGATCACTTCTCTCCTCCGAATCCTCTCGACACCTCCTCTTTCCTCCCCCCTTTTCCCTATAATAATAAACGAACTCCTTCAAATGCCTTTCCCAAATCAATCGCCTGATCTCATCCTTCAAATGCCTACAATTCTCTGTGGTATGGCCATAATCCCTGTGAAATTGACAATAAAGATCTGACCTAGGTCGAGTTGGACCCGTAAACCTCGTCTTCGGCCACGTCACATCCCCACTCTCCATCTTCTGCTCCATCGCCTCCAGCATCTCGTCCATATCCTTCCTCAATGGCGTGAAATTGTGATACATCTGCCTCTCGAATAGTAATGGCCTCCCCTGCCATCGATCCTCCCACTTACCTACTTCGGACCACGACCATCTCATCTGGGCGACACTCTTTTTGGTCCGTCACGCCTGGGCGAACTCCTTCTGGGCGATCTCCCCCTCGGTGGGCTCCTCCCCTTCTTTGGCTCTGGTCGAGCAGCTCCCTCCAATTTGGAAAACTCCACCTCCATCTCCTCCAGATTGATATACTTCTTACACCTTTTCAACACATCCTCATATGATCGAGCAGGGGTCTTGGCCAATGAAGTCCGACAGGGCCCTGCTCGAAGACTCCTTATCAATCCACCCGCCTTCACCTCATCAGACACATAATGCACCTCCAAACATGTTTGATTATATCGAGCGACATACTTTCTCAACCACTCTTTCTACCCATGCTTCATTGCCATCAGGGTTAAATACATCTTCTCCTGAACCACTGCACTCGAATACTAATCGGTGAGCTTGCTGGCAAAATCCTCAAAGTCTGCGATCGATCCTGGGGGCAGCTGATGAAACCAATCGATTGCCCCTCCCTGCAATGTCGATAAGAAAGCCCTACAACATAAAGAATCAGAATATCCATGCAACACTGCCATATTTTCGAAAGTTTTCACATGCTTTGACGTGTCAGACGACCCGTCAAACACCAAGTTGGTCTCCCAGAAATTGTTCGGCAAGGGTGCAGCCAAAATTTCCCTCGAGAAAGGATGTCCTCGAGCCGTCCTGTCCTGCATAGCCCCTTCACCTCCATAGCTAGACACATCCTCCTCTTGAGTGCCGACCACCGTCGTCGGCGCAGTGGTAGCCAGGGATGTTTCGTGAGTAACCTGCTGCACTGTTTCCGTTGCCGCATTGGCCATCATCCTTTACATCTCCTCCCTTGTCATCGTCACGATTTGCTGAGCGGGGGGTTGCGGTACTCCTCCTGGTTGTCCTCCAGCGAGTGTCGCCATCGTTTGCACTACCGGTCCTCCCTGCTGCAGCACGACAGGATCTGCCTGCAATGGAGCAAGGGCAGCCGTTGACGCTGCTCCACGAGCCTCCTGCTCTCTGCTCATGCCCTCTCCTCCTCCTGGAATCACCGCACCTTGGGGAGTTGATGTTGGGGCCACCGGCGTTTGCAGAGGTGCAGAGAAGCCAGCTGGAGGACCCATTCCCATTGGTCTGGTCGTCGTCTACGCATCATCGAACGAAGACTGCAAATTCATTCGAGGAATTACGTCCGCCATGTTGAGCTCATGACACATCTTTTCAATTAGAAGTCCCACAGACGGCGCCAATAATGCAAGTGTGAGCGTCCTGGCCGGTTTGGAATAGATCGCCTTTCGTCCTCGCAGGTGGAACGCCGGAAACCTGCAAACAACTCTCACATCGGGGGGTTGTTCCGGTGAAGCGCCTCCGATTCTTAAGTAAGTATGTGTATATTTGAGTAGAATAATGGAAATCTTGTTAAGGAAGAAAGGCTCACCCCCTCTTTATATAGGGGTGAAATACCCGAATGCTCAATTGCTCGACTGATCGATCCTCCGACTACTCGTGATACGCTGTTTGTTCTAGAATCTTCCAGGTCTTATCTTCAAGGTGTTCGATCATCATCATCTTTTTCGTTTATCACTAGATTAGTTCGGCTTCCTCGCAGTACAACCCATTCGACCAGTTCAGCAACCCGATTTACCCTTGCAGGTATAATATCCCATATCATCAGGCGAAGCTCGAATATTTAATTTGCACGACCCTATTATATTTAATTCCAAATTTATTCCTTCCCATTTTAGTTAATCGAGTCTATGTTTGATTTTATTCCGGCCCATTTAATTAAATCGATCCCAACCATTTTATGAATGTTGACCAAGTCAACTTCGTATTTTATTGTCCTGTCAATATTTATTTCACCCGAACATTTAATGTTTATCCTAAGGCAATACTCGATTCTAAGCCTGATTACATCGTCCGATTTTAAACCCCAAATGTTAGAAAATTTAAAGTCCAATTTTAAAAGCTAAAATCCTACATCAAACTCTAATTTATCTCACCTATATATATACATCATCTCCCAACTTCATCTCCTTCGTCTACACAACAAAAACCCTAGCCCCACATTCATCTTCACTTTTTACATTCAAGATCTTAGAAATTTTTATTGCAAATATATCATTTCCATCACAAAAATATCACCTTCCTTAGCTCTCCATCACAAAATTCGGCCGCTGTCACATTTTTTGGCCAAACTGCCATTTTCCGGTTAGTCATCCGGCTATCGGCGAGCCCAGCCCCCAGCCATGCTTGGAGACACGCGCCTAGGTCCAACCAGGCCTGCTCCAGCAAGCCCTGGTCGCGTACCAGCTCTCCAGGCCCGTTGCACTACCAGGCCCGCGCCCGCAACACTCCTAGCACCAAGCCCGCAAGCCTTTCCCTAGTCCAATTCGACTTTCGATTTTTATTTCAAGTCCTTTCCTGAGTTAGATGGCTGAAACTCAAATTCATGGTATTAGACATAAATTGTAATTTATTTTAAAAATGTTAGCTCCAGAGAATAAAGTAATATGATTTTATATGAATTTATTGAGTTAAATCAAAATAGATTTATAATATATTATGAGATGATCCAAGAAATATGATTCCAACTCTATAAATCTTCTAAAGTTGTCTTAAGGCTTAGGTAAAAATTTGGTAAAATTTGAAGTCCGCTTGATATCCGAACCGGTTTTATGAATTTGAACTGGTAATGCCCAATTTTTGTTAACTAAGTTAGGTGTTGAATATTGCTAGGAGATTTTTACCTAAAATCTTGTATGAGCTGAAGTTGTTGTGGTGTAAATTTTGTAATTTTTGAAGATCGTTTGATATGGTTACGAATTCAGGGCATTAGCCTCTTCTTACGGCATTTTTAGAAATTGCTCTGGGTGTGATTCAGTTGAAATTGGTTGATGTAAATTTCTTATAAATCATGTTGAACTTAGAGTTAATGTTTTGGCTTAAAACGAGTTAGTTTACTCGGAGAACTAATTCCCTACTTTTATCTAGTTCCGATAACCGGGAAAATTTTAGATCCACGTGTAATCGCCCGAACCCTAGTTCCTTTTAAAAACCTTTTGACATCGTAAGATTATAAATAAGTCCTTTGTGTCAGGATGTGGTCGGTCGGCCGGTTAGTTGCCGACAGAATCATAGCCGAGCCTAAAAAGGCTACCGTGGCCGTGTGCCTCGTAGCGAGTTTAATTAATCAATGACGTGCATTAACATGTATCCTTCAACGCATATCATTATCCCGCATACTCGTCCGTTTGTTGGAGCTGAGCCACCGAGTGCGTGCTCGTGCACCGAGTCTGACTGAGTCGCGCCCTTGTGCTCTATTCAACGCTCGTGCGTCCGTCCAACCTACCGTCAACGCGATACTTTCCATTAGCCATGGTCCAAGCATGCCCCTACATCAGTGACCATGGCACTATTTCAAACCAGTGCATTGGCTAATTCGTGTCAGCCGTGATCATACCGGCCCCAAGTCACCACGCTGAACTCGGACCACAGTTAAGCCGAGCTGCACATGGTAAAGCGAATGATCAACCGGTTCTGAGTGAGCCGTCGTTCCATTTTAGTCAAACCAATCTGGAAAGTCTGGAAAGTTTGAAGAATTTCAGTTCAACCGAATCAGTCCGGGCAGTCCGGACGATTCGGGAGTTTCAGTTCGAAACATCGGTTTGAGCATGAACCGAGATTGCCAATATTTTTTCTGAACCAGTCTAATTTATATCCGTCAGAATATAGTTCCATACTTAGAAATATTTTAGAGAACCCTAGTATGCCTCAAAGGCATTAATATTTTCACAGTCAGCCCGTAAATTCCTAAAATGAGTTTTAAATGATTCTAAAGCCAAGTGAGCAAACCTAGTCAGATTAGATTATAAGAGTTGAGTTTTTCAGTTTGAGCTAAGTACTTAGAACATATCTTTTGCTTATATATTTTGTAGCTTGTGGGGAGTCAAGCCTCCGATAGTTGCAATCCATTCAGTACTTACATTCCAACATATCAGGTGGGGACCCTATACTGTGTACTACATTTTCTATAATCGCAATATCCTGGTTGAGGTATGTATGTAAGAGTTAGTTCGCACGAATAGGGGCAATTACCTAGCGAGTAGGTCCTTTCTAGCTAAGTAATTCGAACGCCAGTTAAGATGAGATACGAATTAAAGTGCAGCTTTGAGTTAAGTGAATTAAGAACCTTAGAACAACTTTAAGTTAAGTTAAAATATCAGATAAGGTTAGAATAATTCTTCTCTAAGGGGCATTGACCTAGAGATAAGTTTCATCATAACCAAGTGTTTCAAACCCAGTTAGTACCAAGGTCTCTTAGTGCATTTGTAAGTTAAGCTCCAACCTTAGAAGTGCATAAGAGTTAGTTTTGCCTTAGTATAGGAAACGACCTACAAATTTGGTCCTACAGTTGCTTATCGCAAGCGTGAAGCCCAAATGTCTTTATCGTCAGTTAAGTAGTCAGATGAGCAGCAGTTATATACAGTCAATTGAGTAGTAGTTATATACAGTCAGTTGAGCAACAGTTATAGAAAGTCAGTTGAGCAACAGTTATAGACAATAAATTGAGCAACAATTATAGACTGTTTACTTATTTATATGCCTTTTTGATGTGTTTTATCATATTAGATGTATGCTTAGGTTGTGATGTGTTTTATCATATTCCATGTATGCTTATGTTGTGATGTGCTCATCATATCAAAGGTATGTTTAGTTCGCGATGTTGCTGTTATAGTCAGTCAGTCGAGCAACAGTTATATTTAGTCAGCCGAGCTGCAGTTTTAGTCAGTCAGTCGGGCAATGGTGGTAGTCAGTCAGTTGAGCAATAGTTATATTCAGTCAGTCGAGCAATAGTTTCAGTCAGCTAGTTGAGCAGCAGTTATAGTCAGTCAGTTAAGCAACGGTTATAGACAGTCAGTTAAGTAGCAAGTATAGATAGTTTACTTATTTATGTATTTGCTGGAGGTACGTGTAATTCACGATCCATTAGTGAAATTTTTATCATCGTATTGTTTCTGTCAATCCAGTAAGTACTTGCACATATGCCGATGTAATGATATTTTATAATATTACTTGTATATTCAGTGTCGTTTGCAGCGGAGCACCGTTGATTCATTTATGCTCGTGTACCTCCTCCCCCCTCCCCCCAATAACCATTTTTTTGGTGACAGTGTCGAGCGTGGAGCGTGAGCCGATGAGGTGTTGGTGGTCATAACGAGGATATTTTGAGTAAACATGATATGTATATTTGAACATGTTTGAGTTATTATATCTTGTTGATGTATGCTTGTATTTTCTTCCATAACCAGTATTTCAGTATTTCAAAATTTTAGTTCATGCATGCCTAATTCCAGTATCTTTTATGGCACCTATTAGAGTAATAAAATTTTATTTGGTTCCATTCATAGTAGTAAAAGAACTCAGTTATAAGATTAAAGTTGAGTAGCATCCCGCAAATTAAAGTATAAAGTACTATTGAAAATTGTGGGTTTTCGAAAATTAAATAAGTGTCTTTCCAAATGTAGCGCGAAATATTTTCTCTGATTTTAGTATGTTTAGGCGGGCTATTGCAATTTGGTATCAGAACCACTTAGCGATTCTGTATACTAAAAGCCTAGAAAGATACGACCACAACACGCTTACGCGCGCTTACTTTGAGGTACGTCACCTGAACCAACATTTTATTATTGCGAAGGCATGATTATTATAATGAGAGTAGTTAGTGGAATATGATTTATCCTTCGATAAGAGTTGAAAACTCTAGCCAGAATTCTAGCCAGGACTTAGAAGAGTTAAGTATAACCGGAAGTCTAGCCAAGTTAGGTGTTTTTGGCAATTCATTTATAAATTCGATAAGTATAGTGTAGCTATTTCTTCGTCGGCTATACTGATCTAATTCATGTCATTTAGCCATTCAGATGCCTCCTTGTCGAGCTCCGATTTTGCCGCAGCAGCTCCAACGACCGCGCCAAAGTGCGACCAGGCCTATTCAGTCTCTCAGTTCCGTGGCTTCTACTCAGCAACGTTCAACAGGCAGGAGACCCGAGGACGGTCGATGAGTGGTTGCGCAGCCTGGACATGATTTTTGAGGTGATGGATTGCCCCGGGCCACATTGGATTATGTGCACACAAATCCAGATGACATGGGATGCATGCCTTTGGTAGTCAGAGTACTGGGACATGATTTTTGAGCTGATGAATTGCACCAGGCCACATTGGATCATGTGCGCACAGCTCCAGATGAGATGGGATGCATGCCTTTGGTGGTCAGTGTACTGGGACATGAGGCTCGGAGAGAAGGCGGCCCTTATTTGGGCTTGCCTGAAGAAGATTTTCTGAGAGAAGTACTACCAGCGCACTACCGTGAGAGGATTGAGCATCAATATTTCGCCCTGAAGCAGGGCGACACGACTGTGGACGAGTACGAGTGAGAGTACACTCGCCTCGGCTCCTTTGTTCCCCACCTAATCACGGGCGAGAAGCAGAGGTCCCACCGTTTCCGTGGCGGTCATCGCGATGAGATTCGCCACAGTCTCGCTGCCCACGGCCCACTATTATATGCTGAGACCGTCACTAGGGCTCAGCAGGTTGATGAGAGCTTTGGGTTGGTAGCCAGCCAAGTCCTCCCACCAATTGTGTTGCCAGTCGTTCATCAGCCAGCTGACCAGCAAGCCGCAGTACCAGTGCCACCTCAGCAGGCCCCCGTGCCAAACAAGAGGAGTGGTAGAGGCTGAGACGAGAGGAGGAACCGACAGAGAGGTGAGGATCTGGCAGTGCAGCCACTACTACACGTCCAAGAAGAGCCGCAAGCTTGCGGTACCTGTGGACGACGCCATCACAGGGGGTGTTTAGTGGGACGAGACAAATGCTATCACTGCCGGAGGCCAGGACACCGAGAATTCGAGTGCCCGAAGTGAGCAGCACCGTCGAACTAGTAAAAAATAGGAGCCATGAGATGGTCGTATTTTGTTTAGTTTTATTAACATTATGATGTGAACTCGTTTTAGAAACTCTTTTGTTGGAGGGATCCTTACACCTTTTGAGACTACGTTAAAGTTTGATATTTAGACTGCGAATGCTTGATGTTTTTCTACATATCTCTAATTAATTCTCGTTGCAAATTGCCAGCGTACCAAGATAATAATAGATTGAGAAGGCTTCGCGGTCAAGAGTGGACAGACGGACGATCGGGAAGAGACCCGAGTATTCTAGCCAAGATTGAACTTCAGTTTCAAGTTAAGACTCTAGATGTTGTCTCGAACTAATTGCAGTTGATTATATGTAGTACTGGTTTTCCAGTGTATAATAGTCACTATTACGGATGACCACGGCAGCTTGAAATAAGAGTCACTAAGTCGGGAATACCATAGATGCTTGAAACTAGGCATGGACGGACATAGTTCTCCATACGAGATCGCTTATGCTCGCCATAAGGAACTGACTCCGAGTCGCGGGTACACCGCACGCAGGTGCTGCTTGCTGGTATGCCACGCCAGAGGGTCCCGGGTTGTTGGTGTGCCGTATTGCTACATGTCGTGTGCAAAGTATCGCGTAGTCATGAGTCGAAGTACGATTGGGAACCGAGAAATAGTTTTCCCTAAGAGTGAGCAATGACCTGCAAGTAGGTCCTACCAGTTACATATCATCTGGTAGAGATCTCCGCTAGGGGTGAGCGTGGGTCGGTACGGTTCGGAGATTGATAAATCTCCTGAATCGTACCAAAGTTCGGAGATCCCAAAATTCAATCACCGGAACCGTACCAAAAATTTGGTTCGGTTCGGTTCGGAGATTTTTATTTTTCGGTTTGCTTCGGTTCGGTTGGTATTCAGGACAAGGGACAGTAAGGTTCGGATCTTCGGAGATTTCTTTTTTTTTTGTTTTTTTAAATTACTACCTAGTTATATTTTAATTTTTATATGCTTTCAAAAAAAAAACAACATTCATCAATAATTCATCATATTGAAGATTTTATTTTGAAATCAATTTTAGAAGTAACTCTAATCTTTTGTAATTTAATTTTTATATGTTTTAATAAAACCAACATTCATCAATACTTACTCATATTGAAAATTTTATTTTGAAATCAACTTTAGAAAAACTCTAAATTTTAGTTAAGACTAAATTTAGGCAACTAATATTAAAATTTAAAATTCAAACAAAATATAATATTTTTTTCTAAACAAATATTCTTTAACCTTTAATATTATTTTAAATAATTTTTTTATAATAGAAAAAAATTCAATTGTAGATCAAGTATTACTAAACATGAATTATATTATATAGGATCAAAGGTGACATAAATTATATTAATAACACATCTAATGTTATAATTTGGTTCTTAATTTCAGTTCTTCAGTTCAGTACTGTATGGGATGGTTCGGTTCGGTTCTCGGTACGAATATTCGTGAAATCTCCAAAATCTTACCAATTATTTTTTCGGTTCGGTTCACTTCAGAGAAAGCGAAACTATCAACGATTATTTTTTGGTTCGGAGTGATTTCGGTTCTGTTTTCGGAACGGTTCGGAATTCTCCGAGTCCCATGCTCAGCCCTAATCTCCGCCTAACCAGTCCTACCCTTGTTAGCCTGGCGTGTGTGCAATAGACCTTATCTAATCGGGCAAGCCGAGCAGCCTGATAAGGTAAACGTGTTCATCAAATCGGGTAAGCCCATTCAGCCTAACGAAGCATGCAGCAGACCTTGTCTAATCGGGCAAGCCCGACCAGCCTGACAAGGTAAACGTGCTTGTCTAATCGGGTAAGCCCAATTAGCCTGACGAAGCGTACATCAGACCTTGTCTAATCCGACAGTCCGATCAGCCTGACAAGGTCAACGTGCTCATCTTATCTGGTAAGCCTGATAAGCCTAACGAAGCGTACAACAGACCTTGTCTAATCGGGCAAGCCCAATCAGTCTTACAAGGCAAACGTGCTCGTCTAATCGAGTAAGCCCGATCAGCCTAACGAAGCATACATTAGACCTTGCCTAATCGAACAGGCCGATCAGCCTGATAAGGTAAACGTGTTCGTCTAATTGGGTAAACCCGATTAGCCAGACGAAACATACAATAGACCTTATCTAATCGGGCAAGCTCGATCAGCCTGACAAGGTAAACGTGTTCGTTTAATCGGATAAGACCGATTAACCTGACGAAGCGTGCATCGGACCCGATCTAATTGGGCAAGCTCGATCAGCCCGATACGGTTAACACCTTTGTCTAATCGTGCAGCACCCAATCAGTCTGGCGAGTGTACGGTAAATCTTGTCTAATTAGTTGAAATCCGATCAGCTTGACAAGGTGGATCGCCTTAGTAAAAAATTATAGCTCAGTTCTCCTAAGACCAGAAGTGTCGCCATACAAGGGCGATGCTGCTAAGAGGAAAAGATCGGCTTCCTCCGAAGTCCCCAAGTCATAATTTATAAAGTTCTGCTTCAGACTTTCTAGAGGCACATAGCAAATCTTGGCGAGCCGCCGTGAAAAATTAGTACTAGTGAGACCGACCGATGTCGAGATAGCCCTATCATAGTATCCAGATAGAGATTCTC
>CACSLK010020200.1:463990-498450 GCA_902706635.1 Striga hermonthica
CAAATAACTTAATCCTTGTTCATAAATACTCCTCATCTACACAAGACTTACTCATTATTACTATAAGAATTTACATTCTAACATGTAATGAAGGTGATAACATGTAAATTATATTCATTCTCAACTTAAACTCAATCCAATAATATGCTCAATCCATATATCAACTTAAAACAACTTAATTCTTATTCTCATTATTACACATAACTTAAACTCATTGAATTCATAAACTCCATTATAATTTCAACTTCATATTTATCAACATATATGCTAATAACTACTTGACTCATATAAAACATGAAGTTAAGCTAAATAATTACCTCCTTCTAGAAAACTTGAACTTGAAAACATGCTAGAACTTGAACTTGAAAACTTTGATTCTTCACTTCAAAATTACCACACTTTACTATCATTTCTACAACTCAAACTCTCAAATAAACTTATATAACTTTGTAATATTTCTTTGGTGTGAAAATTCAGATTTGGAAGCCCTCTATTTATAGGCAAATTTTAGAATAAAATACTTTGGAGTGAAGAAATTAACAATTTAAACAATTTAACTTGTAAAAATTAATCACTTTAAATATACCCTTACCTAACATTATAACATCAGCTTTTCTTAATTAAATGCTCAAAATTAACTTTAGTTGCCACCAAAAACGAGTTAATGACAATCTGATCATTTCTGTCGGTCACACAACTCGTGTGACTTGTCACACGACTCGTGTGAGCTCACACGACTCGTGTGACTTGGTCACACGACTCGTGTGACAAAGCCGAACTTATGTTAAATGATTCTTTGAGTCACACGACTCGTGTGACTTGTCACACGACTCGTGTGACTTCATACGACTCGTGTGGCTACCCACACGACCCGTGTGACTTAAAAACTTCAATTTCTTAAGTTATTTACCCTCAAAATATCTCGATTTTGAAGATAAACTGATACTTAACTGAATGGGATATTACACATGGGATATCGAAAGCATTCCGGACATGGTACCTGCATTGCGAGCGGCCTCATCATGGGTGATGGTGTAGACACGGGCCTGACCCCCAGCCTTCTGCTGGAACGGTAGGGGTTGCTGCTGCTGATGTGGGGGCGGTGGGGGAAGCTGTTGCTGCTGCTGAGGGTAGGGCGACTGTTGCTGTTGCTGTCTCTTTGGCTCACGACAGACATTGGCATAGTGTTCCAGACGGTTGCAGTTGAAGCAGTTGCGTTGGTTAGCTAAGCACTCGCCACTGTGGGATCGGCCGCATTTCGGGCAGGTTTGGCCAGTGGAGGACCGGTTGTCGCGTCTATCGAAATTCCCCTTCTTTCCTTTCTTCTTGTTCTAGAAGTCGGACTTCCTCTTGCCTGAACTAGAGCCAGGCGGCACAAATGAGATGGGCTGAGCATGCTGGACAACGACCTGAGATGGCTGGGAGGCATGATAATAAGAAGGAACTGGAGCTATCGGAATGAGACAGCTCTCTACCTCCTGAGCCCGACTAACAGTGTCGGCGAAAGACATCGGCCCATGACTTCCCACTAGTTCACGGATCCACTGGTTGAGCCCCTTGAGAAACTTGCGGGCCTTCTTGGCATCGGTGTTCACTGCGTCGCCCGTAAAAAGACACATGCGGGTGAAAGTGCAGATATACTCATCCACTATGGAGCTGCCCTGCTGCAAGTGGTAGAACTCATGCTCCATCCTATCCCAAAAGCTCTGGGGAAGGAACTTGCTGCGCACCATCACTTTCATTTGCTCCCAAGTGAGAGCATGAAGCTCTACCTCTGGCTTCCGAGCCCAGTGGTCAATCCACCAGTCAGAGGCGTCCTCCTTCATCTGATAAGCTGCAAGGGATAGCCGCTGACGGTCCGGGAGGGGGAGTACCGCAAAAATCTTATCCAACTCTTTCATCCACTCCAGCTGTTGTGTACAAATTGTTATTTTTACCGAGTACCGTATCGAAAGATTTGTTCCCTGGGTCGATCTCACGAGGAAGGCGGTTCGGAATTTAGAAATGATATTGATAACACACAAAAACAAAAGAAATCCTAAACACACTAATCAAATAAAGATTGGATATTACCAACTAAGAAATAAAGAACAATGCAAAAATATAAATCTACCTAAAAATAAGAGTGGAACGATGACGGAGAAGCTAGGGAGTCGGGGAAATTAATTCAAGTTCTACTCGCACACCGGGACATGAATCATTCTATTCTAGGTTGATGCTCTCGCTTAAACATCTAGCGGTTCGCTCCCAATAACTCTTCGTAACAAGGGATTGAACATAGATGGGTAAACTCGAGCATACGCCACAGGCCAATTATCCTAATCCCAATAACTTTTCGTAAAAAGGGACGGGTCATTGACAAGTGCGTATTTCAACCCAAAACCATAGACTATTCAGTTACGAAATTATTTATTCATGCAAGCCTAGGTCTACGACTTCTCCCTTTCGGTTCAAAAAGTCGCTAATTTAACTAGAAGGTGTTTAATCAACTAGTCATACAGAATCAGCAGAACCTAACTCAACAATTCAATATCTAATCGTTACCAATTACAAGATCAAAGTGTCACCCTTCGATTATATCGAACTATCAAGCACAATTTCATCAATTCTGAATTAAATCAACTCACACAAGTATGAACGATTCAAGCCCGAGAGATACAATTCAAACAAGAATATTCATCCCCTATCCCTAGCAATAGGATTTAGCTAAGCAACATGAATTCAACACAATTCATCATCTCTCTCAATTCAATCATTCATATGAATTCAAAATAAAGAGAAAACTTACAATTAATCGCAATTCCACTGTTGATTCCAATAATACAAAGCTTAATCCAATGAAGAGAAGAAGAAAATTGGAGAAGAAAGATTAAAAGAAGAGGAAAAACGATGGAGAATAAGAAGAAGAGAAGGAGAATGGAAGAGTTCGTGAGTTTTCTCCGGACCTAGTGTTTTCACCCCGGTCGAGAGATGTGTTTTCTCTAGAGCAATCTCCCTCAATACAAAGTCTGGTCACCTCCACTTATGCCCTCAATTCGAACTAAAAGCTATTCCAATTAAAAATCCACGAAAATCGCAACTGTTACAAATCAGGGCATCGCGCCGCTATGGCCATTGCGCCGCTAAGGGTGGAAATGCTCGAGCCTCTGCCCATCGCTTTGTTGTGTAGCGCCGCTAGCTGGGTTGGTCATAGCGGCGCTATCCTGGGCAGCTGCATGAATTCACGGTTTGGGCTCGTTCGGGCTCGTCCGGTATCGGAATTCGATTTCGCTTTTTCCTGTGTGTTGCCAACGAACTCCTCTATTTAATATGCTTACACAATAAGCTTTTGCCCATAATTAGGTCCTCCTGAAGCATCAAACCTACACACCATAAACAAAGAAAAAAACCGGAAAAACACACAAAAACATAAGAAAAATCGAAATAGATCAAATCAAGCAATAAACTACAAAAACGAATAAAACCCAACAAAAAGACTCAAATGGGGGGAAAAGAAAGACAAAGAGACAACGAAAAACGCAACAAAAATGGGACAAACAACTCCTCCACACTTAATCCTTTGTTTGTCCCGAACAAAAAGAAAACAAAACAAGACACGAGCATGGATACGGTTTCAAATAAGAAGAGTTTCCAAATGCCCAATTCAATCGAGTCGAATTCCAACAAACATACGACCATATGCCTCAAATATCGACTTGGCCATGAAATGACAAACTCTCAAAACATAGATTATCATGTATGCCTCACTCATTTTCTTGCATGACTAAGTGATAGGAACGCTCAAAATTGGTCAATATTCAAGTTTCCACATATGCTTGCCAATCGTTTAAATTACTCAAAGACAATCAAAGCTCAAAATATGCAAATCAAGAGGACTTCACGGGTTGTAATGCGGGTTTAAGGAAGGATATATATGCCAGAAAAGAAGCTCAAATAAACAACAAAATTCTCGAGCAAATAAATTACTCGAGTTCTCCACAACCAAACTGGAATGAACAATATAGCACATCACCATCCACCAAACAACTCCACAAACAACACCTCACTGCTCTAATCAAATTGCAACATCACTTGACCCAGTTTTTCTTCTTTTTTTTTTTTAATATATATATCTTTCTTATTCGAAGAGTAACTTTTTCAGAACAAGATCGAATCAAAAGGACAACATTCTGTAGGTGTGAACATTGGAGGTCATCCAAGTGTCCTACAGTAGTTTCCAAATGCTCATTACCCGTCAACACGATCGACTAGTAAGAGGAGCAGAATCCAATCAATTCATCCTGCGAGCTCTCATGGTTTTTCTTTTTTTTTTTTTTTAAATAGGTCAAGCAATAGAAATCCAACTTCCATTCACCTCATTCAACAACAACACCATTTTCACCAATCATCACCAAATCAGTCAACAAAATACATTCGTGTACGGTTGACAAGAAAAAGGCTCAAAGCTCAAACGGGCTACTAGGGAAAATAACGTTTAGGATCAAAGAACAAGGCTAAAAAGAGCTAATCAAACAAAATGCCTCAATCATATTCGCAATTTCAAACTTAATCGATTCCTTTCAAACAAACTCAAGGCAAGTTCTAATCATTCAAGAATATGACCAATATCTCACAAGAAAAGAATAAGGCTCAAAACCTCACAAGGTAAATAAATGTCACTCAAAGCAACCAAGCAAATACCGAGGCAAAGACCACACATCCGTCATCACAACTTCCCAATCTCATCAAACATTCATCAACAATTCATATAATTCACCAATATCACATGCTCAACGACACAAAAACCTAAAGCTAGACCGGACCGCCACATAAACATGTAAAATCCAAATAGACTCCCCCACACTTAGAATGAGGCAATGACCTCATTGCTTCAACACAAAACCGGAAGTCACAAAATAGGACCTAATATTTTTATATAATGAACCAAACTAGCAGCTAACACAAGACACAACCTCAAAAGAAAAGACAAAGAAAGAAACAACTCAAAAAGAGAAAATAAGAAAAGGGTGTGCAAACCGAAGTGCCTCGAGGAGAAATAGCATGCATGTGCAAGTCACTCGCCTATGCTCAGCCTCGGACCTCGTTATTCCTCTTGCTCAAGCTCGCAAATAGTACCTGTCGAGAAAAACACAAAAGAACTCCCAACTCCAATTATTAAAATATAAAACTAAAAGAGCAGAAAGAAAAATATCTAGAAAGCAGTAAATTTCTTGGGTTGCCTTCCAAGAAGCGCTTGTTTAACGTCATTAGCTTGACGAAACCTAAAGAGAACTCAACCGGGATCTAAGAAGAAGTTACGGTCGTGCCATGCCTTCGTATTCTCCAGAAGTGTTAGCCCGGGCAGTGTGGCTAGAAGACGGGCATAGTGGATCCGGATGGTCATGTTCTGTATAAAGAGGTTTCGGGTACGAGCAGTTCCCAACTCTAAACATAGAGCTTTTCCCACCCGAGCTCTATCGTCAACCTCCGGAATGATAAGTACATCTGTGGAGCAAGTCGAACTGAATCCTTCTCTCTTCGTAACACAGTGCAATAGCCTCGAAGACGGATGCTCTAACAAGGAGGTGGGAGGAGGGACTTGAGAATCAAGCCCATGGATCTCCTCCTCTAAAATATCATCAAGCTCATCATCATCTTCTTCGGCCTCACACATTTGCTTCATCGTGCGGGCTTGAGTATCAAGCATGAGGTGGGGGTCGTCGACTTTTGCCTCGATTGAGCTGGTATGTGCTGCAAGAATCTCCATTTGTGTGCTCAGTCGAGCACACCCAAGCTCAATCTCCATCTCGAGTGGACTGGGCAGATATGCGAGCAAGGATGAGGTCGAGCTTTTCATCGAAGGACAAAGAAGCCTCCCAAGGCTCGTCCCTATGTGTAGGTTCACCTAGAGCGGTGATCTTTGGAGAGAAACCGGTAGCTTGATCCTCTAAAGCTTGCACGCGCTCCACTAGATTCTCGATTCTGGACTCCAGATTGCTCCTACGGGCCGCTTGGGATGCTAGAAGAGCGAGAGCCTGGTCGAGTTTTGCATTGAACTCAGAGAAGTCCTCGAAAGACTCATATGGCTGCTCAACAGGCCCGTAATCCCACTGCTGCTCGTAGGGATATGATAAAGTTTGGCCAAAGTCACAAGAATTATGGTAAGGAGGTGGTTGGGCACAATGGGCTGCGGTTTCTTCTTCCTGAGCTAACCGGGATGAGGCAAATTCATAGATACGGTTGAGCTTCTCGTTGAACTTGTGGGACTCATAATGTTGCTCGACCGGGAGGGGATCCCAGTACCGCTCGGAAGAGTAGTGATAAGACTGGACGTGGTACCCGGTGTGGTAGCTCAGCTCGTTAACCCAAGGTTGGGTGTGCGGTAAGGGGTAAACACAGTTGTAGCTCATACTACCTGCAAACCAAAGCAGAACAACCACGCGTAGCCACGAAGAAAAAAGAAAAAGAAGACAGAAACAAAAAAGACAAAAAGAAAAACAAATATGCACAAAAAAAAGAACAAAAGCACGAAAATCACGTAAGTAAGAGAAATACGGAAAATAAAATCAATATCAAAACCAAATATCCTACTTGCCTTCCCCGGCAACGGCGCCAAATTTGTTGTGTACAAATTGTTATTTTTACCGAGTACCGAATCGAAAGATTTGTTCCCCGGGTCGATCTCACGAGGAAGGCGGTTCGGAATTTAGAAATAATATTGATAACACACAAAAACAAAAGAAATCCTAAACACACTAATCAAATAAAGATTGGATATTATCAACTAAGAAATAAAGAACAATGCAAAAATATAAATCTACCTAAAAATAAGAGTGAAACGATGACGGAGAAGCTAGGGAGTCAGGGAAATTAATTCAAGTTCTACTCGCACACCGGGACATGAATCATTCTATTCTAGGTTGACGCTCTCGCTTAAACATCTAGCGGTTCGCTCCCAATAACTCTTCGTAACAAGGGATTGAACATAGACGGATAAACTCGAGCATACGCCACAGGCCAATTATCCTAATCCCAAAAACTTTTCGTAACAAGGGACAGGTCATCGACAAGTGCGTATTTCAACCCAAAACCATAGACTATTCAGTTACGAAATTATCTATCTCATGCAAGCCTAGGTCTACGACTTCTCCCCTTTCGGTTCAAAAAGTCGCTAATTTAACTAGAAGGTGTTTAATCAACTAGTCATACAGAATCAACAGAACCTAACTCAACAATTCAATATCTAATCGTTACCAATTACAAGATCAGAGTGTCACCCTTCGATTATATCGAACTATCAAGTACAATTTCATCAATTCTGAATTAAATCAACTCACACAAGTATGAACGATTCAAGCCCGAGAGATACAATTCAAACAAGAATATTCATCCCCTATCCCTAGCAATAGGATTTAGCTAAGCAACATGAATTCAACACAATTCATCATCTCTCTCAATTCAATCATTCACATGAATTCAAAATAAAGAGAAAACTTACAATTAATCGAAATTCCAATGTTGATTCCAATAATACAAAGCTTAATCCAATGAAAAGAAGAAGAAAATTGGAGAAGAAAGATTAAAAGAAGAGGAAAAATGATGGAGAATAAGAAGAAGAGAAGGAGAATGGAAGAGTTCGTGAGTTTTCTCCGGACCTAGGGTTTTCACCCCGGTCGAGAGCTGTGTTTTCTCCAAAGCAATCTCCCTCAATACAAAGTCTGTTCACCTCCCCTTATGCCCTCAATTCGAACTAAAAGCTATTCCAATTCAAAATCCATGAAAATCGCAACTGTTACAAATCAGGGCATAGCGCCGCTATGGCCATAGCGCCGCTAAGGGTGGAAATGCTCGAGCCTCTGCCCATCGCTTTGTTGTGTAGCGCCGCTAGCTGGGTTGGTCATAGCGGCGCTATGGCCATAGCGGCGCTATCCTGGGCAGCTCTGCATGAATTCACGGTTTGGGCTCGTTCGGGCTCGTCCGGTATCGAAATTCGATTCCGCTTTTTCCTGTGTGTTGCCAACAAACTCCTCTATTTAATTATGCTTACACAATAAGCTTTTGCCCATAATAAGGTCCTCCCAAATCTTCAAACCTACACACCATAAACAAAGAAAAAAACCAGAAAAACACACAAAAACACAAGGAAAACCGAAATAGATCAAATCAAGCAATAAACTACAAAAACGAATAAAACCCAACAAAAAGACTCAAAATAGGGGACAAAGAATGACAAAGAGACAACGAAAAATGCAACAAAAATGGGACAAACACCAGCACCGCTGTGGGGTTCTCAGTCTCCGCAAAAGTGGGTGCATTCATCCTCTGAAACTGGACGATAAGCTGAGTGAGGTCCATGGCCAGAGGGGCCTGGTGCTGACAAGGCGGAGAAGGTTGCGGGGATGCCTGACTGTTACTTTTGTTGCGAGTATTCATACTTCTACATTGAGTAAGCCGAACAAAGTTTAGCACAAAAACAAACGAAATACTCAATACTTATAGAAATTTAGAGTTCGCCAATAAACACTAGCTGTCACACCCCGCCTTACTAGCTTTGAAAATCAGAGTAAAATTTTTGCTTTTATTTTCGAAAGGTCGTGCGAGCTTGGTTTTCGAGAATACTAACTGATTGCGGAATGTAACAGATAAAAACTTACTTAACTTGCTCACAGACATATATAACACGCAACCAAACTATACGCTACGGATAATGGAATTAAACATGCAATGTCTGAACTGTCTCGCACTGTCTAGTCTGCTAGCGGAAGCGTCCGAAATACAGAAACACATGCATACATATCCGAAAATACATGATCATAAGTACTAGGACATAAAATGTGCGTAAAAATGTCCAAGACTCTCATGACCACGCTTTGCCACATCTATGCACACCCGGCACGCTCGACTCCGTCTCTTGAAAAACACAATGAGGGTGTGAGCAAATCACTATGCTCCACAAAGACCAGCATGTATAATATCGTATCATGAACATAAATATATAAGAGCTGAATCTGTAAACTTTATTTTCTTTCTTTACTATGGTCAAAAGACCCTCGGCCCCTGGCCGCTCGTGTGCACACCCCGATGGGATATTAAGGCCCTTGGCCTCCATCGGGTCTCCAGATGGGATATTAAGGCCCTCGGCCTCCACCGGGAGAAACTAACTGTCTCGAACATACCTCTGACATGGTACCAATATTATATATGATGTGGAACCAGTACATGACCCCCACCTGGTATACTGAAAATATCTGTTGCAAGTGCTTGAAACTGAAGTAGCTGTCGGAGGCTCGACTCTCCTTAAGCTATATAAACATATAAAAAACATTCACTTAATCTAACTCAGCTCATATAGGCAATAATAGTACACGTTTTAAAAAGTAACTCTATTTCCGAAAATAAAACAAGAGTTTTCAAAACCTAACCCTCGTAGCTATTTTAAAGTCAACATAACTTACAACACACTTGTCATATAATCATGATTTCAGTTGCATTTTAACCCTAAGACATGCATCTACAATTCTTATGAAGACATTGAAAACAAATAAGGTCATTTGGCAAGCGATAATTCAACAAACATTCATAACCGAGTTGCAGCCCACAATTGAAACCATACAGCTGACAGGACTTCAGTAATTGTAGGATAAATGAAACTACAAACATGCTTTTAGTGATATTCAAAAACCACATAGAAGCTAACTAAAATATCTACAACTTTTCTTCAGAGCACATTGGCAAATAACAATGCTCTCAATGACTTTAAGCATGAAATATGTGGTTCATGAAATCTGTCAGAAACAAATTTATGTCACAACAGCACCTCAGTATTTAGACTCTAATTCACACTACAGACCTACTATAAGTATTAACCCTACCTTATTAGAAATCTAAGGGATAGACCTATAACTTTCATAAAGATCATCTTTGCGTTTGAGTACATTAAGACATGATAAAAAGGTCATACATTTAATATAACATGCTGCCAGTTCACAAAAAAACTGCTTGCACCATCTATTTATAAAATTCATAACTCACTCAGTTCTTAAGATAAAATTATGAAAATTGGTATGCAGCCTCTTTACTCATATATAAACATTTTCATAAAATTTCATAATTTTATTCTTAGTAGAACTCGAGTTATTCGCGTTTGAAGTTGCAGCTGAATTCGTGCATGTAAAGTTCAACTTGCATGTCTAATTTTAAAAATCAATAACCCGAGTTATACTAGGCTAATTGACTTGATTCTTGATCTTATGAACTCCTCTTTTACACAAGAAACATCCATATAAAGCATAGTTTCCCAAGTTTTTTATATCATAGCCAAAAATGCAAGCAAACAACATATAAGAAACACTCATGCGAGCTGGGACAACTTTAACTTTTTGCATGCTTATAACTACTTAAAAACTGAACATGTATGGCACATATATATATAATTCTACTCCTTATCTCATCTATATTATAATTCTAGAAAGATTTGATCACACCAACCTCTTAATCTTCAAGAAAAGGCAAAAGAAGTCGGGTATACTCGAATGTTGTCTTCCTCTTCTTGCTCTCGACTTTGAGCTTAATCTCTTCGACTTTTCTTGAACTTGAAGCCTCAAGACACTTCTATTGGGAGTTTAGAATGAAGTGAAAGTGATATTATGTTGGTGGTATTGTGGGTTTATCACTAGAACTCCAAATTACTCTCAAACATGCACTCGGGATTTTGAGAACTTCCCTCTTGGCTTTTGTAGTTTGCTCTCGATTCTCTCTATTTTGGAGGAGTTATGCTCGAATTCTCTCCACCACTTTGCTAAGAACTCTCTCAGTATTAAATGAGGAGTCAAAGGAGCTATGGTGAGGCTTTAAAGAGATTAGTTGGGCGTGAGAAAATATGTGGAAGAGTGGAAACAAATGTGTGACAAAAACTTGTGGTGTAATTTCCTATGCATGAGTGGGAATCTTGTTCATCTTTTGGCATGATTTTGAGTGCATGAGGAGCACTAAGGGCTGACAACATATCCTGGCCAAGCACTCAAGGCAAAAAGGGGAACATGGTCTTACATGAAGAATAAACAATTCATGCCCATGCTTGATTTGGAGTTTAAGAAGTTAATGAGTGTTTGACTTCTCTAATGAATCTTAAAGCTTAACTAGGCATATTAAATCCTTAATCCTCAGCCTAAACTCACTCCTAAAACCAAAGTTTGATGAAAATATGGTAAGTGATTGTCTAGGGCTCGGTACATCAGCACGAGCGAACGTGCGACTATGGCGCCCGACTAGGGTTCGACGCGAGAAAATTGAAGATTCAGCTCGAACGAAAGATTTCGAACATATTAACCGAATAATCTAACATATATACAAGATAATCAAGCTTTTAAACATAAAATTTCACATAACCATGCAATAATAACACTTAATCAAACAACTCGGAAACTGAAAAACTACCGGCTTCACTTTATAGTCGAGCAAGTGAAACCGTTCTGATTTGTTAACTGATCGGGGCGTTACAACCTATCCTCCTTAAAATATTTCCGTCCTCGGAAATACAAAACTAGGGTACTAGGTCAGAACTCCTACTACGAACTATATACAAAAGCATAAGATAAAAGTACACAAGGTACAACTGATACAACTCAAAACTCAAAATCAGGATATCGAGCTCTGATCTCGGCCTCTCTCTCCCAAGTGGCTTCCGACTCGTCATGGCGACTCCAACAAACTTTGACGAGCTCTATATCTCTGTTTCTCAGCCGTCGAACCTTTCGGTCCAGAACTGCTACCGGCCGCTCATCATACGTCAGGTTTTGCCCGACCTCTAGCTCGTCAAAGTTCACTACATGGCTCGGGTCGTACACATACTTACTCAACATCGACACATGGAAAACATTATGTACACCCGAGAGTTTTGGGGGTCACGCCAGACGGTAGGCTGTTACGCCAACTCGTTCGAGAATATCGAATGGCCCTATGAATCGGGGCTGCAGCTTCCCCCTCTTCCCAAAGCGTACAACGCCTTTCATTGGCGTGACCTTCAGAAACATTTTGTCTCCCTGCTCAAACTCAAGCTCCCTTCTACGCTTTTTAGCATAGGCCTTCTGTCGGCTTTGGGCCTCTCTCAGCTTCGCTCGGATCTCGGCTACCTTCTGTACCGTGTCCTCGATCAATTTGGGACCGAGAACCTGTTTCTCGCCAACTTCATCCCAGTAAAGGGGTGAGCGGCACTTACGACCGTACAAAGCTTCAAATGGTGCCATCTTGATCGACGAGTGATAGCTGTTATTGTAGGAAAACTCCACATTGGGTAACAACTCCTCCCACGAACCACCCCGCTCTAGAACACAAGCTTGAAGCATGTCCTCAAGCGTCTGAATGGTTCGTTCCGACTGACCGTCGGTTTGCGGATGGTAAGCGGAGCTAAACTTCAACTTCGTCCCCATGGATTCGTTAAGACTCTTCCAAAAATGGCCAGTAAATCGAGGATCTCTATCTGATATAATCTCGGCAGGAACGCCGTGAAGTCAAACGATTCCCTGGAGATACGTCTCGGCTAGCTGCTCCATGGACATGTCCATCCTGACAGGCATAAAGTGGGCCGACTTCGTCAGTCGATCCACTACTATCCATACCGCGTCGTGACGCTTGGCCGACACTGGTAATCCCGTGACAAAATCCATGGTCAACTTCTCCCACTTCCACTGCGGGATCTCTAAAGGCTGTAAGAGACCCGGTGGAACCATGTGCTCCGCTTTTACCTGCTGGAAAATCAAGCACTTCTCAACAAACTCGGCGACGTCTCGCTTCATTCCCTTCCACCAAAATGACCCGTTCAAGTTGTGATACATTTTGGTGCTACCGGGGTGTGCCAAGTATGGTGCACTATGCGCCTCCGTCAAGATCTCTTTCTTCAGGGCCTCGACATTCGGCACAACGATCCTTCTTTTGTACTCTAGGGCACCATCTGTGCCTCGATAAAAGCCCTCTACTCCTCCGGCATTAATCTTCGCCCCCATCGAGCGAACGAACTCGTCGAAGGCTTGATCTCTCCGTATCCTATCTTGTAGCGTGGGCCACATTCTCATCGCTCGAATACCTCCGACAACTGGTAACTTAGGAGGTGATTCGACCACTTCTAGCTGCATCTGAGCAAACTCATGAATCAACTGACGCTAATGAGTGATCATACAAGTCAGTTCACCCTTTCTCTTCCGGCTGAGGGCATCGGCAACTACGTTCGCCTTGCCAGGATGATAGTTAATGGTGCAGTCATAATCCTTCACTAGCTCTAACCATCGCCGTTGGCGCATGTTGAGCTCCTTCTGCGTGAAGATATACTGTAGGCTCTTGTGGTCTCTGTAAATCTCGCAGTGGCCTCCGTACAGATAATGCCTCCAAATCTTCAGAGAACCACTGCAGCCAACTCAAGATCGTGAGTCGGGTAGTTCATCTCGTGCGGCTTTAGCTGACGGGAAGCATAAGCCACAACCCTGCCGTCTTGCATCAAAACACAGCCTAAACCCTGCTTGGAAGCATCACTATAGATAGTGAAACCCTGTGTGGGGTCCGGAATAGTCAACACGGGTGCCGTCGTAAGCCTCACTTTGAGCTCCTGGAAGCTCGACTCACAACGACTATCCCACTCAAACTTCACCGAATTCCTCGTCAAACGGGACAAGGGTAGGGCAATCTTCAAAAACCCCTCGATGAAACGTCTATAATATCCTGCCAAACCGAGAAAACTCCGAACCTCGGTGGCATTTCTTGGTTTTGACCAGTTTCAAACTGGTTCAATCTTGCTTGGGTCTACCTCAATTCCTCTAGATGTGACGATATGACCTAGGAAAGCCACTCGATCGAGCCAAAATTCACACTTTGAGAACTTGGCGTATAACTTCTCACGCCGAAGAGTCTCCAAAACGGTTCTCAAGTGCTCCTCATGCTGCTCCGGGCTACTGGAATAGACCAAAATGTCATCAATGAAGACGATGACAAACTGGTCCAAAAATGGATGGAAGACACGGTTCATGAGATCCATGAATACCGCTGGCGCATTGCTTAAACCAAACGGCATCACAACAAACTCATAATGACCGTATCTAGTTCGGAAAGCGGTCTTGGCCACGTCGGCCTCTCTGATTTCTAGCTGATGGTAACCAGAGCGGAGATCGATTTTGGAAAATACACTGGCTCCCCTCAGCTGATCGAATAAATCCTCAATTCTGGGAAGCGGATACTTGTTCTTCACCGTCAACCGGTTGAGATCGTGGTAGTCGATGCACATACGCATAGACCCATCCTTCTTCTTAACAAAGAGGACAGGCGCTCCCCAAGGTGAAACACTCGGTCGGATGAAACCGAGACTCAACAGCTCCTGAATCTGAGCCTTTAACTCCTGAAGCTCTTTCGGCGCCATGCGATACGGCGCTTTCGACACGGGTCCTGCTCCGGGGACTAAGTCGATTGTGAACTCCACCTGGCGGTTAGGTGGTCCTCCCGGAAGCTGATCGGGAAAAACATCCACAAACTCACGAACAATGGGTATATCTCCGGGAAACAACTTCTCGAAGATTCCCCAACAATGTTGACAAGAAATCCCTGACAATCCTCTCTCTTATGTACTTCGTTGCTTTCGCCATGGAAATAACGCGCGGTAAGGTTCGAGACTTCGTCCCGAAGAACGTGATGTGGTCTCCCTCGGATAAATGTAGCGTCACCTCCCGATCACGACAACGGATGTCTGCTTGGTATCTCGCCAACCAATCCATGCCAAGAATTAAATCAAAGTCATTCATATCAATCACAAACGCGTCTACGACAAGAGCTCGGCCCCCGATATCGATGCTAAGGTTCTTGGCCAGGGAACTCGTAACTATCTTCCTTCCCGATGCGAGACTGGTCTCGAGAGGGTCAACAGTACTCACTCCCTGGGCCCCTAAGGCAGACAAGCACTTGGCCGAGACGAATGAATGGGTCGCCCCGGTATCGAATAAAGCGAAGACTGGAGTATGGAACAAAGATAACATGCCAGACATGGTACCTGGTTGCCCTGCGGCCTGGTCCTGGTCAAGCGCGTAAATATGGGCGGGTGCTCTACGCTGCTGCTGCTGTCCTGGGGGTCTCTGGGCTGGCTGTCTCGGTGCTGGCTGCCTCTGTGCGGGCTGTCTCTGGGCTGGCTGTCTCTGGCCCTGCTGCGGCTGAGGGCGGTCTGGGCAGTCTCTGCTCAGATGTCCTGGGCGGCGGCAATGGTAACATATGTTCTGCCCAGCTAGGCACTCTCCGCGGTGCTGACGTCCGCAAGTAGCACAGGCTGGCAGATCCTGTCGAGCTGGCTGGCCCACCTGAGCTGGGCCCCTCTGTCCACGGTTCCTCTTATCCTCACGATCGTCCCACTTTCTCTTGTTTTTCTTCTGAGCTGGCTGGGGTGGTGCTGGCTGTCTGGCTGGCGGCTGGTCAATGGCATCCCGCTGGATATACGCCTCAACCTGCTGAGCTCGCTCAACACTCTCGGCGTACTCAAGGTAACCATGGCTGGCCACCAACAATCGGATGTCATTCCTCAATCCCTCGAGGAACTGGTGGGCCTTCTTTTCCTCTGAGTCTACAAGGTGTGGAGCGAAGACACTCATACGAGCGAATTCACGCTCGTATTCATCCACCAATCGCTGGCCTTGCTTGAGGGCAGAAAACTCCCGTACCATCCTCTGACGGAAATGGCGAGGGTAGAACTTATCCTCCATGAGCGTCTTAAGTTGCGACCATCTCATGGCCTCACGCTCATCCTCGGTGCGGAGACACCAGTAATCCTCCCACCAATCTCCTGCGGCACCCTCGATCTGCAGTTCGGTGCAAGCCATCTTATGCGCCTCAGAAGTACCCATAATACGAAAGATCCGCTCCATTTTGCGGATCCACTCGGCCACGACTAGCGGGCCATTCTCCCCAGAGAAACAGGGCGGATCATAGGTACGAAACCGACTGACCACAACAGCCTGGTCCTGCTCGACTGCGACTTGAGGATCTCTGCGTGGCGGCATTCTGAAGATCCAAAAATACTTGAATTTATCAGTATAGCCAATTAAGAAATAGCCATACTAGACTTGAGATAATAAAATAAACAATAAAGTCCGAAAACACCTAGCTTGGCTAGAGTTCCGGTATACTTAAACTTTCTATGTTCTGGCTCAAAATGGATTTCTGACTTAGTCTAGAGTCCTTGGACTTAGCTGTTCTAGAGTTCTGCCTCTAGAGTAATCTGTCTTACAGGAGGATAGTTATCTAGGCCCCATACTTAAACTGAATTTAGCACTTGCAAAACTTAAACTGAGTCAAGTGACTTACCTCGGAGTCGGTGCGGGATGAGCGTGGCGTGGTCATGCTTTTCTAACTTTGAAAGTATACAGAAACGCACTCTGCGCTCTGATACCAGCTTCTGTCACACCCCGCCTTACTAGCTTTGAAAATCAGAGTAAAATTTTTGCTTTTATTTTCGAAAGGTCGTGCGAGCTTGGTTTTCGAAAATACTAACTGATTGCGGGATGTAACAGATAAAAACTTACTTAACTTGCTCACATACATATATAACACGCAACCAAACTATCCGCTACGGATAATGGAATTAAACATGCAATGTCTGAACTGTCTCGCACTGTCTAGTCTGCTAGCGGAAGCGTCCGAAATACAGAAATACATGCATACATATCCGAAAATACATGATCATAAATACTAGGACATAAAATGTGCGTAAAAATGTCCAAGACTCTCATGACCACGCTTTGCCACATCTATGCTCACCCGGCACGCTCGACTCCGTCTCCTGAAAAACACAATGGGGGCGTGAGCAAACCACTATGCTCCGCAAAGACCAGTACTGAATAAAACAGCATGTATAATATCGTATCATGAACATAAATATATAAGAGCTGAATCTGTAAACTTTCTTTTCTTGCTTTACTATGGTCAAAAGACCCTCGGCCCTTGGCCGCTCGTGTGCACACCCCGATGGGATATTAAGGCCCTTGGCCTCCACCGGGTCTCCAGATGAGATATTAAGGCCCTCGGCCTCCACCGGGAGAAACTAACTGTCTCGAACATACCTCTGCCATGGTACCAATATAATATATGATGTGGAACCAGTACATGACCCCCACCTGGTATACTGAAAATATCTGTTGCAAGTGCTTGAAACTGAAGTAGCTGTCGGAGGCTCGACTCTCCTTAAGCTATATAAACATATAAGAAACATTCACTTAATCTAACCCAACTCATATAGACTATAATAGTACACGTTTTAAAAAGTAACTCTATTTCCGAAAATAAAACTAGAGTTTTCAAAACCTAACCCTCGTAGCGATTTTAAAGTCAACATAACTTACAACACACTTGTCATATAATCATGATTTCAGTTGCATTTTAACCCTAAGACATGCATCTACAATTCTTATGAAGACATTGAAAACAAATAAGGTCATTTGGCAAGCGATAATTCAACAAACATTCATAACCGAGTTGCAGCCCACAATTGAAACCATACAGCTGACAGGACTTCAGTAATTTAGGATAAATGAAGCTACAAACATGCTTTTAGTGATATTCAAAACCCACATAGAAGCTAACTCAAATATCTACAACTTTTCTTCAGACCACATTGGCAAATAACAATGCTCTCAATGACTTTAAGCATGAAATATTTGGTTCATGAAATCTGTCAGAAACAAATTTATGTCACAACAGCACCTCAGTATTTAGACTCTAATTCACACTATAGACCTCCTATAAGTATTAACCCTACCTTATTAAAAAGCTAAGGGATAGACCTATAACTGACATAAAGATCATCTTTGTGTTTGAGCACATTAAGACATGATAAAAAGGTCATACATTTAATATAACATGCTGTCGGTTCACAAAAAAACTGCTTGCACCATCTATTTGTAAAATTCATAACTCACTCAATTATTAAGATAAAATTATGAAAATTGGTATGCAGCTTCTTTACTCATATATAAACATTTTCATAAAATTTCATAATTTTATTCTAAGTAGAACTCGAGTTATTCGCGTTTGAAGTTGCAGCTGAATTCGTGCATGTAAAGTTCAACTTGCATGTCTAACTTTAAAAATCAATAACCCGAGTTATACTAGGCTAATTGACTTGATTCTTGATCTTATGAACTTCTCTTTTACACAAGAAACAGCCATATAAAGCATAGTTTTCCAAGTTTTTCATATCATAGCCAAAAATGCAAGCAAACAACACATAAGAAACACTCATGCGAGCTGGGACAACTTTAACTTTTTGCATGCTTATAACTACTTAAAAACTGAACATGTATGGCACATATATATATAATTCTATTCCTTATCTCATATATATTATAATTCTAGAAAGATTTGAGAACACCAACCTCTTAATCTTCAAGAAAAGGCAAAAGAAGTCGGGTATACTCGAATGTTGTCTTCCTCTTCTTGCTCTCGACTTTGAGCTTAATCTCTTCAACTTTTCTTGAACTTGAAGCCTCAATACACTTCTCTTGGGAGTTTAGAATGAAGTAAAAGTAATATTATGTTGGTGGTATTGAGGGTTTATCACTAGAACTCCAAATTACTCTCAAACATGCACTCGGGATTTTGAGAACTTCCCTCTTGGCTTTTGTAGTTTGCTCTCGGTTCTCTCTATTTTGGAGGAGTTATGCTCGAATTCTCTCCACCACTTTGCTAAGAACTCTCTCAGTATTAAATGAGGAGTCAAAGGAGCTATGGTGAGGCTTTAAAGAGATTAGTTGGGCGTGAGAAAATATGTGGAAGAGTGGAAACAAATGTGTTACAAAAACTTGTGGTGTCATTTCCTATGCATGAGTGGGAATCTTGTTCATCTTTTGGCATGATTTTGAGTGCATGAGGAGCACTAAGGGCTGACAACATATCCTAGCCAAGCACTCAAGGTAAAAAGGGGAACATGGTCTTACATGAAGAATAAACAATTCATGCCCATGCTTGATTTGGAGTTTAAGAAGTTAATGAGTGTTTGACTTCTCTAATGAATCTTAAAGCTTAACTAGGCATATTAAATCCTTAATCCTCAGCCTAAACTCACTCCTAAAACCAAAGTTCGATGAAAATATGGTAAGTGATTGTCTAGGGCTCGGTACATCAACACGAGCGAACGTGCGACTATGGCGCCCGACTAGGGTTCGACGCGAGAAAATTGAAGATTCAGCTCGAACAAAAGATTTCGAACATATTAACCGAATAATCTAACATATATACAAGATAATCAAGCTTTTAAACATAAAATTTCACATAACCATGCAATAATAACACTTAATCAAACAACTCGGAAACTGAAAAACTACCGGCTTCACTTTATAGTCGAGCAAGTGAAACCGTTCTGATTTGTTAACTGATCGGGGCGTTACACTAGCGTTTGATTAAATCAAGGTGGATAGGTCCTAAGCCCCAAAAATAACAATTACACCACAAGTAGTTTCATTACCACATGTGTATCATTCACATATCAAGTATTTTCATTAATACTTAAACAAAACATACCTTAAGCAGCGCGGAATGACGGAGACGAGTGGTCATAACACAAGGTCTAAACACATTATCACATATGTGCCAGTATACAGAAACGCAGACTGGCTCTGATACCAAACTGTAACACCCCACTTTGATTTTACAGAAATTCCGGACTTTCCAAAAATCAGTACAAATTTTTCGAGATCATTTTCGAAATTTAATGGGTGTTAAACAACATTTTCATAACCCAAGTCTTATCTGGGCCCACGGGGATTCATTACCCGGTTTTTCACAAATAGTTTTCATTAAACAAAACATATCATACGAGACTTAATATTCAACATGAATAATCAAACCACGTCATCATAACCAATAATCGAGGGTTCCACAAGTTTTCCAAAAACAAACAAGTCATAAGTTTTGAAAACAGGTTTAAGCAAGTCTCAACATAAAGGTTCATAAAGTTTTATTTATTCAAACGGAAGCAATAAATGCATGACCGACCCACTCGCCTCTTCTCGTCACCCAGGTCCTGCTTAACCTGCATCGGTGAAGAGCAGGTGGGGATGAGCACAAGATGAAAAGCGTGCTCATCACTATGCACATATATCATCAGTAATAATGTAAAGGAGGTATGGTTAAAGTATGAATATAAATCAATTATTATGTCACGTCTCCTAATCACATCACAACATATTACCCACGTGTACACATCTCATTAGCCAAGGAAAGGGGATTCATTACCCTAACTCATGGGGGTACGTGCCATACGACAAGACACGGCCTTTCATTAGGTCTTACGGAGACTTACCTCGCAAGGTAACCGTATTACATAGACGGGGACAACCGTACCGACGGCCGAAATCGGCTCACGTCGATAGGCTACATGGTTCACATACATACTTAAATCATACCATGTCAACATCAAACCAAACACATACGGCATAGCAAATTTTAGATTAAAACCCACCTGGATAGCTCGGTAGAAAATTGCACACAAGAGCAAGTACATAGGATGAGGCTCGACTCCTCAAATACCTACATTTAAGCGAGATAATTTATCAATAATTTATCTCACTACTCAAATTTAACATAAAACCCATACTTAATTAAAAATAAGACTTAAGGTTTTTAATCGGATTTTTCGTGGACTTGGAACTCTCTCATTTTTTAAAAATAAGACTCAGAGGATAAAATTTGAAGTCTCAGGACTAAAAATGATTTTTTTCTAATTTATATCTTTTGAAAAAAATATTTTTAAAAATTGAAATCGGTACAAAAAAATGGACTCCGGAACTCTAAATTTGGTTAAAACGGCAATTGGGCTGCACAGGCCACTGTTGGGCCGTACTGGCCACTAGAAAACAAACCAAGAGCACAATTGGTCCTGGCACCAAAATTGGGCCGTAGGATGGCCTGGACTAGGCAGATGGCACGCGGGCTGGGGGTGCGGGTTCGCGGGCCGCACGGGCTGGAATCGGGCCCTGTGGCCCGCGCTGAAACTGGCCCTCAATAAATAAAAAAAAGAGGCCTATTACTAAGGCATGGGATCAAACCCCCGACCACACACAAGGAATAGCGGACAGATGACCATTGTGCTACAAGCTTAGTTCGCTATTTAATTGAACTAATGAATTACTAATATACAATGAAAGGCCTACAACTTGAAAAGAAAGTACAGAGCTGGGGAAAAATTACAGAACTTGTGAAATCACAAGCAGACTTAACTGAACTCGACGACGACATCACCAATGGCAACCGGGTCAAAATATAAAACGTTTACTAAAAATAACACATTTACAAGGTTTCGAAAAACATTAAAGGCCAGTTAAAAAGAGTCAAAAGTCGGAACGACAATACGTAGTTCGAAAACAACCGAATGACACAACGATAACGATAAGGCTCGAAACAATAAAACGAGACTCCGAAACACAACAAATTTAACACAACAACATAATGGACCAAGTTCTCACAAAACGAGAGTTTCGAAAGTCTATGAAAATTCACGAATAGCAACATATGAACCAATTAAAGAATATAACTCAACCGACAAATCATCGAACTTCGATTAAATGAGCACGACAATAATCGAGTGATACACGAGGACGAATAAAATAACGAGAAGGTTCGAAATTATTTACCCGTCTTCGGGAATTTACGAGAAATTGGAAAAACGGGTCAGACAACGGGGCGAACGGAGTCTCGACGGGACTCGAAACTCTAAACTTTCGAAACCGGGGACGGAGAGCTGCTGGTTCTCGACGGCACAACGGCTCTGCTGCGTGGACGCCGGCAACGAACAGGGTCGCTGAAGAGAGGTGTCTCCGGTGAATTGAGGTTAGACCAGAAGCTCGGAAAAAGGACGGCTCTGGAGTTCGTAACCTTCGAACACGGTCTGAAAGCTGCTCACGAACAAAGAAGGAGAACTCGCCGGAGACAATGGAGGTCCACCGGAGTTGCAGGCTTCGCAAATTTTTTTTTTTTTTAAAAAGCGAATGACGAACAGAGAGGGGGAGAGATAGCGATTACGAAGTATGATTTTTGCTCGATTCTCGACTGATATAGGCGAGAGGGAGAGGGAGAACGTGCAGTTCCTTTGAGGGAGATCTCACGGAGGAATCGGACTTGCAATTTGAATGTGATGATAAGGAGCGACTCGGTCGCGATGAGAGAAGAAGGGAAAAATATCCGATCGGAAATTGTACGAGAACAATTAATATGGGCTCAATTATATCTCAATTTGGCTAGGAAAATAAATCATTTTGGGCTGGAAATTAAATTGCTAATTAGGCCCGGTGATTCCTATCGGCTCGATAATTAAATAATATACGAGACTCGGTTTAATGCGTCGATAAATTTACATAAATCGATATATTTGTATATATAACATACGATATTATTTACATAATTAAGTAATTAGACAATTAGACATTTAATCACAAATAAATAATAATAATAATAATAATAATACTAATAATAATAATAATAATATAAATAAGCGATAATAATGGCAATAATAAACCAATAAATAATCTCAATTATTAATAAACACACGAGGCGTTACAGGACGGGTCGCGGTCGTGCAGGGCTGCAGCTCATGTGTTGCAGTCGTCGGCGATGCACGAGAAGCTCACGGGTTGCAGGAGAACGGGACCGACACTTGCTGCGATCGGGTCGTGCGGGTTATCATCGGGGACGCATCTCCGCTAATCGTTCGCGTGGTCTGGCCACGTACGGCTGGTCTCTGGGGACACCTTGTCGTGTGCGGCTTGTCTCTGAGGTCTCGTGTACCTCGAGGACTTCTGCTATATTACCTGACACCTCTCCGGTTATCGGTGGAGCAACGAAACTCAAAGATAAAACTCGAGGGATAGTAGGGTTGACCGAATATGCGTAAGGCGTGTGGCTTATTGTGCCCAATCCCATGATCTTATTGGTGTATTTATAGGGCTATAGCAGGGACCCTAAAGAGGTGATGATGTGGGTTATTAAGTGATTGGGCGTAACTGTTGGCCGAGCCCACTTCGCTCAATAACTTAAATAATGTTTTGGTCCAGTAACAAAACATTATTGCCCTCCCTTATCATCCCCGAATAATATTCGGGACTCTCATAATAATTATTCTAATTATCTTCTCATATTTAAGATATAATGTCAATTAGTTAATTTGATTACTGACAATAAATAATTAATTGATATCTTGAACCGAAGCTAGTACCACTAAAATCTTTATTATTATGTAGAAATCTTAATCCACCTGCATGGTTTAACATAATTTATACATATATAAAGAGAGAACCTAGTTACTACAAATAGTAACAAGAAAAGTCAACAAGCACTATTGCATTCTATTTTCGACAGTTTTTTAATTTTCTTTATAAATTATTCCCAAAATATCGAGCAGACAAAAAATCGAGCAGCTATATATGCACCCTAAATTTATGGGTTTTGTGAATTTGATTTAGGTGATGCTTACAATTTTGCAAAAGTCAACATTCTTCCTTATTTTTTAATAAAGAAAAATTGATTACCATAAAATCGAGAATTTTGAATTAGGCAAAATACTATAGCATACATCTTTTCCTAATTGCAACAAATCAATTGTTTATTAAGAAATAAAATTGCATAAAAATATAGTTATTTTAGGTAAAATTCGTCATGAAAATTTGTAAAAGTAAAAAATCTCTCATTTTTTATTTAAGGAAAAAATTGTTTACCATAAAATCGAGAATTTTGAATTAGGTAAATACTATAACATGTATCTTTAACTAATTGCAACATACCATGTTTTCTTTTAAAAATAAAAATCAGATTGCATAGAAATCAGCCCAATTTCAAATTGATAATTAAAATTAAAAATCTCATATCATTTGACTACTACTTTCTTTAGCTCGGATTTTTTTAAACATAAAACAGAGTTAGATAATATTAATTTGGAATTGAAAATGAAATTGAATTGAAACATCCTAAAAATTTGGGTTTTGTTTACTCCTATAGAATACAAATTTGAAATTGATTGCACACACGTACACAATTTTTTTGGTTCCTTAAATTAAGTAATTTACAATTTTAAAATAATAAGGCTATAGATTATCAAGAAACATTTAGCTATGCAAACTTCATAAAACGAGTATAAATCATATCATAAATATCCTACAAAATAATTTAGTTGATTTATTTAGGTCTATTTAGAATCCTAATATACATAGGTTCAAGTGTTTATTTTCATAGATATGATTTACATAGATGTACGTTGTTTTCTGTTTAAAGACATATAAGTTAAATTTTGTTTTATTCCAATACATGATTTTTACGTTATTTCAATGATCCAAATATAAATATAAATGCTCACCTTAATAAAATTAACCCGGGCATCGCACTAGTAATCCTTCATGAGCTTACTTCTGGGACATCATCAAACTAATGCACATGGTGACCGTAAATATTCTAACAGTACATCATACACGCAACACTATTACTCAAAACACGAAGACTATTGCCCAGTAGAATGGATCTCGCTTTTGGTGAATCAAAGTTATAACTACTGCGTGATCATGTCTGTTTATATCTTACGGGTTAAGAGAATGCAGTAATTAACCGAGGCCTATACTAACTGCTCCACTCTAGGATCATGTTCAATACATAAAATGTACTAGTCTAAAAAATCAGTAATGGTCAGCTGTACGATTGATATTACAACCGTTTTGATGGTTTGTTGATTTCCATCTAGGTTGTTAATTAAGCATTTTTATTTCGCAAATAACTAATAAAATGATCTTTTGTCCATCCGTGATGAACCATTTTATCTAAGTGAAATACAACAAAACATAGACCACATTTAATAAAACATGATTCTCATTCAACAAAAATAGTGTAAATAATGCGAAGCATAGGGATATTATATTTTCTTGTGTTCACATTATTTTGCAGGTTGACATACACCTCTCTCTCCTCACCGCCCTGGGCAGACTCACGACGAGAGACTGTACAGGGTGTACTCCGCCCCATCGTCTGAGGCCACCACCTCCTTTACCTGTCCAGCATCCACGACCCAGGATCATTGTTTGGCTGAAACCCAAGGCCCCTTGGGTTAAGCTAAACACTGATGGCGCTTTCGACAGACATATCGGAGCTGCTGGAGGAGGGGGCCTGATTAGGGATCATGGTGGGGCTCTCATCTATGCCTTCCATGGGCCACTCCGGGCCTCCTCGAGTTACGATGCAGAGATTCAGGCGCTCCAGATTGGTCTCGAGATTGCTGCCTCGATCTCCTCTCATGTCTGGACTGAGATGGATGTTGCGGTTGTCATCACACTTTTGACATCTGGCCACCAGGGCTCATGGCAGATCCAGCATCCTCTTATGCGTATCAGAGACACCCTCCGCTCGATCCATTACCAGGTCTCACACATATTCCGGGAGGGGAACCGGCCTGCCGATTTACTTGCTAGCACGGGGGCATCTATACCCCAGAGACGCATCCTTCTTCCTAGGGACATTCCCCTCCGGCTTCGGACGCTCATTCGGATGGACCAGTTAGAGTACTCATCCTTCAGATTCGATCGAATGCCACCTCCTGCCCCTGACTAGTTTTTTTGTCATTTTTGTGATCCTTGTATTTTTTTTTTCTCTGATTTTGACTTTGCTTTATGTATTTCCGACTTGGATGTAGACCATTGACTTTTTAGCCCTAGCTGGGCCATTATATTCACAGGTCGGGGGTGTAGCCTCAACCCCCCGTCCCAATCCGGGATGTTAATAAAAAAAAAAAGAAAAAAATATCCAAAGTCAAGCTTTCAGTATATTCACCAACAATCAGTTGACATTCACTCACTTGATACATGACGATTGCATTCCTTCAAAATGTGTATCGAATTACAACTAAAATCTACCAAACTAAAAAAAAAAATCTTTCAGTTCTTCCAATAAAAACTAAAAACTAAAGATCACAATAGAACTGAAAGTGGAAAGATGATAGTCGAGGCGTGAATATCACTTTCTGCAAGACAAATATGTTCCCTGTAGTGGTGACGCGTTTGTGCGTCTTGTCCCCAAAGATACAACGAAAATCACTAAGGAAGTTGTAGCACACCAAACTTCAAAGCTCCGACAAAGTAAAACAGAGTTGCGAACTGAGCACTATATATAATGTGTAAGGTTTTTAGCAGAGTGTAAGACTGCAGATGTTGTTCAATGTTTGCGTGTTCTGGAACTATAACCATGTCCTATTTATAGGATTTCTAGCTTAGACAAGGAGGACCATAAGTCAACTTCCACTAAGGGAGGTAACAGCCTGGTCATGGGTGCTATTACGGGCATGAAATAGTGTGACCGTTTTGGGGTATTAACACACTACCACTCCACCTGATAACTGTTGAAATAATAACTTTTGAAATGATCAAGTGGAGTCAATATGTATGGATACATTGTATCTTGAAGAGGTCCACACGGGTTGGGTTAAAATCCGAGTCTAAACCTAAATCAGTTTGTATTTATATTTTCGGGCCACAATTTCACAAATAAATTTGCTACAGGGGCTTGGCCCAAGCCCAACACCGGCCGAAGTTCAGCTCAAAGTCCACTTGCCAAGTACAAAGACAGGACAAGGCCAAGGAACAAGCTGAGCCGGGCGACAAGCGCGCTTGTGTGACAAAAGTCAACACCAACACTTGGTGCATAGTTTTGTTGTTGATGATCTCTACAACACTCTTTATTATAGTGAAGAGAGTCATCATCATTTAAGAGTTCAATGTAGAATAGAATTCTTGACCATTTGAATCTCACGACCAACATTTTACACGCTCAAAGATTAACTTTAATCATTTATTTCTCACTCAACGAAAATTAATTTTTAAAAAATAACTATACCACGAGTATCAACTACTTATGTAAAGTTCTTCTACATAATTTAACTTAACCTGAATTGAATATTTAGCCATGAAACAAAGCCTACATTCATGAGCGATGAATAAAAGGAGGAACGGGAGATATTAAAGAAATTTACATACAAATTATTTGTAATACAATCTAGAGAGAGCATGAATATTATGGCAGCTTAGTAGTTGCTACTATTAAAGTTCCCGGAAAAACACAACTACAACATTGCACGAGTACACATTATACAGACAGCAGAGAAGGCATAGCCACATGATATAAATGGAGCAGCACAAGTAAGATAAAACACATCAAACACACACTAAGGCGATGCAGTCAAACAAGGATGAAAAGCGGTCCCGCACGCAATCCACTGCTTCCTCTTTCCAGGCACCCTGAGCCACTCCCGGGTGGATATATCATAAGTGACGAGGCGGTTCAGCTGCCTGGACCTCAATGACAGCATGATCAAGCCCTTGTTCCCCAGGCAAGTCATCCTGACGTCGTTTTTCCCGTAAAACTCCAAGCACCACACATTTGGCATTCTGTCAACCTCCTTCCACAAGAGCGTCATCCTCTGCAGCTCCCACACGCACACGCACGTGGCCGCATTCTTTGTTAGCAGCCCCAGCAGCAGAACGCGGCCCCCACCACCCTCGGCCAGAGCGTGGTCCCCCGAGCACGGCGGCAGTGGCACCGCCACCTGCCCCCACGCGCCGCTCCCCACGTCGTATGTGAGCAGTCCATCTGGCTCCGAGCGAAGAAAGTGGAGGGCCCCGCCCACGCACGCTGCTGGCGACCTGAAATTCAGCCCCAATGGGACCCGCACACTCGACGGCACCATCCCCCCACGACCCCAACTCCCCCTGCCCGACTCGTACACCTCGTAGTCCCCCCCGCACCCCACCCAGATAACCTTGTAGCCTCCATGTGGATGCGGGGCCATCCCAACCGCCACGCGGGACCACACCCTGACTGCCCGTGTGCGTGCGGGGGGCAGCTCTCTGAAAGACCCTGTGAGGGGGTTGCGCACGTAGAAGCTCTCGTGGCCGATGTCAAGGAGGCATACAAGGCCGCCGGCTGAAGCCACGGGGAGCACAATTGGCTTTGTTGCGGTGGCTTCCAGAGTGCGGCGCCGCCACTTCCTGGAGAGGGGGTCGTACATGGCGCCGCCTGTGCCCACGTTCTCATGTGTCACAGTGTAGAACCAGGGCTGCTGCCTCTGTTCCACGAGGGCGCACTCTCGGGAGAAGCTGGGGGACTCCACAACTGAATTCCACTTTCTGCAGACGGACCGCAGCTGGAAGAAGGACGAAATCGGGAGCCGCGCCATCACAGCCTCAAACAGGTCTTCTGGGAATTCTTTCCAAATGCGGTAGTCCATCTTCTCGGCCACTCCGCATTTCTCACCATTGCGCACTTTCTTGCGGGGAGGCGGCGGCTTCCCGGGTCCCAGCATTTTCACATCTTCACCACTCATTATCATGTTACACCAGCTGTCTTGCAAAGAGCTGTCTTCGAGATTGAAATAATTACACCATCTGCAGTTTAATGCATCTACCTTTATATACGATAAAGTGTTTCAGACGTGCAAGGAAACAAGTTAATGGAAATTTTGCCTTCAATCATTGAATTTTTGGGAGAGAGAGAGAGAGAGAATTCAAACCAAGTCCATTTAACCCGTACAACTACTAACCGACACATACACAGTTAAATAACGACAGCTATGTACTTGAAATATAGCATCTAGTTCCACGATAAATAATATCTGAAACAAATTAAGAAAAACATCAACCAAATAGTACACTACCCAACTGGCAAGATAAGAGAGTATCCACAACAACACTGGTCATTCAAAGAACTAGAAATAGAATAAATGCCAAGCCATTCTGACATGATTACACCAACTAGAGATATGGAAAACAAGGTTGTAGGAGAACATTTTCAAACATTATCCAGATTAATAATAGTTACTGGTCAAAGTGACAATAGAATATATAATTCAAATTCACAGAATGGGGTATGTAATAACGAAACTTCTGCAATCAGAGAGAGAGAGAGAGAGAGAGAGAGAGAGAGAGAGAGAGTACGAGAGAGGGGGGAAGGGAAAAAGATGAACAAAACTGAACGTGTTGTAATCAACAGTATTCCTAGGAAAAGCTAAATCAACAAAACATTATAGAAAATTTTTGTTTGCTAGTTTACAATTCTGGCAGTAGGTATGTATGGTCATGCTGAAAACTCCATTTGATCAACAAATTAAGACAGTTACTCTGGTAACAACTTCTTCCGACATGGATTTTTAGAACAATTTCATTGCTAGAGTGAATAAACCTTTAAGTTAAAGGTTCTGTAAACAGTATATCTGTTTCAACTGTTTTGGAAGACAGGTCAATTAATCAGTTGGTTTCCAACCTATATTGTTAAACATGAAATGCAAATTCAAATGACCCAAAATTTGCCGCAGATATACATAATCAAGAGAACATTACAAAAGTATATTATTAGTGCACGTTCATATTTCATATACACACAAACACTGAAAGTGTGAGCTTGTTTGTTAAAGAGAGAGAGAAAGAGACAAAAAGAGAGAGAGAGAGGATCACCGTCCCAGAGATAATCTGAAGTATTCAAACATAATGTTTGTTGATGTAAGTAAATAATTAGTTACTACCGGACTTCAGTTTGGTACACAAAGAGGGGGAGAGAGAAACAACCATCCTATAGATTCTGAAGTATTCAGACTAAATGCTAGTTATTTAACAAAAATAAACCTTGCATCCTAGTGGACTTCAGTCTGGTAAAAATAGCAGCACAATAATCATGCAAAAATTTAAAAGTTATCGACAAAGCGCAACAGATCCTCAGCAGTAACTTTTCTCTCATATTGATTAGAATCATAGAATGGATTTACAATTTCCCAAAATTATAGCAATCTAAAACAATTTTCTTAAATTAAAACACCCAAGAATGATAAACAGAACCTTTTGAAAATAGAGAGAGCTATACAGCTCCCAACAAAGAATGACAAATTTTCATTCCGATCATTCGGGAAATAATGAACTAATCTTGATCATTTTGTGTAGGAAGAGTAAAATAGTTTTCTTCCAGAGAAATTGGAAAATAAAGGATCACATGTATTAATAAAGTTACCATTTTATTAGAACCTAAGTAGATGTGGAAAAAATAAAAAATAACACCTAAAAGAATAATTATATAGCTTTCATCCGAAAAATAAACATTACAAGTTTTAATGAATGTTGACTAAACATTACAAGCTTCCAAACGCATCCAAAATCGCAAATAACCCACCAGCATATGCTTCATTAACCAATCGAGATCAAAACTGCAAGCACAAATAACAAATATAAATTGTACCTCCAATAAAGAGACCATTCAATGACATTCAGATAACCACCATAAAATAACATTTAACAGTCAAGTAGCAGCATCTCCAAACGACAAGCTAGAAAATACTCTTTCACCTTAATAGGTAAGGAGCAGCAGTTTTGAAATCCACCTATGGACTTAAAAGGTTAGCTAAAATAGCTTTGGCTATGTGAATGGAGACTTTATCAGGTATGCTGTGCTCCGTTTAGTACTTCAGGTGCTTCTGTTGCGTATAATGTCAATTCCGTAGCGGATCAAGCCACACTGGGACTGAGACACGGCCCGGACTCCCGCGGTTTAGGTCAGATATTAACATATTACACATTTTAAGGGGTGGCAGTAGCTAATTATATTTTATTCAAATTTTACTTTCGATTAGAATTAATAAGTGACTAAAAACCAATTCAACTACTGATTTATTACTTTGTTTTTCTAGTAGGTAGCATGGTTAGATTGAGATTTTCAAAATTTTAGCTATTTTAGCTTGTGGACATTTAGCTGGGCCACAACAGCTCAATTTTAACGAGCACGTTCAAAGATGCTCCAAGAAATCAACAATTAGCAATTCAACAGAATCAACACAGATAAAGAAAGAAAGTTCCTATACTTTCACTCAGTTCCTTCTTCTGACAGTAAGATGGCGTGGGATTATATCTGTAATATTGGTTCTCCCAATCATATGTAATGAGTGCATCCATCTTCATATCTTGATTTTAATCGTGTACATAAAGATCATTCTGCTATTCACCCACATTAGAAGTACTTGTTGACGGTTGATCAAATTTGAAAAATTCACTCTCTCAGTAAGGGATTCTCAATAATAAACATAACAAGTTTCATAGTCCCAAGTGCACATGCATTATAAAAGAAGGAAAAGAAGTGTTAAAAATGCAGGATTTAGCCGATAATGCTTATGCATTAGGTACAAATGTATTTTCACAACCTTTAATCTCCTAAGAGTCATGACTGTGCAACCTTAAACAATCAAAAACACTATTTCCGAAGTGTGATATCATATGGTTAATAGTTATAATCATTAATCATTTCCATATTTCCAATAAATGAGTGTAAAAAATGAAAATTGAATTGAACAAAAAATCATGCATGTTTTAGTAGCATCTACCTCAGACGCACAAGCTACAAATGTGCCCCTGCGAATAATGGAATGGAATGTGCCATCGTTAAAAATTAACTTTTAATAACACTGAATGCAACACCACAAAGCCATGCATTGTACAGAGTTCAAGACAACAAGTACACAAAAATGTTTAACAACTTGCTACAATTCATATGAGGCCTTAGACAAATCAGCTGTGTATGTATATTTACTAACCAAATCAATAGTTTCCTGTACTCCATAAGAGACAAAATGAAGGAAAAAAACACTAAAAAAAAAACCGATAGTTGTTTTAGACATCAGAGATTAGAACAGCAGATTAAATGAAAAAAGTTCTTCAAAAAATTAATAGACTGAATTTCAGCATACTCGGCTTGAGCTTTAAATGCATTTTTTCTTCTATTACTTTTTATTAAGCCACTTCTGAACATTGTAGATACTGAAAACAATTTGACTGAAATTGGTTGCCCCTCAGATAAATTGAGCAAACCAACTAAATAGCCCAATAAATTATTTTATAAGAAAAAGAAAACCATTTATTGGCACATAATTTTTGCATAATACAGTAACTATGACTCATAATACTTACACTTTTACAAAAAAAAAAAATAAATAAATAAATAAATAAAAAAAAAGAAACAATCAGAATGTTAGCCCTAAATACTGACCTACATAACATCTGCAATTTAAAAATGCTGATAGGTAATAGAGATAACATAAATCCCCTTTAGAAGCATCAAATCACAGCAGAGAGATGTAAAACCGAAACATAGAGTAAATAAAATGGAAGAAAGGAGTAATTGGAAAGGGACCTGAGCGGACTGTGGTGCGATGGAGGTAGAAACTGAATCAAGCAATTGGAAGGAAGCGCAGGAGGAGGAACAGAGCCGTGGAGCTCCAAAAACTCCTCTAACTGTCCAATGAGTTGCCCGAGCATGCCCAACCCTGTGCTGTTTCCAACCATACCATACCATACCCCCTCACAAACCACAACACGGTTAGTTGTGTGTGTGTGTGTGTTTGGAATTCGATGGAGTGGGAATTGTGTCGTTGTTCATTTGTTTTTACTTATTCTTCTTTTATTTTACCCACACCGCTTTGTACACGTCACCATGTCCATAGTCGAGGATAGTGCTGTCAAATTAAACGAGTCTGGCTCGGCTCGGCTCGAGCTCGGCTCGTTAAGGCCTCGAGTTCGAGCCTTAACGAGTCTTATCGAGCCGAGCCGAGTTTGGCTCGTTAACCAAACGAACTTTAAATGAGCTCGAGCTCGACTCGTTAAGACTTCGAACTCGAGCCGAACCAAGCCTTAATATATAAATGTTGTTATCACATAAATTTTGACAAATGTTAATTATTTAGATGGATTGTGAACCACATAAGATATTTGTTAAGTTCATTTCTGTAAATCTAAAAAAATTACCTACAATGCACAATGTAATCAAACATAATATTTTTCACTTGGCAAAATAAAATAATTATAAATCAGAAACAAAAAAATAAATAAATAATTAGATATTTTGAAAAATGATAATAATATTTCTGTCTCATCTCTCAATTGGTTGATTAGAATGTGGATGAACCACATTCTTCTCTACATTTTATACATTAATTATGTTCACCTCATCACAACATTTGTGATTACACTGTGAATTGTAGGATTAAAAGTGAATTGTAGGATTAAAAGTGGAGACATTGCTAAATTTGTTAATAAAAAGTGTAATTTACTACTACTACATTTTGTGTATGTTTGGAAGCACTTTTGTAATGATTTCTTACTACAAAATTCAATTTTCTATATAAAAAGATGTTTGGTGTAAATAACAAAATAGACTTTTAAGAAAGTAACTCCCACAAAAAGTCCATTTCAAAGAAGTTTATATTGGACACTTCTTGAGAAGTCACTTTTCAAAAAGTCTATCTTAAATGGACTTCTCAATAAGTGTTTCTAAACAAACCTTTACATTGGAGATGCTCTAAGAGTATCCACAATTTATTGGGTCTAGTCTTTCCTATGTGGCATATAAATAAACCCAAGTCATGGATGACATGAATAAATCTATAGAAAATTAACAAATTCCACTCCAATGCAAAGAGACTAGGTCTCTATTTGGGTCTAAAATAGACTTAAGGACAGACCGAGTCTCTTTTTCTAGCTGAGCATGACCCAGTCTATTTCTATTTGTATTGGAGAGTATATTTTTTCAGACTCGGTCTATTTCTTAAGTGACAGTTTTTTGTGATTGAACCAAAGTATTATGGATGCTTAACTAGCTTGTCCTAAGTAGTTTGGTTAGTTTTGTTCCTTTTTTTAAGATTCTGGGCTTGTCCTAACTAGTTTGGTTACTAAGCTTCCGACGTTTCAGAGATTTAGTTATTAAACTGCGGGATATGCACAGATTGAGCCCCAGTTCATACAATTACATTGCTCTAGAGTCGCGAGGGAGCCCTTGCCACTAGAAATTGGGCAGCAGAAAATTCACATCTGGTTCTTCCCGGGGTTCGATGTCCTCACCCTACAGATAGACCGTTTTATTCTATTGGTCAGCACCAGTCCGCCTTTGCTCAGGAGACTTTTGTTCCGCTTTTCTTTTCTATATACTTAAAGCTTGGATTTTTATGTAATAAACACTATCTTTCTTTTGAACGAGAATCATGTTTAATTAAACTATCTTATGTTCTGATATTTAATATTTGGATATTGTGGTCATGGAAGAAACAGTAGATCACGTATTGGTTACTTGTACAACGTAAATAATGTAGTTGACAACGAAACGCAGCTTAGTGGTAAGACGATTCACCTGTGGCCGATAGGCCATGGGTTCTGAAATTTTGGGGGAGGAATACAAAATTGCGCTAAACAAATAAGACAGTGAACTTCAATGTAAGTTCACAAAGTTGGGGAAAGAGTTGTAACGCCCCGTTTGAATTGGAATTATTTGAGATTATTTATTGGTTTATTATTGCCATTATTATTGCTTATTTATTATTATTATTATTATTATTATTAAATATTTATCTGTGATTAAATGTCTAATTGTTTTAAATGCCAATTATTATATAAATATATATTGCGTGTATTATAAATATAGAT
>CACSLK010020200.1:534761-584599 GCA_902706635.1 Striga hermonthica
AAATGGAATTGATAGAAACTGCAAAACACAGCTTTTACAGCATACCTCTAACAGGTTTTGATCTGAAAAGGGTATTTATTGACACGGGGAGCTCGGTTGATGTTATGTTCTATGATTGTTTTGTACAGATCAACTAGGAGTTGAATGTGGAATTGAAACCGGTGGCCACAACTTTCTATGGTTTTAATGGAGGGGAAGTTACGCCAATGGGAGAAGTAAGCCTGTCTGTGGCTTTGGAAAAAGGAATGACCGGGAAAGTTAGGATGGTCAGATTTGTGGTGGTCGAAGCGGAATTGTCGTATAATATTATCATGGGAAGAACGAGCCTGAATGCATCCCATGCGGTTTATCAACGTACCATATGACGATCAAGTATCCTATGGGCGAACACGTTGGTGAGGTCGCAGGGGATCAGCTTACATCCAGGAGTTGCTATCAAACCACAGTGAGCAACAGACAGTTGGCTAAGAGACAAGTAAAAGGAGGAGATGAAACGCCGAGCAAACCTGGGAGCTCGAGGTCGAAGGACGGTAGGACGACGGTGGATAAGGGCAAAGAGAAGGTGGAGATGCAACCAGGAGGGGAGATTGAGGAAATTCAGATAGTTGAAGGCAATGAAGAGAGGAAATTTCGAATCGGGAAAGACTTAAAGAAGCCAGTAAGATCGAAGTTGATTAGCATGATAAGGGAATTTGCAGATGTATTTGCATATTCAACGGAGGAGCTGACTGGTATCAAGGCTGAAGTCATCGATCACCGGACTAAATATCGACCTCACTGTGAGGCCAGTAATGCAAAAGAGGAGACATCACGGTGCAGAGATGGATAAGGTGATCGAGTTGGAGGTTGAGAAGCTCTTGACGGCGGGCCACATAAAGGAGATCCAATTCCCAGAATGGATGTCCAATACGGTGATGGTCTCGAAGTCAGAAGGAAAGTGGCGAATGTGTATAGACTTCCGAGATTTGAATAAGGCGTGCCCGGAAAACTTATACCCATTGCCCAGAATCGACCAGTTGGTCGATTCTGTGGCTGGGTGCGAATTATTCAGCCTGATAGATGCGTTGCAGGGGTACCACCAGATCCCTTTAGCACGAGAAGACCGAAAAAGGGTCAGCTTCGTGACGAGTCGAGGAACCTACTATTATGTAGTGATGCCATTTGGTCTAAAAAATGCAGAGGCAACATATCAAAGATTGGTTGATAAAATTTTTAAGGAGCAGATTGGGAGCAATATGGAGGTGTATGTAGACGCTATGCTAGTAAAGATCAAAGAGGAGATCGACCATGTGAGTGACCTGAAGGAAACATTTATGACCCTGCGGAAATATGGGATGAAATTGAAGCCCTCCAAATGCTCATTTGGGGTCAATTCGGGGAAGTTTCTCGGCTACATGGTAACAAAAAGGGGCATCGAGGTCAACCAGGAGAAAGTGAGGGCAGTGGCCGAGATGAAACCCCCCACGAAGGTGAAGGAGGTGCAGATCGTAACCGGTCGAATCGCGAGCTTGAGCCGTTTCATTTCAAAGGTGGCCGAGAAGAGTGGGCCCTTGTTCAAAACGCTAAGGAAGAGCTCGAAGTTCCAATGGACGGAAGAAGCCCAGAAGTCAATCGAGGAATTACAAAGGGTGTTAGTCGATTTGCTGTTGCTAGAAAAACCATTACAATGGGAGGATTTAGTGTTGTACGTGTCCATTGAAGAGACAACGGTGAGTTCGGTGTTGCTGCGAGAAGAAGGAATGGCCCAATTTCTGATTTATTACTTGAGCAAAGTAATGCAGGGCGCGAAAAGAAGGTACTCAGGGATCGAGAAGGGCGCTTTGGCAGTGGTTGTTACTATCAGAAAGTTGAGGCCATATTTTTGGGCCATAAGGTGAGAGTTAGGACGAATTTGCCATTGGGAGAAACGTTGGGTCGACCCTCATCTGGCCGACTAGTCAAGTGGGCGGTTGAGTTGAGTGAATACATGATAGTTTATGAGCCGAGGAGGGCGATTAAGGCCCAGGCGCTGGCCGACTTTATACAAGTAGGGACGAAGGAAGAGAAAAAGGCTGAAGGGGTTTGGCAGGTGTTCGTGGATGGGTCGGTGTCGAGGGCTGTAGGTGGCCTAGGTATCGTGCTTATGTCGCCAAAGGGTGATAGCTTCGAGTTTGCAGTAAAATTGGCGTATCGGGTATCAAATAACGAGGCGGAGTATGAGGCAGTTATTAAAAGACTCGAGTTGGCCTTGGCTGGAGAAGCTCGAAAGGTACAGATACATTCAGACTCACAGTTAGTGGTTGGTTAGTTTTAGGAGGGGTTCGAGATCAAAGAGGAAATAATGATGAAGTATGTGGAGAAGATGAAGAAGCTGCAGGAGGAGTTCGGTTCTTTCGAGTTGATCCAGATACCTCGAGGAGAAAATGGTCGAGCGGACCTATTATCTAAAGTTGTGCAGAGCCTGGTTGACTGCAAGAGCAGGAGTATAACCCTGCTGCATATGGAGAAGAGTTTGGTCGAGAAAAAGGTGGCCGAGATAAAAGAAGTCGAGGATTGGAGGGCCCCGATAATTAAAGACTTGAAGGAAGGAGCGGTAAAAGTAATAAGGAGGTTCTTTGAACACAGAGGGATTTTGTACAAAAGATCACACGCTGGCCCGCATTTGCGATGTGTGATCAAAGAAGAAGGGCAATATGTGCTGAGGGAAATCCATGAGGGGTGCTGTAGTGATCACAGCAAAGCAGGCTCCTTGGTGGCCAAAACTCTAAGGGCAGGATATTGTTGGCCAACAATGAAAGAAGATGCGACAACGATGGTAAGAAGGTGTTTGCAGTGCCAGAAGCATGGCCCGCTCATTCATCAACTAGCCGAGGCAATGATGACCATGAGCGCTCCCATTCTGTTCGCCCAATGGGGTATCGATCTGGTGGGGACCATGCCCCAGGGAACTGGACAAAGGAAATTCTTGATTGTTGCGGTCGATTACTTCACAAAGTGGGTGGAGGCTGAACCTTTGGCCAAAATCACTGAGAAGAAAGTGATACATTTTTTATATGATAACATCTGCTGCAGGTTCGGAGTCCCTAAGGTGTTGGTGTCAGACAACGGAACCCAGTTCAATGGCAAGCGGATTCGAGCATGGTGCGAGGACATGAAAATTGAGCAACACTTTGCTTCACTCGCTCATCCGCAAGCTAACGGACAAGTTGAAGTAACCAACAGGATCATACTAAACGGTCTCAAAACAAGGCTGGAGAAGGCATTGGGAGCGTGGGTGGATGATCTCACTTCAGTGCTATGGGCATACAGAACAACGCCCTGATCGACCACCGGAGAAACATCTTTTAGTCTGGTTTATGGAATGGAAGCTTTGCTGCTGGTTGAGGTCGAGGTCCAATCCCAGAGATCGAGCACATATGATCGAGAACAGAATGAACACTTGATGATGGCAGCTCTCGACACAATCGAAGAGCTTCGAGGAAGGGCCTCAATGAGAGTCGAGGCGTACAAGCAGAGAATGCGAGCAGCGCATGATAGTAAGGTGAAAGTGCGGAGGTTCCAGGTAGGTGACCTGGTATGGAAAAAAATGGATGTGTTGAAGCACGTCGGAAAACTAGAACCGAACTGGGAAGGACCATACCTCATCAAAAAGGTCCATGCTGGAGGGGCATATTTTTTAAAGGATGCGGAGGGAAGATCCCTAGCCAGGTCATGGAATGTGGCTAACTTGAAGAAATATTATGCTTAAATTTTTCTTTTTATTTATGAAGACATTCGCTGGAATCAATGTAATGAACCCTTTTAAGTGACAATTAATGAAATGGCGCATTAGAACCTCAACAACTTATTATCTATCGACTTATTTTATGGCTGGAATGTCTAGATTAACCCTGATGACATGTCATTTACAAAAATCCATCACAACTAAGGCCGAAAGGCTGGATGGTCGCATGTAACGACCACTCGCTCGAGGGTGGGCATGTGTTCGAAAACAGAAACACACATTATGAATAAAAAGAGGATAGCTAAAAATAACCGATCTTGACACAAGTAGAAGGAAAGGGATACGCATAGATGGAAGACAAACATGGTTGATCAAGAAATATAAGCACCAAAAGAGACATAAAATGTTAAGAGTACATTAATAGAAACGTTTTACAAAGCCGAAATACATGAATCTTCAGAAGAAAAGAAAATACATAAATTCAAGAAGCTTGAGCATCAGGATTTTGAGAAGTTTGCTCGGCTTCGGCTTCAGTGGCAGGCTTGGGCTGCCGCTCAATGTGTTGATTAGAGCCAGAGGAGGGCTCGACCATGTCTGACAACGGTCAAGAACGAATCGAATCAAGCATAGCCTGTTGCATGGAGACTAAAGGACTAACACCGTCGGGTAGCTTAAAAGTTCTCTTTAGAAGGTCAGCCCGAGCCAGGGTACGCTCAAGAAGGCCCGAGCACCACTCATGGGTAGCAGGCAAAGTGAGATTACCATGGAAATTGGAAGGAACCTTGGGGATAGCATTTCATATCACCTCTATATCAAGCCCCTCAAAATCGTCCTCGACAGACTACTCGGCAGCTTTGGTCATAGAAAATTGGAAGTAGCTGGTACTGAGGTTCTACACCTCTTTCAGATATTGTGGTGACTGCATAAAGTCAACCACCACTTTCTCCTGATACTCTTGTAGGAAGCACAAGTGGCGATCGGGGAGGTGATTGTGGTGGCGATCGGGGAGGCGATTGCGGAGGCGGCTCTGTGGCAGTTTCTTCAAGAATAATGGTGAATGGAGGAGTTGGAATTAGCTCAGGCCCTGATTGCGTCTCGTTCGAGATAGTTTGAATTTCAACCTCGCGAGAAGGGGTGGTCGAGTCAGGATGTGAGTTGGTCGAATCCTCGGAAGCGCGTCTCTTGACAGGTGCTCTCCTCTTGAGAAGAGGAATCGCGGGCATTTCTGCAAAAGAAACAAAGCACATTAAGAGGGTGGTCGACAAGTATATATTTGAAAACGATGGTCAAACATTACCAGGGTCACCATCTACCCTAATCGAATCGAAAAACTCCGGAGTAGGAGGGGATAAGTTCTTGTGACTAAGTAGCCCACGGAAATGCAGCAAATGGTCATTCCTAAGCAGAGTATTGGATGAAACATGCTTAGAATTCCAGAAAGCAATGCGCTGGTCGTAAAGGTGGTCGGGAGAAGGAGCTTCGAGTTCAAAGGAGGGAGAGGTAACCCAAGGAGTGTTCGCCAAAGGGAAAGGAATGTCGGGCTCGACATATGTGAACCTATCTTTCCACATGGGAACGTTTGAAGGGATGTCGGCGATGAAGTGGGCACCGTTTTGGCTTTTCAAATACAACCCGTTCGACTGCTTTAAGCGCACGTAGCAATAGTGGAAAAAATCCCTTGTCAAAATGACCCAATCGAACATGAGAGAGTATGAGGAAGGTATTGATGGAGCAGATGTCGTTAGGGGGAAGCTGGTTAAAGGGAAGGCCGAACTATTTACATATTTCTAAAACCTCCGGACAAAGAGAAAGCGGACGCCCAACTTAAATTGGACTTCGAAAAAAGTGTAATAACTTTCAGGAGGGCTATTATAAAAATCGTTAGCACCTGGAGTGATGACGCTTCAACAACAGGGAAGTCCAATTTTGTCCAAATCCAACCATCCAGGGGCCGAGCGAGGTCTGATAGATCTGGATCGAGAGGGAACAGAGCTCGAAGGGGGCTTGGCCTGGGCCTTGGCCGATTTCAAAGAAGTAGGAAGGGTGGTCGAGAGTTTGGACTTGGTATTTTTTGAGGAAGCAGATAATTCGAAGCACTGAGACAGAGGGATACGGTCCTCTACTTCACGAGCAGCCTTGGCAGTCTCTAGAGCAACTTCCTCTGCGTCAGAGGCACCAAAAGCTGGTCGACGGCGTTGAATTAGAGGCATATGGTCAAGGAGATCCTCCTCTAGCTCGTCGACTAAACGAAAAGGTTGAATAACAGAAGCTGGATCATCTGGGCAAATCATATTAAGAGGAGTGGGCTGGAGAACTTCCTCAGCGGACCGAGAGGGTGGAGACGATATGGGCCTAATAATTGGAGATGATGGAGGTGAGCGCAAATTTTCGTCAGAGTGTTGGACGTTCTCAGTAGATGTTACTGAATCTGAAGAAGCGGTACAACAACAAAACGAGAGAAGATGTTAGTCAAGGAGCTTGTAGGCATGGAGAAGTAAATGGAAGGTGGAGGAGAGGAAGACCGGAATACGACGGCTAGGGTTTGCAAAATTGGGGAAAACGGAGGAAAAATTGGAAAATTGAAAAAGTAAACACACAATTAAAAGAAGGTAAAGTTGCAGAGACTTACTCATTGTTGCGAGAGGAGAAGATTGCAAGAGGATCCAAAATTTCCTAGAAAAAGATCGCCGCGGGTAAGCAACCAAACCTGCAGAAGAAGACTCAGAGTGCAGTAAAGCTTAGAGATTTGCAAAAGTGGGAAAAAACCAAGAATTTCCTAAGTGTGGATATTTATATGAGAGAGGTTGGAAGAAGGGGAGGGGTTAGAAGAGGTAGCCGTTGAATTAAAGGTAAAAATCCAATAGCCAAAAACATTTAAGAAGGCACGGCAGACGAGGAGGCGCGAGAAGTGATGGGGCATAATGATGTACACATCTGATACAAAGGGGCAAGTGGCCTAGGCAGGGCCATATGATTACAGACAGGTGGAAACCCCATAAAAAGAAGGAGAGAATGCACTAAAGTGGTCGACGACTAGAAAAGTGGTTGAATGATTAAGTGGAGGAAATAAATCCACTCTTGGGTCGAGTCATTTGGACTCGACCAGAGTGGGGGAGACTAGATGATATGGGATATTATACCTCATTGACAAATTGGTCCAACAAGCGGTTTAAGTAAAGTCGACCATAAACAGGATGGAGTTAGTCGAACAGGATAGGAAAGGGCACTGTCACAGTCAGACTATCTTGATATCAGGAGGGCGAGAGCACTAGCACAAAGGAGTAGTTTAGACGGTAGGTGGAATCCGATCGACGAGATGAGAGATTGAGCAGAGAATAGCCCAGGTGATCGACACCAGAGATACAAGTGACCCGATGGTCGAACACTTAACAAAGGGGATGGAGCGTAAGGCGTTGACTTGGATAAGGTCAAAATACTATGAGCCTCTAACGGAATTGCAGAGGTGTCAGTGGGATGTCAGCAAATCGCTAGGGAATATTTCACTCCATGTGCAGGAGGACACGTGTCGAAAAGGTATTGGTGGAGAAGATAGTGGTGACGACTACCTCTGACACACACACACACACTGTGTGTGTATGGACGGGTAGTTAGGGCAGACAGTTCATCAAATCTGGGCAACCCTAAGGGCAGGTATCTCACCCCTATATATATGGGGTGAGCTTTTTTTGTTGAACACGATCATTCTATTACATACACAGGAGAATTGATTGAATATACACTGAATTAAGCTTCGGAGGCTCTTCACCGGAAAACCCCTCCGGTGTGAGAGTTCTTTGTAGGTGCACGACGTTCAACCAGCGAGAAGGAAGGCGATTATTCGGGTTCCAGCTGGTCGAAGAGTTTTGTGTTACCATTAAACCAGAATGGAGATTCGAGAGGGTGAGGACCAAAGGGTTGAAACTCTAAGGGAGCAGACTAGTAAACTGAAAGGCAGGCAATGGAGGAGAAAAAACAACAGGAGTGGGTAGACTGGCTAGACAAGAGAAGATATCCTGCTATCAAGATAAATCAGTAGGTGCTAAAAGGAGAAGAGGGGTTATCAAATCTAAAAGTGAAAAAGATAATCTGCAACAGGACCAGGGACATGGAAAAAAGAAGCTTAAAGTGTCAGGAACAGAGGTGGTGGTAGCTAACCCTAACGGCCCTAGGGTGATCAATGTTAGCCCTGGTTGGAACTGTAGAGGTCTGTGTGGACCCTCTACAGTTCCTCAAATTTGAAAGGCTCTGAATACTCACCGTCCAATTTTTTTTTTCTTTATGTCAGAAAAAAAATTAAAATAAATACTCTTGTGGTTTGTAAAAAGCTTGGTTTTGAGAGTAGAGTGTGTTTTGTGGAGCCAATGTGAAGTAGAGGAGGTTATCACTTTGCTGGGATTTGAATGTGCAAGTTATGCATATCATGGTGTCTTCTTTTTATATTCAAGTGCAATACAAAATCTTCCAGGATGAAGCACCTTGTTGGCTCAATTTTGGTTATATGAGTACTGAGCTATCAATCCGAATGTCACAATGGCAAAGCCTGGAAGTAGATAAGCATAGATGGGGTGATGACTGTTTCTTGATAGGTGATTGGAATGATCTTCATCTGGAGGAGAATAAGAAATGTGGGAGGCCAAGATCAGCAAAGAGCTTATTACCTTTTCAAAACTTCATATCTAACATGGCCATGACTGAACTCTTAATTAGGGGACCATTTCACATAGTGCAATAATAGGGATGATGAATGGATGGTAGAGGATAAAGTTTTGGCTCTTTCGGTTAGTTGATCAGGTTTCTAATCTCTCAGGTAATTAACAAGTATAGTAGTGTTTCAGATCATTGGGTGCTCATTTGTCAATCTGAGACAACCAATGTGAAGAGCATGATGAGGAGGTTTAATTTTGATAAAAGATGGATATCTAGACAAGGAATCTGAGATGTAGTGACCAAGGCTTGGTCTCAGAGTCAACTGGGCACCCTTTTCTTCAAATTGAAAGAACAAGTCAGGGTTACCAGAATGTCCTTATGATAGGTTGAAAAATATGCTCGTTGTATATCTGTAGTAGTGTATTTTTATACACTTAATTTATTTGCACGTTTATATTTTTTGATTTATTTATTATTTGGATGGATTTATTTGTTTTGATGTATTATGTGTTATTTTTCAGTATTTTGAAGAATTTTTTGGACGCAAAGCCTTGGACGAATGTTTGAGCGAGTCATTATTGGGCCCCAATACCACCAAGTCAATTAAGCCAAAAGCAATATTTAATTAAGAAAAGTCCAAAGCTTTCTTATTATGCGATAAACAAAAGTGGGCTTGGTTGTTAGCTTAATGACAAGTCAAAAATATGTGTCGATTTAGTGGATTAATTTAGGATTTATATTTAATTCTTGAGCTCAATTGACATATTGTAGCGCCCTATTTATTTTATATTATTTTAAGATTATTATTTATTTATTAATTATTTCGGCTCGATTAGTTAATTTCTATGTGATTATATGCTCATATGTGCTTAAGCAAATATATTTTCTTATCGGGCCGAGTAATTAAATTAATTTTCGAATCGAGTACCGAACCGAGTCGGACTTTTAAATTTTAATTTATGCACTAAGGACTGGGCCCATAACCATGCACACGTCCTCGGCCCGTGCACCCGCTCCCCAAAGCCGCGCGCCCCACACTCGAGAGACGCCCCAGCCCGCGCCCGCATGCGGAGAAACCACCCGACCTGTCACCCCTTTCTCTCTTGTGCATGCATGTGCATGGCATAGTAATTTTGAAATATGTAACCTCTTCCTCACTTAAAAATCAGATTTTAATTCCATTTTAATTCTTCATTATGGGCATGATCAAGTCTTGAGGAAGTTACAACTTATGGCTTTAAATGAGAAAAGACCACCCTCTCTTTCTCTCCCTCACTCCGCACACATTTTCTCCATCTTCTCTCCCTCTCCTATCTTGCAAAAATTCAGAATTTTCTTCCTTCCTCTTACTTCATATTTCGCTGAAAATAATCACCGGAGCACCGCCTCGCATTGCCTGTGCGGCCTCCACCGGCCCCACCGCGCGCACCGCACGCCCCGTGCATATACGCGATGCCAACGAGCTGCTCCCCGCGACCATCGCACATTCAAGATCCCTCCATTCAATGTACAACGTTCCTTTCACAAGCCACCCGGAGTCATCGTCACTTGATGTGCGAGCCACCTTCAACGCCGAACACGCGGACGATTTCCCCGCCCGTAGGACCAATCGAGCCACGATCGCGCCTCGTTTCGTCATCTTATTTTGGTGTTTGGTATATTATGCTAAACTCCAATATTTCTTTGTGTTTATATGTTAAATTGTTGATTATTATATATTTATTGAATTATTTGATTTTATAGGCTATTATATGATAATTATTAAATTATGTTGTATTAGATCTGTAAGGTTTATTATTAAACCTTTAAGGTATGATCGAATCTCGTGGCTAACTCTTGGATTATGGAATACCTTGGTGTCCTGAGCACAATAGTCTTTACCTTGTACAATTTGGACTAATAGTTTTTGAGATATGAATTTTTGAAGTCGGTGTCATTTCTATAAATGGTTAAATGCATGATAAATTGTGTATTCATCCAAAAAATATGTATTTTTTATATGTTACTCCTGTGATGTATATTGACTTCGTTTATAAATGTCATAATATTTAGAGTTTAATTAATAGGGTAAATAATTATATGTTCATTTCGGCAGAATATTCAATAAACCATATAAAATCGAGTTTTCATTGCAGGAAACTTGGTTATTGTTCCTATTTTATGTGATATTTGATCCAGTAAAATTATCAAAAAATTTCAGATTCAATAAGTTGTGTTTTTGTGAAAATCGGGTTTTTGGCTGAAAGTTGTTTTAATTTTCAAACATTACATGTTAATGTTTTAAGCCTGGAATTTTTATATGTTGTTGTGATCATGATATAGAATTTATGATAAAAATATAATGTCTTGAAACATTGATATGATCAGAGGTTAAATTCGTGTCCATAAATGCTGATTATTTTCATTGAGTTGTTATAAATGACACACTTATGTTTTGAAACTGAAAATTCGTGAATTTTCTTAGTTCAGCATGTAATATCATGTGTTTAATTTTTGGTTTAAAAATTTTCTAGAATGACTAGTCATTTGATAAAGTGTTCTACTTCTCCTAATTTCCCAAAAAATTCGTTCATATTATCCAAGTGTGAATTTTTGTGTAAATTTGCTTAAAAGACGTTACATTGTCGCTGAATGTTATGTGCTTAAGTTTTTGGAGTCAAACTCTTGGTTGGATTTTGAGATAACCGAGAGATGGACTAAGTAGTGCCGGCAGCGCCCTGCACCGCGCAAGCCAAGTCCGTAATCCGACCTTCGGACTTTTTCCCGAGCCTTTTGACCTTAGTTGACCTTTGACTGTTTATTTGACTTGGTCAACTATTATTTGACTATCATTTGTTTTTCCATACTTGGTCCCGAGTCGAGTCATTGTTCCATAACTCCACGAGATTTTCCACGAGCCACTTAGTTGAAACGTTTCAACTAAGTCTATATGTTCGTTGGATTATTAGTAATCGGGAGGCTATCTTGCTTTCGTGTAGGTGCTTTGAGGTGTTGACCTCTCCACTTACCGAGCCTCGCCTTTTGAGTTATTGCTATATCCAGGTGGATACAGTTTGTGTATATATAATTATCGCATTTCATTATTTCGTATAAAATTTCGTTTCGATAGCTTAAGTATGCCTGAGAACCCTAGTCCAGTGTGTTACACCGCCAGGGGCTTATCGCCTATAGTGCCATTGATGAATGCGAAAACAGTGAGAGGTCATCTGATCCGAGTGTGAGTTTCGGGGGGTGACGCCCTGATCCGTGTGATGTTCGGGGGTGTCTTTTCGGCTCCACTGTCTCCCAGAAAGGATCCCTTAGCCCATGTCGAGCTGGGGTGGGAAGGTTTCCGGTTACACCTTGTTGATGTCTGATCGGAAGGTTGTTGTATGTACATATGAGGTTTTGCGATAGGGCCGATTAGGGAGTTAGACCTGGATTCTATGCATACTTCGATTATGGTTTTGGATCTTTATGTGAAATATACTATGCGATATTGGTGAGCATAGTGGTTTTGCTCACCCCCATTATTTGTTTTTTCCTCTTGTTTTCTCTTCCTATCTTTAGGTTGAGCGTTGTTGGCGGCGGTGGCGAGAGACGAGCAAGTGGTGGTCATTGGATGGTCATGTCTTTGCTTCCACATTTATTGTTTATGTCTTATTATTATTTAGGATTTATGTCGCTTCCGCTAAAACATTTTGAACATGTTTACGGGATTATGTTGGAAATTGAACTTGGTTTTGAAAGCCTATTATAACTTGGTTTGAATATCATGTTGTTGGAAATGCATGTGTAGATGTTCGTACTTGTTTTGATTCGATATTTTGTTGATAGTTAAGTAGTGCTCGTTTAAGTAAAAAATTTTAATTTGGAATTTTATGAAAAAATTACTATGATTTTTATAAATAAATTCGGTAAACTCTTTTAAACAAAACGGGGCGTTACAGTATGGTATCAGAGCTAGTCTGCGTTTCTGTAGACTATCTCTAGTGTTATTGTGTTTAATGACCATTTGACCACTCGCTTTCGTCTCGCCGCGCCAACTCAAGGTATTAGTTTTTTTTTTTTTTTTTTTTTTTTTTTTTTTTTATCTTATTTGGGGCTTAGGATTATCCACCTTGTTATGTTTCGAATTCTAGTTTTATTGGGTGAACTCTAGTCGCAACTGGGACTAGTTATAACTCGAGAAATTTCTCTCTACAAGTTGCGAGATAGCACCTCGTGCAAGCTATCTCGTTAATAGTTGAGATTTGCGTATATGCACCATAGCTTTTCTGGTGACCATTGTCAAGATGCCTTATTGAGATTAGACAATCGAGAAGTTCTGAATGTGCGGGATCACTCGAACGTCTGAGGCAACTGACAAGTAGATCGGAAGAGCAGTGGTGGAATCTAATCATTGGAGTGAGATGATTGTAATTTAAAGCTTCGAACGAGTACCAAAGAGCTCTGTTGATCGATGGAGTGTTGCTAATAAGACTCTCGAGGATGGAAAGACCTCGAGGAAAGCAATGGCTACTGTTACTGCGTGGGTTACGAGCGTTGACCGTGAAGGCCGATAGTTGATGGGATGACCCAATAAACTCAAGTGGATCCAGCGTGCTGATTACTCCGAGTCCTAACTCGACCAATCTGTTATCGTTCGCTATACCGACTACTGGAGTGGAGACCATAAGAGGATCTTGTCGTTTCATTTCAAGTACGAATGAAGGAGAATCATCACCGAAGAATGCTTCCCTTGGAGTTGCCGTGATTGCATATAGTGGATAATTGATTTAGAAATCAAGATCGTGTATTGTCTAGTAATCGCTTCATTCCTATGTGTTATCTTTTAATCAGTTGTGCAATTTTTGTGTTTTATGTGTGTAGCTAACTTTGTTTAGAGGCTTTGTATACAAATAAGGGTAAGCGGTCTTTTTTCTGCTAGACCTTATTTGTTGCAAGGTTGGTGTTGTTGTTTGCGATAACTCTGAGTCCGTGTAATCGGAAATGCGAACATCATCGCAATTCTCTATGGTACCGTAACCTGGAGGCCAATGTCGTTGCAATTCTCTATGGTCGTGATCGACTCGTACGTGGCACCGGAGATAGTTTTCTCTTAACTGGAGGCGTTGTTGAGTGCGAAGAAGGTGTTGTACCTCATAAGATTATGAAGGATCTTTTAAGGAGGGTAGTTGAGCCTGGAGTAAGAGCATTGTGAAGCATATAGCCCCTTATATTCTTGAACTTGCGTTTCAATTTAAACGTTGACAAGTTTCTGTTCTTTTACTTCTTTTTGGCCTGCGATAGAAATCTTTCACTTTATTGGACTTGTGCAAAGCCTTTGAAAACCCTTGTCCTTGTTTTCTTGATCGCTTGGAGGTTCAAGATCAAGTTTTGCGATCTGATGTATCAATTAAGACAAGTGTTTCCAGCTTTTTACTTGTCTTATATCATCCTTTCAATTATGTTTGGATATTCCATTCATCCGAACCAAATTTATTTAATCATCATCAAGATTGAGTGGGACCATTTATGAGTCACACCAGTCATTCGGGAGTACCAAGGAGCAGTCCAGAGAATTAACAAAGAAGGCCACTAGATGAGCGAGGTGAGTTACAACCAACCTGAATAACGGAGGAGCCGATATGTTTCATGGAAAAGAATGTTGCACATCAACAACCATAAACCTAACCGATAGACAAGGAAGGATGATCAACTACTATCACAAGGTGAAGACATGTTCAAATCAACTGAAGACAACTGCAAAATCCTTGGAGACAGAACCAAGACCTGATGTGCCAGCAACAGAAGATCGAAGAGTTGACGTATCAAAACGTACTATGGAACCCGATGAGAATATCTGTAGTCGGATAGTGATTCTTTCGCGCTATGTAACACAATGAAGACTACGACGAAATGTTTGGTGGTAATTCTGCAGCAATGTCGGATTCTATCTCTAAAAACGTCAAGATGTAGCAGAAATACTCGAAGACAGGATCGAGGTCCTTTCGATGGAAGAAGCCTGTCGCCTAGACCTTGAGATGTAAACGCTGGGCCGTGCAGATGAGTAGAGCTCGTTCAGGACTACTGGCACGATTAGCTACCTGTGGAAGAGCTGACGTGATGGCCGACGCTATTAGTCGGAAGAGCCGAAGTGAGCTAGCTAGTTGGTGTCTCGAAAAGACCCGCACACCTAGTACCATTCTCGAATAGAGAGCCGCATTAGATTTTCTTTGAGGATTTCTGCCTATTTCTAGCGTTGGGTCTTTTTGCGTGTTAGAGTGTGTTGTTCGAATAAGGCAGTGGACTTGGAACTTTGTATTATGCTCTGTTATTCTTGAGACCTTAAAACTTTTGAATTTGAGTAAAACCAAAAGGCTTGTTTGGAATGAACCCCATTCGTACACATTTTGTGGAAAAACTCTTCTCTTACTATTACCTTAGTCTATGTGAAATCCAAAAAAATTTCGTATTGAGAAAAACCATGGATTAAATTTTCTTGTCGAAACCTTGAACCGATCGCCGACCTTGTGGAGCCACGCGAAGTGGTGGTTGAGCAAGCACGCTCATGCTGAGAGACGTTAGGCACTGCAGGGCCGACCGTTGACTCGCACGAAGGCTGCATCCATCATCACCGAACGCAGGAACTCCACAGGCCTGTGTGTACGACCAAACTTTGACCTTGCAACTGGTCTCTGAACAGGTGCACGTGAGCATCCTGGCGCCCTGCATATGCAGTGCCTGCGAGCGTGTCGCCTCTCGGAGGACAGTGCATTAAAAATTCAAATGTCCATTTTTCTTTTGGACGGTTTGACCACCGAGAGTTTCAAGTTCCACCGTACCGCGTTTTCATCCGTGATCGATAGTGTTGTTAAGGAAGCATAGTCGATAAGTTTCCTATGCCTATGCGAGGATTCCTCGAGATGGCGAGATAGGGTACTTGTGTTGCAAGTAAACTGAGCCATGATGGGCTACGTTGGTGTCGTAGAATCGTGTATCGTAAGTATGAGTAGAGCATGGCTATACTGTGTGCATGGTTGCACATTTACCGTGACTAACGCTTCGGCAATAAGTTACAGGTGTGTCGATATTGTGGGTAAGTTTTCGGCGTGACCCGGGCACCATGCTGAATCTCAACTTCACGTATCGACCATGATTGTTTAAACGATGATCTCACGGTCGATGCACTATGAGACAAACCTGTTGAGGTCGTGTGTGCATGTTGTGTGATGCGTTTTGTGATTTCTCACCTTGGGTGAGCCGTTTTGTGTTTTGTGTATCGAACGGGTATCCGCATGGTACTATTCGAGTTTCCCTTTTGTATGACTAGAGGGGTGATATACCTTAGTTTGGGGTAATGAGGATCCTCTGTCGTGTGCGGTTAGTCCTTTGAGATCTTTACTCAAGTCGGTGACTTGGATTATCAGCTAGCTTTACCACCAGATTTGTCAGGGGTGCATGTTGTGTTCATATCTTGATGTTGCGTAGAGATGTGCATGACCCGGACTAAGTGGTGGACTTTGGCAAACTGCGGGTCGAGCGAGACCTTACCTCTGAGAAGGTACCAGTGGCCATTTTGGACCAGAGTGTCTATTAGTTGAGAAATCGGGCAATGAGCCATGGGAAGGTGCTGTGGGGCTGACATGACAAGTCTGAGACAACTTGCGGGATGGATGTCGAGAATAGGGGGAGATTCCCTAACTTATCGTTTTGGAGGTCTGTTTATTCTGTTAGTTCGTTAATTTCTTTTGTCTTCGAATTCCGAGGTCGGAATTCCTTTTAAGGTGGGTAGATTGTAGCGCCATTTATTTCAGATTATTTTGAAATTATTATTCATTTATTAATTATTTCGGCTCGATTAGTTAATTTCTATGTGATTGTATGCTCATATGTGCTTAAGCAAATATATTTTCTTATCGGGCTGAGTAATTAAATTAATTTTCGAATCGAGTATTGAACCGAGTCAGACTTTTAAATTTTAATTTATGCACTAAGGACCGGGTCCATAACCATGCACACGTCATCAGCCCGTGAACCCGCTCCCCCAAGCCGCGCGCCCCACACTCGAGAGACGCCCCAGCCCGCACCCGCATGCGGAGAAACCACCCGACCTGTCACCCCTTTTCTCTCTTGTGCATGCATGTGCATGGCATTTTAATTCTTCATTATGGGCATGATCAAGTCTTGAGGAAGTTACAACTTATGGCTTTAAATGAGGGAAGACCACCCTCTCTTTCTCTCCCTCACTCCCCACACATTTTCTCCATCTTCTCTCCCTATACTATCTTGCAAAAATTCAGAATTTTCTCCCTTCCTCTTACTTCATATTTCGCTGGAAATAATCACCGGAGCACCGACTCGCATTGCCCGTGAGGCCTCCACCGGCACCACCGCCCGCGCGCACCGCACGCCCCGTGCACATACGCGATGCCAACGAGCTGCTCCCCGCGACCATCGCACATTCAAGCATCCTCCATTCAATGTCCAGCGTTCCTTTCACAAGCCACCCGGATTCATCGTCACTTGATGTGCAAGCCACCTTCAACGCCGAACACGCAGACGATTTCCCCGCCCGTAGGACCAATCGAGCCACGATCGCGCCTCGTTTCGTCATCCCATTTTGGTGTTTGTATATTATGCTAAACTCAATATTTCTTTGTGTTTATATGTTAAATTGTTGATTATTATATATTTATTGAATTATTTGATTTTATAAAAAATTATATGACAATTATTAAATTATGTTGTATTAGATCTATAAGGTTTATTAGTGAATCCTTAAGGTCTGATCGAATCTCGTGGCTAACTCTTGGATTATGGAACGCCTTGGTGTCCTGAGCACAATAGTCTTGACCTTGTGCAATTTAGACTTGTATTTTTCAAGATATGACTTTTTGAAGTCGGTGTCATTTCTGGAAATGGTTAAATGAATGATAAATTGTGTATTAATCAAAAAATTCTGTACTTTTCATATGTTACTCCTGTGATGTATATTGACGACGTGTATAAATTTCATAATATTTAGAGTTGAATTAATAGGATAAATAATTATATGTTCATTTTGGCAGAATATTCAATAAAGCATATAAAATCGAGTTTTCATTATAAATGCAGGAAACTTGGTTATTCTTCCTATTTTATGTGATATGTGATCCAGTAAAATTATCCGAAAATTTCAGATTCAATAAGTTGTATTTTTGTGAAAATCGGGTTTTTGGCTGAAAGTTGTTTTAATTTTGAAAAATTACATGTTAATGTTTTAAGCCTGGAATTTTTATATGTTGTTGTGATCATGATTTAGTATGTATGATAAAAATTTGATGTCTTGAAAAATTGATATGATCAGAGGTTAAATTCGTGTTCATAAATGCTGATTATTTTCATTGAGTTGTTATAAATGACACACTTATGTTTTGAAACTAAAAATTTGTGAATTTTCTTAGTTCAACATGTAATATCATGTGTTCAATTTTTGGTTTAAAAAATTTCTAGAATGACTAGTCATTTGATAAAGTGTTCTACTTCTACTAATTTCCCAAAAAATTTGTTCATATTATCCAAGTGTGAATTTTTGTGTAAATTTGCTTATAAGATGTTACATTGTTGCTGAATGTGATGTGCTTAAGTTTTTGGAGTTAAACTCTTGGTTGGATTTTGAGATAACCGAGAGATGGCCTAAGTAGTGCCGGCAGCGCCCTACACCGCGCAAGCCAAGTCCGTAATCCGACCTTTAGACTTTTTCCCAAGCCTTTTGACCTTACTTGACCTTTGACTGTTTATTTGACTTGGTCAACTAATATTTGACTATCATTTGTTTTTCCATACTTGGTCCCGAGTTGAGTCAGTGTTCCATAACTCCACGAGATTTTCCACGAGCCACTTAGTTGAAACGTTTCAACTAAGTCAATATGTTCGTTGGATTATTAGTAATCGGGAGGCTATCTTGCTTTCGTGTAGGTGCTTTGTGGTGTTGACCTCTCCACTTACCGAGCCTCGCCTTTTGAGTTATTGCTATATCCAGGTGGGTACAGTTTGTGTATCTATAATTATCGCATTTCGATATTTCGTATAAATGTTCGTTTCGATAGCTTAAGTATGCCTGAGAACCCTAGTCTAGTGTGTTACACCGTCAGGGGCGTCTCGCCTATAGTGCCCTTGATAAATGCGAAAACAGTGAGAGGTCACCTGATCCGTGTGTGAGTTTTGGGGGGTGACGCCCTGATCCGTGTGATGGTCGGGGGTGTCCTTTTGGCTGCACTGTCTCCCGGAAAGGATCCCTTAGCCCATGTCGAGCTAGGGTGGGAAGGTTTCCGGTTACACCTTGTCGATGTCTGATCGGAAGGTTGTTGTATGTACATAGGAGGTTTTGCGATAGGGCCGATTAGGGAGTTAGACCTGGATTCTATGCATACTTTGATTATGGTTTTGGATCTTTATGCGAAATATACTATGCGATATTGGTGAGCATAGTGGTTTTGCTCACTCCCATTATTTGTTTTTTCCTCTTGTTTTCTCTTCCTATCTTTAGGTTGAACGTAGTTGGCGGCGGTGGCGAGAGACGAGCAAGTGGTGGTCATTGGATCGTCATGTCTTTGCTTCCGCATTTATTGTTTATGTCTTATTATTATTTATGATTTATGTCGCTTCCGCTAAAACATTTCGAACATGTTTACGGGATTATGTTGGAAATTGAACTTGGTTTTGAAAGCCTATTATAACTTGGTTTGAATATCATGTTGTTGGAAATGCATGTGTAGATGTTCGTACTTGTTTTGATTCGCTATTTTGTTGATAGTTAAGTAGTACTCGTTTAAGTCAAAAATTTTAATTTGGAATTTTACGAAAAATTTACTATGATTTTTATAAATAAATCCGGTAAATTCTTTAAAATAAAACGGGGCGTTACACATATCTTTGACATTATCTTGTATTTTCGAGTGTAAACTACCGGTTTTTGAATTTATGTGCAGAATGATGACTCTTGCACACTTGAAACATTGGCTTTAAAGTCCTAGCTAGAACTAACATGGAAGTGTCAGTTTTACATTGAATTGCAACATGGCCATTTTGGTGTTATTTAGAACATAATATTAAGTGGGCCAACAAACCAACGAATTTGGCCAAAGAGAACTTGAACCCGTGTGAAATAAACCTATGACATTTATAGGGGTTAATTGAGCAGCAAATAGGGCGGCAAGGAACATAGTCGCAAGAACATAGCACAACATCAACGACTCTCTCTTCTTCCTGTCTTTATTATTATTTTCTCTTTGATTATGATAGCCCTACGCAGCTAATTTATCTTTGTCTTGGTTGAAGACGATTGAAACCCCAGACCTACTATTGTGAGATAGAATTAGTTTTTATTCTAATTCATATATTTTCACATCAATGTTTCGTGTGCATATTTTTATGATTGTATGCTTAGGTGATAGATTGGCCACCTATTATTCTATGCTTATGATCTATTGCTTGATTGATACTTGAGTTGGATTTAGATCATGTGTCTTTCGCTAGAAGCAACTAAGATAGATAATCGACTGGATTTAGGCGTTGTCGTTCTTAGACGAAACAAATGAACAAGTTGATATTTAACGGATTAGTTATTTATTGCTTGGATTGTCGGTCTCTTGTATTTAATGCTATTGCTAGAATAATTTTTCACGATGTTGAGATTTAACTAGTTATAAGAGTCTCGTAGAAGGATTTATTTTGCGTGACTAATTTAGGAGATAGAATTTCTATTCAACGACAGTTGCGTGGATTTTTTTTTTTAACCAACGATAGGAAATGCTCATAGATAAAAAAAACTATTCAAGTACAGACTGATGCTACTAACTGGTAGAAATAAACTGGGAGAACCACTACACAGAGTGGCCTACAAGACAACCAAACCTGAGATACCAAGTCGGTATAACAGCCTGAACCAAGGCACTACAAACCAACCAAACATCTAGCAGAGGAAACAACACACAAGAGACCCAAGAAAAGAAAAGAACACCTAAAAACAGACCAGACAGAACACAAAAAAAAAAAAAAGAAAAAAACATCTAAGCACCAAGCTAACTGACCAAACAAAGCCACAGAAAAAACAGAAAAGAAAAGGACAGAACAAACAACATCAACCTCAAGAACAAAGCTAGAGCAGACTTCACTTGGCAGCAACATTGAAAAACTCCATCCACCCCAGAACTGCTCTTTTGACTATCTTTGTTTCAGGAAGCCTATCAGAGTTAAAAACCCAAAGGTTTTGAGATCGCCACAACCACCACAATATGTAAGTTGATAACTGGATTCTAGCTTCAGAAATATCAGACATATCTAAGCTACAAACCTGCCACCACCATAATCTGAAGTTAGTGTCTGGAATAGTGCGATCCCAGGACACAAGGGCAATAATCAATACCATCTTAGCTTTAGGATACTGCAAAAACAGATGTTCAATAGATTCATCTGCTTTCCCACACACTTTACAAATAACATCAACATCCATCCCTTTCTTCTTCAAATTCATATTCACAAAGAGAATGCCAGCAAAACACTTCCAGGTGAAGTGTTTTATTTTCCCCATCACTCTCAGCTTCCAACTCCTGCTTCTGACCAATGCATCAACCTTACCAGACTTACTACCTTCAGCAATGTCAAGCCTTTGTATTTTTTTCAGCAATGTCAAGCCTTCAGAAAATTCCCCCTTCTTATTTACCTTCCATTTCCAAACATTATCTCTGTCTGAAGCAATAGTATCTTTGCAATATAGCAGCACTATCAGAAACAAAGAAGAGGCTTCTAACCAAGTCTTCATTCCATTGCCTTTTTGTAACATCCTCGAGCTCATCAACCCAAACAAGAGAAGATGAGGAAGATTTTAAGAGCTTAGGATCCAATCCCTTAAGAAGAGGGACCCATCCACCATCCTGAATTATAGTATTCTGTCCAGATCTCACTTCTTTCATACAGTTCATAATAAAGGTAGGAAGCACAGTAAGCCAGTTATTCCACAGCCATGAAGAGGATGAGTTTTTCACAGCTTCAAAAATAGAAGTATTGGGGAAATATTTGCTCTTGAGAATTTGACTTACAAGGAGATTAGGCTGAGTGGTAATTCTCCAAAGGTGTTTGAGTATAAGGGCCTCATTGAAGAGTCTAATATCTTGGAAGCCCAACCCCCCTTTATGTTTTTGGGAATGAAAGAAAGTTCCAGCTTCTCCAATGGATTCCTCTAGCCTGAGAGTCTCCCTTACTCCACCAGAAATGGGCAGTGAGTTGAGAGATTTCATTGCAGATCCCAATTGGTAGCTTAAAAGTGGACATGGCAAAGACTGAAAGGAAGTTGATCACAACCTTAATTAAGACTTCTTTCCCTGCTGTAGATAGGAATCTATTCCTCCAACTGACTCGCCTCTGTCTCACAGTGTGGACTACAAAATCAAAAGCTTCTTTTTTGGACTTTCCAATTCCAAGAGGGAGCCCAAGATATCTGGTAGAGGAATGGGCTGAGATACCAGCAAGCACTGCACACACATCATTTTTCACTGAAGAATCAGTGTTCTTGCTGAAGAAGACAGTGGACTTAGACAGATTAACCTTTTGACCAGAGAAAGCTTCATATGTGTTAAGTAGGTCCTTCAGGAGCATAGCTTGACCAATATCTGCCTTACAGAACACAACTGAATCATCAGCAAATAGCAGGTGAGTGAGCAAGGGCCTATTTTTAGATAATCTGACTCCTCTAAACATGCCACCTGAAGCAGCAGAACTAATCAAAGCATAAAGGGCTTCTTAAATAATAAGGAAGAGGTAAGGGGCAATGGGATCCTCTTGCCTCAAACCTCTAGAAGGATGAATCAAGCCCACAGCTTCACCTCTCAGCATGAAGGAAAAGGATGAATCAAGCCCACAATACATAATCCAGTTCACAAAAAGACTAGCAAACCCCCATTTTAATCATCAAGGATCTCAGACAATGCCTTTCAACACGGTCGTAGGCTTCATCATATCAAGATTGACTGCCATAAAACAATGTTTACCTGATTTGTGCCTATTTAGATAGTGAAATCCTTCATGGGAAATAATAATATTATCCAGTAACTGCCTCCCAGGAATAAATGCACCCTGATTCTCACTAATACAAGCATGAAGACAGGCCTTAAGCCTAGTTGCAAGGATTTTAGAGATAAGTTTATACACCACAGTACACAGACTAATGGGTCTGTACTGGTTCAAGGATGTAGGATGGGCACATTTGGGGATCAAAGTCACAATAGTATGATTCCAATATTTAAGAAAGATACCAGAAAGGAAAAAGCTCTTCACAGCCCCACACAAGTCTTTATGAATCAGAGGCCAATAATGCTGGTAAAATAAAGTTGTCATAACTTCTTCCCCTGGGGCTTTCAGAGGATTCATCATGAACAGAGTTGACTTTATTTCCTCATCATCCACTTTAGTTGTTAAAGCTTCTTTCATCTCAGGGGTAATGGATTGTGGAATGAGGTTGAGGATTCTGTCTTCCCCAGAGGAACCACCAGAAGTGAAGAGCTTCTTGTAGTAAGAAGAAATATGGGACTCCAGTTCCTCTGTGGTTTCAAAAACTCTGTTGTGATCATCCACCAGTCGGGTTATAGCATTCCCCTATCTTCTCTGCACAGTGACAGCATGGAAATATCTGGAGTTTTGATCACCTTCCTTCAGCCATTATGTCCTAGACTTCTGCTGCCAGTATTGCTCCTCAGAGCAATGAGCATTATCCAACTCTCTCTTGATAGCCTCCCACTCCTCCTAATTCTTACCATCTCCCAGGGATCTCATTTCTTCTAGCTTCAAGGTGAGGGTTCTAATCTTATGCTTGTTCTCAGACCCAAAATTTTTTCTCCACGATGATAAAGCATCAAGGTGAGGGTTCTAATCTTATGCTTGTTCTCAGACCCAAAATTTTTTCTCCACGATGATAAAGCAATTCTGGTCATTTTTACTTGTTCCTTGAGCTTGAAAAAGGGAGTTCCCAGTTGCTCAACACCCCAGGCCTTGCTTACAATGTCAATACTTCCCTGCCTCAACACCCATCTCTTGTCAAAGGTGAACCTCCTATTTCTCTTGATATTAGCCACCTCAGAGTGTAAAAGAAGCATCCCATGGTCTGAGGCACTTCTGAATAGGTTGGACACTTGAGAGAGGGGGTATCTGGATAGCCACCCCAGAGAGACATATGCTTTATCTAACTTTTCCTCCACAATACCTTCACCATTCCTGTTGTTACACCAAGTGAACTAGTACCCAGCCATAAATAATTCAGTCATGCCCATAGTAGCAACAAAATTCAGGAAAGGCAGCATACTTCTAAGAGATCTTGGCCTCCCACCTTTCTTATCCTCCTCCCTAGTGATGTCATTCCAGTCCCCAATCATGCACCATGTATCAGACCACAGGTTTCTATCTGCCTCCAGACACTGCCATTGCTCAGCTCTTATAGAATACTCAGTGTTCAGATAAACAAAGATAAGCCAGCATGGGTCTTCTCCTTGGGTCAGAGAAAACTGAATTTGGATGGAGCAGTCAGTACTCCTAATTTGGAGAATCACAACCTGCAAATCCCAGCCCAACAACATTCCACCCTTTGTACCGACAAGATCAACAAAATGATACCTATCTCCAAACCCAAGCCTATTACAAAACTTAATAGTAATTTTTTTTTGATTTTTTGGTTTCAGATAAAAACAGAAAATGAGGGAGGTGAGTATGCATTGCCTCTCGAATTTGGGGAATTGTAGAGGGCCCCCCAGTCCTCTATAATTCCACACCAGGGCTAGCATTGGGCACTATGGGGTTAGGGCTGGCTGCCTCCACCTCTTGAACTGCCTTTTTTTGTTTCTTACTAATACTGCCTTCTTCCCCAGTAGAGTTCCCATCTTCATTGACAAAGTGAAGTGGCTATCTGGATCTATTAGCACCCTGAGAACCAATATGGGAGCTTGTAGATTTAGACCCTGTTGCTTTTTTCCCCACCCTGGCAGATGCCCTCCTCCACATCTTCCTATTTGGAGATATGTTTACAACTTTCTTCCCATTGCTCCCAGAATGGATATTTGCCTCCATGATTTCCATTCTGTGCTCTTCCTCTTCTGGACTAAATTCCAACTGCCTCCTAGGATCAATTAGAGATGTTGGGTTGGGATCATTAACATCAATCATGGCACAACCCTTAATCTGTTCTGGCACCAAGGAAGAGGACTCCATTAAGCAGAGACTTTTAGATAGAGCCTCTGAACCCTGCTTCTGAGGATGATGGGATGATTCTTCTTTTTGTTGATCAGAAGCTCTAAGAACTTGATCAGTATTCCTCATCCTAGAAGATGTACTTTGAGGATTCTTTATGAAGTTTTCCACAGACTGCTTTTCTGAGGACGAAGGTTCAAAGTTATTACTAGCCAAGGGAGAGCCCGTGAGCGCATAACCCTCAGGAGCACGGAGCCAGCCACCGTACTGACATGGTTTCATCACACGGTTCCCAATATCCTCGACTTTCTTTTTGCAATTTCGATCAAAATGTCCCAATTTACCGCAGTAGTAACACAGACTTCCCATCTTTTCATATTTAAACTGGACTTTAACAGTTTGCTCACCCAATATTATAAATGACCACCTTGGGAGCGGTTGATTCATGTCTAGAACAACCTGAATACGAATTATACAGCCTCCTCCATTTCCAACAAGAGCCAAATTGACATTTCGGATTCCTTTGAAATCTCTTTCTACTTTCAAGCCAACCTCCGTGCTCAGTCAATTTATCGGCACCCCATACACTTGAACCCATATTAAGAGTTCGCTGAACTTCTCATGGCTACTGGACAACCCCTCTATCCACTCAGTCAAGATCAAGTGTTGATTTTCGAACATCCAACTTCGACCTAGATCAATTTGTAAGAGAGCTTCTCGATTTGGAAAAATGAACTGGAAATAGTTGGATGATAGCTCCCTAACTTCCAGAGAGTTACGCATTTTCCATAACAGTCCCATGGTGTGCTGCATTCCAAGCCAATTAGCCTTTCTCTCCCCATGAACTTTGCCAAACAAGCTACGTCTGCACTCCTCTGCACTAAGGCTAACATCTTTAAGCTCAATGTCGATGACTAGGTTTTCATCTTCTGCAATCGATACACTCTCCAGCTTTTGCCCTAATTCTTCCTCCATGAAATCCCAGTCCCCCAAGGCACCAGGAACCCGATACCACCACACTCAGATACCTTCGAACGCGAAGAAAATCCTCCTTCTGGAGAAGAAACTTCTCATAAGAGAATACGAACACTCTCAATCGCGAGAGAAAAAAACTTTTTGGGTTAGTTCTAGTTGCGTGGATTGTGAATTTATATTTTTGCATCAATGATCAGTGAGGCAGTCTAGGGTAGAAATCAATTCAACCAAGACAGATTCATATTATATTTATTTTTGTTTATTTATTTTTATTTCATTATTATTTTTAATTAGTGTTTGATATGTAATTTCTAGTTTAGTTAGATCACCAATTCAAATTCCCCCCTCTTTGATCACATAGTTGATAGATTTGTTTTACTTCTCCCCGTGGATACGATCCTTGCTCACGCTACTACATATTTTTAAGCAATGTTAATTTGGGTGCCTACGACAGCACGACCAAATTTTGGCGTCGTTGCCGGGGAGAATTTAAATTGAATCTTTGACTTTGTGATTATATTATTGTTATTATTATTTGTTATTATTATTCTTTATTATTTGTTTTTCTATTTTCACTTTTCAGGACTTGTGGCAGCAATACCAACTTGTGAAAACGAGCAAGAGGAATTTTAGGAGATTCTAGTTGGTCCGAGATATACGGTGGTGTCAGTATGGAGGAGTTTTTGGATGCATTAACATCATATGTTCATCGATGGGCTGCTGAAAAATGAGGTCGGTGAAGCCTTGCAAAATATATGCCACCACAGCCCATGACATTGACTCTTGTCCCATGTTGGATCAAGATGGAAGGATTATAAGAGGATGTACTACAAGTGGTAGTACTGTGAGCATTGGTACATACCAACCATATGATCCTTTCCCCAGCATATATGATTTTGGTTGGGTCGATCAGTCAGTTCGTTTTGACTCAGGCATGCGCTATGATTTTGAGAACCTGGATGGGGGATTTCAAGAGAAAACTAGCTTTTTCATGAGAGAACAACTGTCTATTCAACACTCGAATGGAGATTCTAGTATGGCACTTGAAGAAATTATCGAGCAGTTGGCTTCTAGTACTCTTGAATTTCAACAAGAAACCTTGACGAGCATACAAAATTTGGAGAAGCAAATAAATTAGTTAGCCGTGAGTGTTAATCGTTTGGAGGATCTATCCGGTGGAATATCTTCGTCCCAACCTGAGGTAAAACATCTAAATGTGAGTACCATGTTCTTGCTAAATGATGAAGAATAAGAGACATCTGGAAGAAAGGTGTTCGGAGATCTTTCTGAAGTAGCAGGTGAAAAGGAATTCCCTGATGCCCAACATGGCCATGTTGCTGACCATGGTCCTGGAGATGTTGAACTAGGCGTAGAGTTGCTAATATGACTGCAAAATTTGTGGCTGACAAGAACGAGAAGGAAAAGAATGTCACTTGTTACCCCGAGTATAAGCTGGTACCTTTTTATCTCTTCGCGTCTTTCCCCTATGTGAATGATGGGTACACCAGATACATATATGGAGCATTTCGAAGATACGAGGATTTTTTCTGGCCTACAAAAGAAGGTGGTGGACTCATGGCATGTTTGGGAGAATTAAGGCCCATGCTCGACCACATCAGATGCTTCTTTTATGGAGAACGTGGGAAATTAAGGTTCAACGATAGGCCTCTAAAAATGCAGTCTGGTGTCTCTAAGAAGAATGAAGTATATGGACTTTATGGGTTTCTTGGACGAAGAGAAGCGCTCATAGCATCTCTGAGACCCATCCCAAAACCTCCTTGGCTAATATATTTGTGAGTTTCTCTACCTAGCATACATATACATACTTTTCATGCTTTTGCATTCATTATGGTATATTTTAAGGACTTAAGCTTGGGGATGTATGTGTGTTATGCTTAGTACCGTTTATATAGTATAGTTGCATTAGTATTCATGTAGGTTGCGTAATAGGATATGTTTTAAATGTTTAGTTTGGTTCTATTAGAAGTAGAGTAGTCACTGCATGAGTGCTTGATGTATAATAGTATTGAGTCTTATTTTTTATTTCTATTGTGGATATTATTTATTCGGCTAGTGCCAATTCGTCAAACGTGATTTCTAATGTGTGCAAAAATAATTTTGGAGTCCTTGTTACCGCATGGTGAATAATTTTTCTCGATGATCACATGATGGACGAATGCATGAGATTAACACTAATTACCTTTTGTTGGAGAGATTTGAGCCTATGAGTATACATTGAACACCATGCTCCATTTTTTTTTATTGTGAGATGTCTCGACTAGCTGATTTTTCTAGAACTTGCTTTGATATACATGTCTATGTTTACACCTTTGATGAGAATGGATGCATGAAATCAAAATAAGGGTACTTAGGACTAACCTTTTATCTTTATAGCCTCTCTTTCTTAGCCTACCCTTTTTTCACAAACCACTAGTCAGCCGCTTTTAGCCTTAACTTTTTCTTTGATTTATAACCACGCTACAAGCCGTAATATCTTTTTTTTATATACCATCTTTTGAACCTTGAATCGAAGCATTCTTATGAATTTCTTTTTGTTGAAGAAGAGCTTGTGGTCTTATATTTGATGTGCGTTGTACGTAGTTCGGCTATCCAACATTTGTCAGTTTATCTTCTCTTCCCATAAAAAAAAAAGAAAAAAAATGAATAAGAAAAAAAAAGGAAAAAAAAAATCTGAAAAAAAAAGAGAAAAAAAAATGTAAGTGCATTGTGTAGGTTATTTGTTACGTTGGATGCATATTGAGATCGCATGATTAGTTTGCTTTACATTTTGGTTAAGCTTGATTTATGAAAAATTTGTATGATTGCTTCGATTCCATTAGCCTACATCTTTCTTATCCCACCTAACCCTAAGCCTCATCACAACCCATTTTAACCCTTTGATTTTGTGTTTATTCCTATTCATTTTAAGTGGTTGGACGTGATATCTTTGCAAGCTTATGGTAAAAATCTTTGATGTCTTGACTTGAGCGTACACTTAACATCTAGCCTATACACTTTGAGTGCAAGAGTGAATCTCGCGAGTGTTGATTTCATGTGTTTAAGTTATGTGATTGTAGAGTTTATTTTTCACAGGTGTCGGTTGATGGGGACTCAACTTTAACTTGTGTTCGTTGCATGCAAATATTTTGTGTTGGCATTGGAAGATAGATGATGACTATGAGGTGAGATGATAGATTTGACTTGATAATTGAGGACAAGCATCGGTTTAAGCTTGGGGATGTTTGGTAAGTCAAAAATATGTGTCGATTTAGTGGATTAATTTAGGATTTATATTTAATACTTGAGCTCAATTGACATATCTTTAACATTATCTTGTATTTTCGAGTGCAAACTACCGGTTTATGAATTTATGTGCAGAATGATGACTCTTGCGCACTTGGAACATTGGCTTTAAAGTCCCAGCCACTAGAACTAACATGGCAGTGTCAATTTTACATTGAATTGCAACATGGCCATGTTGGTGTTATTCAAAACATAATATTCACTGGGCCAGCGAACCAGCGAATTTGGCCCAAGAGAACTTGAACCCGCGTGAAATAAACCTAGGACATTTATAATCTCTATGAGGGGTTAATTGAGCAGCAAGTAGGGCGGCAGGGAACAGAGGCGCAAGAACAGAGCACAACATCAACGACTCTCTCTTCTTCTTGTCTTTATTATTATTTTCTCTTTGATTATGATAGCCCTACGCGGCTAATTTATCTTTATCTTGGTTGAAGATGATTGAAACCCCAGACCTACTATTGTGAGATCGAATTAGTTTTTATTCCAATTCATATATTTTCGCATCAATGTTTCGTGTGCATATTTTTATGGTTGTTATGCTAAGGTGATAGATTGGCCACCTATTATTCTATGTTTATGATCTATTGCTTGATTGATACTTGAGTCGGATTTAGATCATGTGTCTTTCGCTAGAAGCAACTAAGATAGATAATTGACCGGATTTAGGCATTTTCGTTCTTAGGCGAAACAATTGAACAAGTTGATATTTAACGGATTAGTTATTTATTGCTTGGATTGTCGGTCTCTTGTATTTAATGTTATTGCTAGAATAATTCTTCACGATGTTGGGAGTTAACTAGTTATAAGAGTTTCGTAGAAGGATTTATTTTGCGTGACTAATTTAGGAGATAGAATTTCTAATCAACGACAGTTGCGTGGATTGTGAATTTATATTTTTGCATCAATTATCAGTGGAACAGTCTAGGGTGGAAATCAATTCAACCAAGACAGATTCATATTATATTTATTTTTGTTTATTTATTTTTATTTTATTATTATTTTTATTTAGTGTTTGATATGTAATTTCTAATTTAGTTAGATCACCAATTCAAATTCCCCCCACTTTGATCACATAGTTGATAGATTTGTTTTACTTCTCCCCGTGGATACGATCCTTGCTCACGCTACTACATATTTTTAAGCAAGGTTAATTTGGCTGCATACGGCAGCACGACCACTTAAGAAAGGAAATTAGGCTGCGTATGTGTGCTTGGAGAGAAGACAAATTGAAGACTCCAATTAATTGTTGTGAGGATTTTTAATTGCCTGGATATTAAAAGGTCGTAGAAACCTGGACTCTTTAGATTGGCAGCAACATATTTCGAGGAGGAATTATTTACGCGAGAGAAGAGCCTGGACATTAATCAGTGAATTGAACGAGGGGAACAGAAAAAAGAACTCGTACAGAGCAATACACGTATGGACCGCGGGAGAAGAACACACACGCGGAGGGAAGCCGCACCCGCACACGAGGGAGATAATTTTATCATCATTTATCGTTTATCTAGTTTTTATTTTTATTAGTATGTTAGGTTAATATTTTTATCCGGTTCTAGGGGATATTTGAATCCTAACTTTGAGTTGTCTATAAATTAAAGGATTTATATTTATCGTTGATTTACTGAGACGCCGTATTTATTATGTTGATGAGTTGATTCATGTTATCTGTGTATAATGTTTATAAATTATGGTGTTTGATTTAGTTTGGCTAGCTAGGTTAAATTTTCATAGTTTAATTGCTAGATTCAGGACTTTAATCTGTAATTGTTGTTGTCTTGTTTCGTTAGTAGTAAACTAGGGGTCGTGCATCTCTAGGGTAGCATGAATATAAGTTAAATGATCTGAGCTTTTGTGTCCATTGCTTAGACTGATCTAATTCCTAGGAATTAATATTGCCGGTGTATTAAATTTAGAAAGCTTATTTAGGTTGTCCACTAGTTTGATTAAATATTCGGTAACGGAAAATTCGATTAACATAGCTTGTTGTTAGCTAGGGTTAGTAATTCATTAGCAATTGAAAGAAAGCGTCGAAATTTATTAGCGGTAGATTTAGGTTGGGTGATAACTGAACCGAAAACTGGACTTCTCTTATTTTATTTGATTTAATTTAATTTTATTATTTTTATTTTTATCAATTCAATCCCCCATTTTTACTGCTTTCGTAGTTTTAGTTCGATTAATACGAAAATTGTCACGACTTAATTCCTGCTTCTTGTAGAATCGACCCTTACTCGCCGCTACTACTAGTTAGTAGAGGTTTGTTAAAGAAACTTTATAAATTTAAGTTTGTCACGTTGCGACGCGCGGTCAAATTTTGGCGTCGTTGCCGGGGAGTGGCGCAATTGAGTTGTGATTTTTTGGTGTTAATTGACTTAGGTAATTAGATTAGTATTTATTTTATTTTCTTTTTCTTTGACTCTCTTAATCCTCCTATTTTTATTATTCTATTGCAAGTGATATTTGTTATAAATGGATGCATATTGGAGCCAGGATTGTGCTTATGCTTACGTTTCATGTTATGAAATGTAAAGGAGAGAAATAAGAGACCAACATCGTGAGGCTAGGAGGTCGGCTATGATCCAAAGAGCCATTGAGAGTGTTCGTCAAGCTTTAAGGAGGCCATATCGTCTATGTCATACCACACGACACGTCACCGATGATTGCTCGCTTTTGTTCGAGAGATATGGTACACGTAGAGATACTGAGAGAAATTGGTATAGACAAGATGAATGGGTGTACTCAAATTTCGATTGGGACCATCACAGTTGGGGAAATTGTGGAAGTTCATTCTATGAAAATCCACAATATTCACGACCGTATGAGCCTACTTATGAGCACGATGACTCTTAATTCCACTATGGAGGCTCACAATATTTTTCAGAACCTTCGCTTGAACAAGAGACTAGTACATCATTGATGAAGTTATTTAAGGAGTGTCAAAATTCTTTGATGGCTAGTAGCAAAAAGATTGGTGATGTATTGAGAAAATTGGATGCCCGAGCCAAGAGTCGGTTATCATCTCAAGCCGAATCGAGCCAAAGTGATGTCGGAGACCTTTGCCTGTGTAGCGAGATGAAGCCCGAGGTACTGGAAAATCATGTTTCTGATCTGAATGATGATCCGAGGGATGAAGTGAATGAAGAATAAGGCGGGATGGAGCAAATTTTCGCTGCTATTGGCACCCCCGATAAAAAACTGGTAGCATTTTCTACTGCTATCGGGGACCCCGATAACAGCCCACTCAATGGTGAAAATGACGTAAAAGCTGCGACAATTTCCCCAAACATGATTGAGAATCAATCCCTTCTATCTGAGTTCATGCGACTAGTCATTGAGAACGTTGAAAATGAAGAGCCTTACATCCTTTAGGTGGTTGAGATTTTTCCTCTTATCCATGATTCCGGGCTAGTCTTTTGCCATGACGATCTTCCGCCGAGACAAAAACATTCGGTTAAGCACCTGGCACCGGACGAGGGGGTCCTTCACACTCATGGAGCTGCAAGGTTCATGCCTCCTTTGAGGCCACCTATGAAGCCACCATGGACCGCTTGAAGAAAGCGGAGTAATAAGTCGAGCCAACATCAATAAAAAAGGCGCTTGTTGGGAGGCAACCCAATGGTGTGCGACGCGACTTCTTCTCTTTGATAAAGTGAACTTTTTCCTTTTACGTCCTTTTTTGTGCTCTCTTACTTGTGCAAACTCTAAGTTTAGGGAAGCTTATTCATAGTATGTCTTGCTATCTTATTCCCATGTTTTAGTTGCGTACGAGTATATTTGTTGTACTAGTTTAAATGGCTTGGGTTGATTATATTCGGTTAAATATCTATATGTGGTTTTGTTTTGGGAGCAAGAACATGAGAGTTAATATTTTTGTGATTTAGTTATAATGAGTTGATTTTTAATCGAGTTGTGTTGTTGAGATGTGCTTGTGATTATCTTAATCAATGTTGGCTATGTTTGGTGAGTTGATGTTGAAAGTCGGTGTTTGATGTCTCGTAGTAAAAAATAATGCAATAATGAAGTAGGAGAATAAATGGTGGAGTTGAAAAGCCTTTGGAAAAAAATGGAGTTATGGGCTGCAACAGCTGCCAATCCGTGGGGGCTCTAGTTTATAAATTCAATAATTTTTGTAGTTTAGACAATCACGAAATGCTAAAACCCACGGGTTGTGACGGAGTTGTCGTTTCCCTACTTCATAAAAAAAAAGAGAGAAAAAAAGAGAGAAAAAAATTGGAGAACGAGACAATTGAATATCGGCTAGAAGCAGAAGAGAACTAGGCTAGTTAGCAAAGAGAGAGGTGTCATGAGTTGCATTGATCAATACATTCGTTAGGGATTGACGAACTATGGTGGTCACTTGAATTGATACTTGATTGTTTGCGTTCTTAGAATGATTTCATCTAGAGTCTGGATTAATTGATTCGAGTTGTTTGAGCAATGTACTTATGTGCGAATTTGTGATGTCCTGAGTAAGATTCCACGTACATGTTTATATCATCTATATGCTTGCAGTTCTAAGTTTCTTGGGGACAAGCAACGATTTAAGTTTGGCGAGATTTGATTGGTCGAAAAATGTGCACGTTTTATATGTTTAGTAGTGTATTTTTATACACTTAATTTAGTTGCACGTTTATATTTTTCGACTTATTTATTATTGGATGGATTTATTTGCTTTGATGTATTATGTGTTATTTTTCAGTATTTTAAAGAATTCTTTGGACGCAAAGCTTTGGACGAATGTTTGAGCGAGTCATTATTGGGCCCCAATACCACCAAGTCAATTAAGCCGAAAGCAATGTTTAATTAAGAAAAGTCCAAAGCTTTCTTATTATGCTATAAACAAAAGTGGTCTTGGTTGTTAGCTCCCGCGGCGCCAGCGCCCGCGCACCAGTCGTCCCCGGGACGTGCCCCAGCAGCATGCCCGTGTCCTAGAACCCTCAAGGGCGCCCGACAGTGCCCGCGTAGCATCAACCCGTGCCTGTCTGCGCCCAGCAGCGCCCAGGGCCGTGTCAGCAGCCTCTGGCCATGCCACCCGCGCACAATGCCGCACCCGGTCGCACCAGCGTGTCCAGCACTGTACCCGGGCACCAGCAGGTCCGGTGCAGGTTCGAGCCCAGTTAGTCCGAGCCAGCACCTGACCGCTTGGTTCAGCCTGAGCTGGCGATCCGGCCAGTCAGCGAACCGGCCGGTTCGACCGACGGTTTGAGCCTATATTTTTGGTTCGTAAGTTTCGATCCGTGTTTTATTTCGAACTTTAAGTATCTTTCCGAGCTAAACCAGTCAGTTCAAGAACAACAGTTATAATACGAGCTTAATATATATTTTGTTAGCGAACCCTTAGAGCGTTCCTCTTCATCCAGAAAAGTAAGCATATAGAACCGAGCATCTTAGAATATGATTAAGCATAATACTTAGCATTTATTTGCGTATATGTTTATGTAGCTTAAGGAGAGTTGAGCCTCCGATAGCTACTTCAGTTTCGAGCACTTGCCAGATCATTTCAGTATACCAGGCGGGGTGTTACAGTTTGAAAGCAAATTGCGATGCGTATGTGTGCTTGGAGAGATGACAAATTGAAGACTCCAATTGTTGTGAGGATTTTCAATTGTCTGGATATTAAAAGGTCGTGGAAACCTGGACTCTTTAGAGAAGCAGCACATATTTCGAAAGGAATTATTTACGCGAGAGAAGAGAGCCGGGACATTAATTAGTGATGTTATCATCCGACCCGGTAATCCGGGATTACTTATCCGAGATCACGTGTTACGATAATCATCATTAGCAGCAGACCCGAAATCCCGCTTACTCCGGGTTATCGACCGACATGAAGAAAAAACGACTTCCTCCATAAAGACAGAGGTCGCCACAAAACCGAAGTCGCCGCAAGCCGAGATCACCATGAACCGAGGTCATCATCCCCGAAGCTGGTGACAAGGCGCTTACATGCCATCTTCACATATCACGAGATCATTCATCATTCAAGTGGGACCCACTCACATGGCCGCCCACCAAAAAGCTACTTTACAAGACTACGCTACCGTACACCTTGAGATACGGGCCCAAAAAGCTACTATAAATATCACATTCATATTCTTGTATAAGAATCGATCTCTAAACATTCGATATATATATAAAAAATTGCTCCACCTTTCACCTCGGTTCACCTCGGACCGGGGCTATTGCTCGTGTCTCGAATGCATGTTTTACGATCAAATCTCTTAAAATAACTAACTAATCACATACATAATTGTTGTTAAAAATCATACAACAACAGTTTGGCGCTAGAGGAAGGGCCCTCATAGGTTACTTGAGGTTAATCTTCAGTCCTTGACTCCTCTGCGACACCAAAAACATGTCTCATTCAGATCATCGTGGTCACACATCGCGAGACGGACACAGTCGTAGCGGTGCTCAATCTGCCAGACGCCCAGAGACAGTGCCTAACGTGCCAGACTATACCACTCTGTTTTAGAATCCAGATTTTGCACACGGATTTGCTGCTTTGATGGCTTAAACTATCCCCGAAACGTCAACGACGGCGCCGGGACAATCTATCATCCCTACAACCCCTGCAAACCCGTGAATTCCATCTACCCGATGAGACGGTAGCGGGACTACCTCTCACGCCACGTCTCAGCCTTGTAGTCGAACGTCACAGCCGCACCAGGAACGTGCAGCGCTTCATGTTGAGGCGGCACGTACTCCCCCAGTGATTCCACCCGAAGAGACTGCTGAAAGTCAATCAGGGCAACCACGACGCTCTCCACCACCCGCGCAGCCTCAAGCTCATTCAAATTCGGCGCGAACCAATCTTCGTCAACAAATAGAAAGAAATCGGTCAGCTCGGCAAGAATCCTCTGAGTTATAGGCGTTACGACAAAGAATCACCGAGTTGGAAAGTCGGCAGAGAGCGCAGGAAGATCCCCCTCGGTGGGCCTTTACCTCGGCACAAGTATATTTAGAAGCCGACTCCCGTTTAACACCTGACCTCACCTCGGAACCCATACCGGGAAAAGTCAAAGTCCCCCAAATCGGATTATAAGACAGGACATCGGATCCTGATTCCCACCTCGGTCATTATACGTCATGGATGGATCTCCATAGGGCCTCGGACGCACTTCGGTGTCGTATGTTTTCCCTCACTATGGGGCCTCGGTCTAAAAAATGGTACCACTCTTTACCTCCTCATTCAATTTGGAAATGACAACAGTTGAGGTCGGCTTTCCGATCTCACTTCATAGGGGCCCAAGTCTGTTTGGTTCCAAAGGAGTCTCTTGCTAATGTAAATCAAAAGGATGACGAAAGTGTCAAAGATTATATTGCTCGATTTAATGACCGAGTTCAAAACATGGAGCCATGTCATCTAGAAACCCTGCTCGTCATGGCAATCGCTGGGTTGAAACCGAATTCCATTTTTCGTTGGACGTTATGCCAGAATAAGCCTAATACCTTTCAAGAATTCCTTGCTCGAGCTCAGCAGCATATTATTGTCGAAGAAGTGATGTCGGTCCCCGACTTTAATTTCAATCCGAAGTCATCTAAGGCGGGAACCAATGACAGGAAGAAAAATAAGTCCTACGAAAAACAGAACAAATTGCAATTATGAGGTTATCCCCGGGGAGATGCAAACGACCCCGAAGTCCGAGCTGCCCAGAAGCAATATGCTAATGACGTTAAGTCAGGCTATCAGACCGTCTATTCGGCTGGGGCCGCCACTATCTATGAAGAAATTAAAGGAAAAGGCATTTTTTCTGAACCAAAGCCACTTCGGATGCCCGAAGACAAATTGAATAAATCGCGATATTGTAACTATCATAAATCACCGGGGCATAACACTGATGAATGTTGAGTCTATTAGCTGCCCTGTTACGCTTAATTGGTCATCCACAACTCATGTAGTTCTACCGCAATTCCGATAATCAAAAACAGGGGCCAGGGCGCCAAATCGAGCCATATGATGAGGACGAGGATGAAGACCGAGGTACCATGCCGAAACGAATCCGACAAGGAGAAAAGGAAGTATTCATGTTCACCTCGGAGGTGCTTAATGTTGACTCAACCGGGGATTCTCGGGGACTTAAGAGGAATCGATCGCCAAGCCCAATGCGAATCACTGTCCATCGAGTAAATACCAATAATTCCTGGGGTCTAGCCTCCCATCGTCAAATAAAAGCTTACGCTCGACAGGCTCACAATTCGGGTAAACAAGTTTTCACCACTGATCTACGCAATGTTATTAACGCACGGAATTGTCCCATCACCTTCAACATGGAAGACGCGAATCACTTCGCGCATCCACACTCTGATGCCTTTGTTATTACCGTTCCGATATATAGAATCCCAGTTCACCGTGTTATGGTTGACACCGGGGCCTACTTGAGTATTTTGATGTTGAAAGCCTTTGATAAAATGGGTCTTGACCCAGCGGATATTCCACCATGCAACAACCAAATACAAGGGTTCAATGAGACCATTTCACGACCTATTGGCGAGATCACTCTACCCGTCAGATTCGGTACGGCGGAACACGTCACAAAACTCGTCATGGATACCTTCAAAGTTCTCGACATCAACAACGAATATAACGCTATCATTAGGAGAACTGTCTTATACAAGCTCCGAGCTGCTGTCTCTATCTTCCATTACGCACTAAAATTTCAAACTACTCGTGGAGAAGGAACGCATTATGGGGATCAAAGGGAAGCTCGAGAACTCATTACCTTCATACCATCCGCCGGAGTCTATTCCACCACTTCGGTCGATGGAGTAAATTCTCAACCAACAACCACCTCGGACAATATGATTCTGGGGAACCGAGTCATGAAACCGACGTCCCCGTCACCTCGGATCCTTTAATTGAGGACCGAGGTAGACGACCCGGAAAAGAACCAATCCCAGAAGAAGATGAATTGGACCCAAGAACTTAATTCAAAGAAAAAAGCTGAAGTGATCGAGCTGAACCCGGAGAAGAAGTGGAGTTGATTTATATTGACGAACCGACATGTCAGAAGTCGTTGGGCATTAGAAGCCACCTCCAAGAACCTCTTCGATCTGAACTTGTGTCATTTCTCAAGAACAATTCTGATGTCTTTACATGGAAACACGAGGATATGAAGGGAATTGACCCTGGTGTAGCTAGCCACAAGTTAAATCTTGACCGAACTGTCAAGCCCGTTGTTCAGAAACGAAGAAAGTTGGGGCTAGACTGTCAAAAATCGTTGGAGGAGGAAGTCAAAAAGCTTGTGGACAACAAGTTCATCAAGGAAGCCAAATATCCGACCTGGGTCTCTAATCCCGTACTTGTGAAGAAGAGCAACGGCTTGTGGCGACTGTGCATAGACTTTTTAGATTTGAATAAAGCATGTCCAAAAGACAGCTTCCACTTCCCCACATTGACTACATGGTTGATTCTACCTCGGGCTACGAGTTGATGAGCTTTATGGACGCTTATTCAGGCTACAATCAAATCCCCATGGATCCCGAAGACTCCGAACATACTTCGTTCTACTCTGCCCGCATCTAACAAGTCTCTGACTTGGATGGATCCTATTATTCAATACTTGGAAACCGGGGCCTTGCCCCCGGATCCTAAAGAAGCTCGGTCACTTCAGATTTGAGCTGCTTGGATTTGAGCTACTCGGTATACTTTGGTGCACGGGACCTTGTTCAAAAGAGGATATTCAGTCTCGCTTCTAAAATGCTTGACTGAACCCGAGTCCCGCTATGTTCTTGAAGAGGTGCACAAAGGAATTTGTGGAAGTCACCCCGGCGCGCAAGCCTTGTCGTACAAGATCTTGCAACAAGGATATTACTGGCCGACGTTAAAATCAGATGCCGCCGCATGGGTCCGAAAATGCCCAAAATGCCAACTTTTCGCACCTAACATTCATCAATTTCCCGAAATGCTCAAGTCGGTCTACAGTCCGTGGCCGTTCGCCAAATGGGGGATTGACCTCATCGGTCCCCTACCGACCGGAAAAGGTGGTGTCCGGTTTGCCATTGTTGTTGTTGATTACTTTACAAAGTGGGCTGAAGCCAAACCATTGGCCACCATAACCGAACAAAAAGTTATCAATTTCATATGGAAGTCAATCATCTGCCGCTTCGGAGTACCGAACTTGATTATCACCGACAACGGTCGACAATTCAAAGGCAAGCGGCTTGAAAATCTTTGTGAGGAATACGACATCAAACACTTTTTCTCTTCACCTTATCACCCACAATCAAACGGCCAAGTCGAAGCCGTTAATAAGCTCATTAAAAATGGTCTCAAAATCCGCCTTGATGCCGCAAAAGGGGCTTGGCCAGAAGAGCTGCCGCACGTCCTATGGGTATACCAAACAACCACGAGGACTTCCACAGAAGAAACTCCATTTTCGTTAACGTACAGGTCAGAAGTTGTTGTCCCAGTCGAACTCGGCGAACCAACTTACCGAATTTAACATTATACCGAAGAGTCCAACTCGGACAATATGAAAGCGAACTTAGACCTACTTGAAGAACATCGTACTCGTGCCGAACTCAAAAATGCTGCTTATAAACAAAAGGAGCGAGAGGTATATCAATTCGAAATTCAAACCTCGCTCGTTCAGAGTTGGAGATCTAATCCTCAAGCGAATTATGGGACTTGACCCCGGTCCACTCAAACCGAAGTGGGAAGGACCTTTCCAAATCATTGAAGTCCTACCCCATGGGGCATACCGGATTGCACATCCTGATGGAACTCCTCATCAGTACCCTTGGAACGCCGTATTCCTGAAGAAGTTCTACCAGTGAACCCCCCCAAAGTCATACGACTGACTTTCCTTTTGACGAACCCTCCTTTTGCTTCTATGAGGGAGCAAAATTACTTTTTTGATGTAACGGAAGTTCAAAGACCTTCACTTATAAATCCGAGCAATAGCTTAGTACCGATGTAAATATTTTTGACACTCGGTTTATTTAAAACTTTGTACCGATGTAAACATTATGACACTCGGTCTAGCTGACGCCTCGTAATACATCCAAATCCCACGTATGGTTTGGTTGGGCTAAAGCTCGTCCACGTCATTTCAGCAAATATGATTTGACGGGTCCCGCTAATAATCGAATACATATCGAACAACTCGGTTGGGGCCACTTCATAATCAAACTCTGATGAAATTCGGTGAATCCTATTTGACTCATGCACGACATAAATCTGTGTTAAGTTCTTCAAATTCCTAATGAATTTGCGTATCAACTTACACTATAGCCGAATTTATCAAAAGATCAATGTTGAACTCGAAAATCATTTTTATAAAAAGTCCACAACTCGGTTTCAAGTTTGAATAAATTCGAGTTGAAAGGTCAATCTTATATATTTACCGAGTTCATTACACTTGGTCTAAAAAATTGTTGAATTTGTACGACAACATAAACAGAAGTGAAATAATGCAAACATGATAGTTCATATTATAAAATCGGGAAACTCTCAATTACAGACTTCCTACTAAGGATGTCAACACTTTGACACCCCGACTACATACTTAGAAAACGTAGAACATAAATTAAAAAACTTCATGCGACATCATCTTTGTCCTCTCCATTCTGGCCCACGCCACTGCCTTCCCCGGCCTCCATTTCGGTGGACAACTGTTTCTGAAGTTGCTCCAAAATGGCAATCTCTTTTGCTTTGTCCACAGCGTCGATGGCCGCATCGGAGACCAGGACAAATTCATGTCAAGGATCTGAAGCATCCGTCAGTGTTGCCTCAGCTATAGGTTCAACCTCAGTCTCTCCAACGCCTTTATCCATCATTCTGGCCTTCTCCTCGGCATAAGTTTCGATGGCTTTGCGGATCTGTTCTGGAGTCATGTTTTCGAAATCATGCTCAAGAACCACGTCGGCAAGGGTTTCTATAAAAATATCTGCAAGCTGCTGCCTCTTCTCCTTCTCTCCCTCTAGGATCATGTTAACATATGCACGTCGGAGGAGATCTTCACGCTCTTTTGTCAAGGGAGGAAGGTTGGTCTTCTTTGTAAACTCTTCGGTGCGACCAAGCATCTCGGCACAAAACTCCCTCTCGTCCTCATAAACCTCTATATGTATTCCTTTGATTTCCATGTCGAAGACATACTTCTCAAGCTTATGGAACAAGAAAAAGCGCAATTCATCAATATCATAGTAACCGGCGCTGCACCATTCAATGACCCACCGAAGAGTTAGGCAAGTGTTCATCTCCAATTCCAGGTCCAGACCAACTTCACCTTCCACTACCGATATCAGCAACAGTTGCGACATCTTCCTCACCGGTCAGAGTTTCGATGACAGCAACTGAATCTTTTCCGGCTAGGAAAGCATTCTAATACATAAATCGCCATAAGAAGATTTCTCTTTCTCCAACTTAGCCATCTCGGCTTGATGAGCATCCCGCTGTCGAACCATAAGTTCACAGACTTCGGTGCACTCCTTGCGAGTTTCCTCATGCTCGATTTTTTCCTTCAATAGCTTCTCTTCTGCTTCTTCGGCTTTGACCTCCAACGCCTTGGAGTGCTGTTTGACAAAATTGAGACGCGCCTTGAGCTCCTCCACTTCAGTCTGAAGGACTTTCTTCTCCTCGGACAATGATGCGACCTCTTTCTGTGCCACTTCAAGCTGCACATCTCGATTAACAATCTTCTCCTTCAAATCGGCTTCCAACTTGGTCGCCTCCTCCTTCAAAGATACGATTGTCGCACAGCAATCTGGCTATGGTCATTCTCGGCTACGACCAGAATTACTAAAGTTCAGCCCATACAGGCCTTGGCGTAATTCAACTTGTCCGCACTTGACAAGGAGGAGACTTCTACTTCAGACTTTGGATCCCACACCATCAAAGGCACGCGAGCTGCATTTTTTGCACTTTCAGGCATTTTAATTCTCGAAGACATGTGAGGGGTCTTGATCGGCTTGAACATGGTGAACCAATCTTCAACCACTCCTTTGGGCACGTTCACATTCGCTGCCCTCTCGTCATCAATTGATAAAAAAGATTTTTCAAACAACGGGGAGTCACAGTACTTTTCCCAACCTCTCGACGATCGGAGTCGTGTTTTTTCTTCGACCTCTTCTCTGATGTTGTGGAGGCCTTTCCGGCAGACATCCTCACCAGTTTTCTCTTATTCTTCTTCTCCGGTTGTGCAATCTCCAACGACTTCGAAGGAGACTGATGTCTCTCTGGTTCTTCTATTGGCACCTCGGTATGCACTTTTTCCGCCAGGGCCAACTCGTTTTTTGCCAGATTTTCTTCTGGATGGGCCTAATTTACCGTAGGAGCATTTATAACTGGCGGCACTTCAGCAGAAGCCATCTCTTGCTGAGACTTTGGGCTATCCAAATCAACTACCGACGTCGCACCAGCTCCGACGTCAGCAGATTTCTTGCCAGCAGTTCTCTTAACCAAAGCTCTTACCAAATCACTCCTCATGACGTCAGTTAACCGCAAATCTCTGCTCTCATCGAACTTTGACTGAAGATCCTTATTCGGATAACGACGCCGGAAGTCCTTGGCGTCCTTAATGGTTCGGTATCCGGAAAATACAAGTAACGGATAATACACTGCAGACGAAGTGACAAAGTCAAACACAACTATTCCAAATATTTCGAAGTACAAATTATACTCGGCAAACAAATTCTCCTTAGCAGGATCAAATGCAAAAGTCGAAACTCCGGGAGACAAACCTGCGGCTTGAAGCTTTGAGTCAACTACTACTCTCTTGTAATTACGGAGATCCTCGTCAAGATCAGCGAGCACGAGCAATTTACCACCAAATTCCGGGCTAAGTTTCAGCTCCTTCTTCTTCGTCTCTTTTTCTACAAATAGAAAAGTTCCAACATGTTAGTACACAAAACAACATTGGTATCAAAGAAATGTTCAAAAAATAAATGACAAAGTACTTACTATTGTCGGAATGAATATTCATGGGAATTGTCATCCCATCAATCCGAGTTTCATGGAAAAAGCTCTCAGACTGCCATTCACCACCAACCCACAACGATTCCTCCTGAAAACCATGAAGGGTTTCAGGGATATTGGTGATGACCTCTCCAATCTTCAAACTGACCTGAGGCTTTGCCCTAGCAAAAAAGCAACACGATGTCTCCGCCACCCTTCTGCTCGGGCTCTTCTTAAAAGCATAAACTCTTCTTATTTCCTCGCACGACGGTAGACCCTCATCCCTCTCGTTCCTCGCACGACGGTAGACCCTCATCCCTCTCGTGCAGCAGAACCATCAAGCCAATGATCTTTTTCCAACTATTCGGTGTGATCTGACACAGTGGCAATCCCCAACTACGGAGGTACTCTGTTATCATACTCGGTAAAGGGAACCTCAACCCCAACTGCGGAGGTACTCTGTTATTAGACACAGTGGCAATCCCCCAACCCAGAGGAGAGCTAGTTATCCTCTCCCCAGGGTAAGGCGCAAAAATCTTCACCGAGGGCGGAATCCGGATTTATTCCCGGAGCATCACCACATCGACATCCGTCAAAATACTAGGCTCACCTTCGAAGTCGATCACAGGATCTGGCCACTTCCTCACAAGCCTCCTCCATTGTTTCTCTAAGTCCAGAGTGTTCTCCTCCACCACGCTATCGCCATCCTCGTCATTCAGTTTGAAATCGAGGTGCCTCATCAACATCGGATCCCATCGATGGTACTCAAAAGCCAATTCGACTAATTCTGATTCATGATAGACTTCAAGTGGAACTGACTCAGTGCTAGACAAACTCGCAACCGCCTTTTCCTTTCCCTTCGGTGCCATTTAATCGAAAGAAAGAATACGAATCAAGAAAAAGCAAGGAATCAAAAATGAAGCTTACCAAAGAATCAGCAAATACTCGCACTTGAAGAATTACACTCAGATATGTTCGCAAAATTAAATACCAAGGAAATAATTCACAAGAATTTGAAGTCAAAAGCAAAAGCAGAAAAGTCTGGTTATGTCCCTCTGAAGTGTTTTTATAGGCGATATTTTTCGACCGTTAAGGTTCTCAATTAGAGGCGCGTGTAATCGACGCGACCCCTAATCCCAAACGACGTAACCCTTTTATCTGACGAGACCTACTGGACACGTGTCACCCTATTAATGTGACCTTTACCCCTCTTAATGTTATCATAATGCGACTTTTCGCACGACATATTCAATGCCCGACCGTTACGTTCCCTCGAGTCTCTCCCAACACCGCCAAGAGTTCGTCAAAATTTTACCAAGTGTTCTCACTTCGGAAAATAGTCTCCACTTCGGAAAACACGATCCACTCCGGCAACCCTGTATATACGAACGCATCAAAGTGGGCATCTCCTATTCATGACTCCTTACCGACCCGGGACGTCCAGCTATTTTGCAGTACCGACGACCATCACTTCGTATACCCGTCGATACTGGGGGCCTCTCTGTTCTCATCCGACCCGGTAATCTGGGATTACTTATCCGAGATCACGTATTGCGATAATCATCATTAGCAGCAGATCCTAAATCCCGCTTACTCCGGGTTATCGACCGACATGAAGAAAAACCGACTTCCTCCATAAAGACTGAGGTCGCCACAAAACCGAAGTCGCCGCAAGTCGATATCACCATGAACCGAGGTCATCATCCCCGAAGCTAGTGACAAGGCGCTTACACGCCATCTTCACATATCACGAGATCATTCATCATTCAAGTGGGACGCACTCACATGGCCGCCCATCAAAAAGCTACTTTACAGGATAAAGCTACCGTACACCTTGAGATACGGGCCCAAAAAGCTACTATAAATAGCACATTCATATTCTTGTGTAAGGATCGATCTCTGAACATTCGATATATATATAAAAAATATCACCACCTTTCACCTCGGTTCACCTCGGACCGAGGCTATTTCTCGTGTTTCGAATGCATGTTTTACGATCAAATCTCTTAAAATAGCTAACTAATCACATACATAATCATTGTTAAAAATCATACAACAACAAGTGAATTGAGCGAGGAAAACAGAAAAAAGAACTCGTACAGAGCAGTACACGTACGGACCGAGAGAGAAGAACACACACGCGGAGGGAAGCCGTGATGAATATCACGTGTCTCGATTGTCGACAAAACACACACTCGTGCCTTAAATCGCGTTTAGAGGTTCACACACCCGCGTCCCCTGAAATGAATAAAATTGCAAAAGAAATCAAGAAAAAATCTAAAGCAAAATGTTTGAACAAAAGTTCGGTTTTGTATTATAATCTTGAATGGATTAAAATAACAAGAGGAAGGGCCATTATATAGGCATCAATTAGGTCTAGTCCTAATCTAACTATAGTTTTAATAAAGCAATAAAATATTAAATGTCCTAAACAATCTAGATATCATAAAGCAATAAGGAAACTAAATATCTAAAGGATCATGAAAAATCTTATCTTGCACTCCAAGCCTAGCAACCCTAACCGCCATTCCCACCGCCTCGGTGCTGCCCATGCGCGTGATGAACGATTGTGATTTCTGTATAATTGTTGTGAATAATCCCGCACTCAGGGTCTTCGACTAGACACGATAGGTGTAACTAACAGACGCACTCACGGCCTTCTCTTAGACACGTGTGACTTCAAGACGCTCTCAGGGCCTTCTCTCCGCCACGAATTGTATGATAAACACGCACTACGGCCTTGCTAAAACACACGATGAACACAATGTTCCCTTTTCTATTCACTCATTCAATATTCGACATATTCATAATGAAGAGGTACATGGGTATTTATATGTGCATAAAATAAATCTAAGCCTAATCAAACTAGATCTCCTAAATTAAAAATTAAAAGCAACAAGGAAATAAAATCCTAATTATTCTAAAACTCCTAGATACTTGACTTGCACTCGAAATTACTTGAAGCACAAGTCATGCGCATAAAAACCCCTTAGCCGCATCATCGCACCGCCTTTGTGCGTGCCGTCCGTCTGCTTTCCTATTCCTTGGCGCGCAAGGCGACGCGTGCCTCGTCTGGTTCGCACGCGCGCGCTGTCGCGCGTTGATGACGGATCGAATTTCTGTCTATACTCGGTTGTGAACAAACGGCGCACTCAGGGCCTTCGTTTATCCACGATAGGTGTATCTAACAGACGCACTCGGCCTTCTCCTAGATACCGTGACTTCAAGACGCTCTAATGGCCTTCTCTCCGACATTGTATGTAAACACGCACTAATGGCATTGTTTAAACATACGTTAAGAACATCAGTTCCCCCTCAAGATTGGCTCACCAATTCAATACTTCATTCAACATGTCAAATATGATGAGGTACATGGGGTATTTATAGATGCCAACTACCTCTAAGCCTAATAGATCTAGATCTCCTATTCTATGCAATAAAATAAATCCTAACTCTAGAAAGCAATAAAATCCTAAAGCTACCAAATAACTATTGCTTGGCTTGCACACCAAGCAAATCTAGAAGCTCCCTAAAATCCCACATGTTCAAAACTCTCGGCGCCTCTTACACGCACGCCGCCTCACGGCTTCCGTTCCAATGCGTCGCACGCGTCATCCGTGCGTCGCCCCTCGTGCTCTCCTAGTCCTTCGGCAGTTAGGCTTCGCGCGTGCCTTTCACACGCGCACGCCATTGCGCACACCTCGTCCACGCCGATTCCCGCTCGCGCGTGCGTATCCGTGCCCAACACTCCTACACCCGCTAGGTCTCGGTTTCCGCTCGCGTCGCCCGCACTTGCGCTCCCAGCGCGCGCCTTGCATCCGCTGCCCGTCTCCCACGCGTATGCGCCTATGCCCGTTACTCCTAAGTCTGTGCGGTCGCTGTCGGCTCCTACCAGTGCATCGCCCGCGTACGTCCTCTCGCTGTTGTCCGTGAGCCCCGCGCCATTGCCGTCTTCTTCGCACGCGTCCCAGCCAACGCCCGCACGCCCCTGTACGCCCGACTCCTCGCCCGGCACATAATCGCGTGCATCATCCGCGTCGCGCGTACCCTCAACACTTACGATCCGCTCCTCAGCCGTGTACCCGCATACACCTTGTTCCCTTCGATTGCCAAACGCCAATGCGTCCCAGTCGACGCTCGTGACTCGTTCGTCCGTCGCGTCCCCATGTGTGGCCTGTTCGGTCCAGCTGCGCGCATCACGGGCCGATGCGCGCCCTTCGCCCATTAGCCGCTCGCCGTCGCCCTTCTCGTCGGCGATCGTCACTGTTGGTTCGGGCCATGGGTCCCAACCCTTCAACCTCACACAATCATCCGCCGGTATCCACCATCCACTTTGAACCCGTCGCAAACCACGCCTTTTAGCCTCCTTCCTTTGAGCTCGTCTTTTATTTGCACAAGGCTCGCACCTACATTGACTTGCTTTTCGGGCTCTTGCTTTGCGTTGTCTCTTGGCCGTCCGTTTCCTTACCTTCGACTTCAGCTTTGGCCCACAACCTTTTGGCCAATCTCGTACACATGATGGCCGGTAAATAGGACTAGATGGCGCCTCCAACATATTTTCCAACCAAATATCGAGGCCATTGCCCTCATCATTGTCGGACTCACCGGGGTTGATGACCACTTCCGTATCACGCGTGCCCAGCTTGCGCTGCCTTCTTCTCGCGCGTGGTACCGCGTGCCTGGCATTCCCACTCCTGCTCGGTTGATGCCACCGCCCGCGTATGCGCTGCCCGCCTCGCCTAATCCTCCCCAGCTTAGGCCTCTGTCCGCGTCGCCCCACACGTTGCTGCCCGCGAGCCCCGCTCCATCGCCGACCTCCTCGCACGCGTGCGCCTCCGACATTCCTAGGCCTGCCATGCCTAGGCTATCGCCCGCATGAACTCCATTCGCACAACTCGTGCTCCATGTGCCTCCACTGTTCGAAGCCCATGCGTCCCAGCCACCTGCGCGTCTGGCCTCCACGCCTGTCAGCTCGTCGTCTTCGAGCTTGCCTAGCCTTGCATTTCCCCGCCTTTGACCTTAGACCACATCACTTTGGCCAATCTCTCACGCATAAAGGATGATAAATCGCACTAGATGGCTCCTCCAGCATGTTTTCTAACTATAAATCGAGATCTTCAACCATCTCGTCACTTGACTTATCAGGGTTAATAACAACTTCCATATCAGCGCGCCTCTCCCCAGTCCTCAAGGACTAGGGCTTTGTCCCCTGCGCGTGCATTGTCGTCGTGCATATCGCGCGCACCCATGCTCCCTGTGGCTTCCTTGCACGAGTCGCCCCCGCTGGCCTGTCCTCTTGCCTTGAGGATTAAGGCCTCGCGCCCTGCGTGTGCACGTGCCGCTCGTGCGCCGATCCCTGTCGCCCGTGAATCCCTCTCGCGCGCCAGCCGCGCATCATCTCTTATCGTCACCTGCTCGCTAGCCTCGTGCGCTCCTCACGTGTCTCCCTCGATAGCTTGTGTCTCGCCCATGCGTCGTGCTAGCCTCCTGCGTACATGATAGGCGCGACACGAGGCGTTTTTGAGTTTTCGTGCTGCATCTGCATTATTTTTGTCCCCTTCAAATGTTTTCTTGCCCTCAAGGATGAAATCTAGAAAATGCTTGCGTCTCTCATCTAACTCCTCCCAAGTGGCTTCCTCCGATGGAAACTCCTCCCATTCGACTAAGACCTCCTAACGATAGCGTCCGACTCCCTTCACTTGTCGATACTCGATCGCATGGCTCGGTTGCACAATGACCCGCCCATCGGCCACGATTGCTGGTAACTCTTTGCACCATTTGTGCGCTTCCCCTAGACTCCTCTTGAGCTGCGAGACATGTATGACTGGATGTATGTGCGAGCTTTCTGGCAGCTCTAGGCGATAAGCTACTTGGCCTATGCACTTCAGAATCTGGTATGGCCCATAATAGCGCACCCCAAGTTTGGTCGCGGCCCTTTGCGCAGTCGTGCATTGCCTAAATGGTTGTAGCTTCAAGTAGACGTAGTCGCCCGACTCAAAACTCTCCTCACGCCTCTTACAGTCATGAAAGGACTTCATGCGGTTGATCGAGCCTTCGAGGTTTTTCTTCAACTCTCGCAACATCAAATATCGCTCCTCAAGTTCTCAACCCACTTCGTCGTTGATCGCTCCTTCTTCCGAGTAACTTATGAGCATTGAAGGTTTGCGCCCATACACTAGCTCGAATGGCGTAGTCTTGATCAAACCATGGTACGTGGTATTGTACCAATATTCAGTCCACGGTAGAAAATTCTCCCACTTCTTTGGAAATTGATTCATGTAGCACCGTAAGTATTGTTCCAGCGTGCAGTTGGTTACCTCGGATTGCCCATCCATCTGTGGGTGGTATGTTGAAATCATCGATAACTTGGTCCCTTGAAGCTTGAAGAATTCGGACCAAAAGCTACTCATGAAGATCCGGTCACGGTCGGAAACAATCGAACGCAATACCCTGTGTAGCTTCATAATGTACTCGATGAAGAGCTTGACGATGGATTTCTCTGTGTAGGGATGCATATTAGGTACGAAGTGCGCGTACTTCGTCAGACGGTCGACCACGACCATGACTCTGTTGAACCCATTGGAGATCGGCAACCCTTCGATGAAGTGCATAGTGATATGTTCCCAAATCCTCTGGAGCACCGGCAATGGTTGTAGCAGCCCATCCGGTCGTCGCGCGTCGGCCTTAGTACGCTGGCACTCGTCGCAGCGCGCGATATATTCTCGGACTGCGCCTTGTTGTCCTGGCCAAAAGAAGGTATTGGCCATTCTCATCAATGTGCGGTAGAATCCCGAGTGTCCTCTGATCTTTGAGTCATGGAAGTGCTGCATGATCTTCTCGTGGAGTTGCCCACTGTCGGGTACGAACACTCGAACTCGGTGTAGTAGTAGACCGTTATACTGTTCATAATCAGCGACGGCACCGTCGCCTGCCTCGACTCCTCGGCACAAGTCCTGGCACTAGGTGTCTTTCTCTTGTGCCGGCCTAACTTCCTCCCACACGGCTCATGTAAGCCCAGTTATGGACTCAAGCTCGACTACGTCCGTTTATTGGGAGAGTGCGTCGGCCACGGCGTTTTGTCGACCCGGCTTGTACACTATCTGGAAGTCGAACATGAGCTTCGAGACAAATTTTGTT